>OX596256.1:13241799-13741459 GCA_951394255.1 Polyploca ridens | reverse complement strand
ACTAACCCTCAAGTGGACTGCTTGCCTGTCAGTCCATAAAAAGGGCTGATCTAATATCTCTGGAGACAAGTGACTCAGAATGCCATATTTTATGAGAACATGATTATTATACCAGTACTTGTTTGGGCCCACTTTGCTTTTAATATCTTCGAATTTGTGCTTTTCAGCCGGGACCAGAAGTAGTGCCTAAACTTCATGATATGCCTGAGGAGTGCATCAGAGAGATTTTACTTAGGATATCAGATCACAGGGATTTAGATGTAAGTATTATCACTTTGTAGTCAAACTTATAGTTTCTTGCAGTATTTTCATTATAAATGCATTCCACACAGAATGTAGAGTGGTACAGAATAACAAATAGTGCTACAGTACAGAAGGCTAACTCCCTTACTGCCTCTCTTTCTATCGCATAGCTCTATCTCTCTCGGACGCGGAGCTCTCAATGGATCGGCCGTTAACTTCGGAATATATTTTCGTACCTTAACTGTGGAATTGGCCAGGTATTCCAGTGATATTCAATAGGCTAGTTGCCCGAAAAATATCTATTTAGTCCGGCATTAACATTTTCAAAAACTATTAGACACGCATTTTTTTCATTTGTCAATCGAACAAAATATTACGAAGATATGGTGTGTTGAATTTCTTCGTGATGTCAGTCATGCCATAGTACACTTTCAACTTCAAACAAGTGACGTCACGAGCCCACACTCCCGAACTTTGACGCGCTTTATTATAGGTATTTGTATTTTTTTATGATAACCCAACTGACGGATTAATTCGAATTATAATAATAGTAATAATAAATTTTATTTATTTCTCTCACAAAAGGTTGTTGCATAAGTATAAATGCAGTCATAACATAATAATGCCAAAGGCTAATCAACCAGCTTTGCGAGAGCTAGTGCCTGATTTAGGTTTTTTTTTTTAAACCTGTATTACAGGTCACCAGGGCCCACGCCGCATAATCGATCCTAGTTTGGACTATATAAAGGTTAAATTATAATTTTGTTACCAGCCGCATCCCTATTGTTACGTTCGTTCGTAAATGCCTTATCAGGGCCTCTATTGAATAAATCTGTTGAGAGTTTGATGTAACTTAGCAAAGCATGTGCGCGATAAGTCGAGACCCGAGTGGAATACGACTCCCTTGCCTGCTTCCACTTCCCTGATGTGCAGGGGAAGCAGGCAAGCGCCCTTATAGCATGAAGCAAATAATCCCGCTACACGTACAATCAAGCAATTGTAACGTCGCCGCGCCAGGACTCAACTTATCGCACACGCAGCACACGAGTAGTACCTACTTAGGGCTGCCACCACCAAAAAGCGAAACCGGTGATTTTAGATATAGGTATTGTATTATTTTTTGAGTATGAATTTTTAGAAGCGCGCGTGATGTAGCTTGATTAGCCGTTCTTAATCGATCGGCAAAGTTAAGCAATGACCTCCACATCGGTAATTGCTTAACTTTGCCGATCGGTATCCGGATGGGTTGTAACTGCCTAGTGGTATTTCAACTCGAGCTAAGCAGTGGGACATTATGTGCCGATGATAATGATGCATAATTTATTTATTAATGTATTTTTTACATTAAAATAACCTAGCTAGTGGTAGGTTTACTTGGACTAGCTTGACACTTAAAACTATATTTGTCATTGTGGAGGGATTTTTTTAGCATATTTGCTCTGGCTATATCAAAAACTTCAAAAATTCATCCGTCCTGTCTGAACCGGAGATATCAATGTTAAACCCGTAACCCGGATATGCCCCATTAAAACTCGTAGACGCCGGTTGAACGGTGACAGCCCTAGTAGTACAGTATGAGACACGAGTGGTGAGCATAGATAGGCAATAGTGGGGGTAAGCTCGCGCACGTGCACTTTTGGCTAAATCACAGTAGCCAAATGACACGCGAGAATCCAATAGACGACGAGCATCGACTGACGAACCAATCGTGTGCAGCTCGGCGCTCCCCCTTCATCATTCCGCCAAATAGACTGATAAACTACTACTGCGCAGGTGTCAATCTATGCTCACGACTCGTGCCCCTTACTATAGCATATATGGTGTGTCAGGCGGCGTCGTCAGCGTGGAGCGTGATGGCGTCAGTGTGCGCGGAGCAGCGCACCTGGCGTGAGCTGGTGCACTTCCACTTCACGCACGCACAACTTGATACCGTACGGAAGGATAACCAGGAAGACAACGATATGGACTGGAAGAACGTCTTCCATCAGCTTAGGAAGTGAGTATCAAGCTCTTACTTACCTACTTAGTCAACTAATCTAGGGCCATTCAGCTGACAGCTCAAATATACGTACCAAAAAGGGACAAACATAATGCGGCAGGAGAGAAAAAGTGGCTTCTTAGTTGGGCACTTAATTAATAATTAGGATTTTTTTATTTTATTTTATTGTTTAAGGACAACCAGCAAGGCGTTAACATTTATATATCAAAATTAGGAAAATTCATATATAAGTGCTCCCTCAGTTATTTGTTATTTTAATTCAAAAAATATCAGCATAGAAACTCCAAAATGAGTATGAAATACGTGCAATAAAAAAGCTGACTAAGTGCGAGTTGGACTTGCACATGACGGGTTCCGTAAATACGTTTTTTGTATGGCACCAATAGACTACACCATCTATAATAAATAAATATAAATCCCCTTATAAGGACCCTTCCCGTGGGACCCATTGAATACGGAACCCTAAAAAAAAGTTATATTCGCTCTTTTTTGCATTGCCACATTAAAAGTTTGCAAATAATTAGGGTGCCTAATTTCGTTTGCCAGACTGTTGTTTATTCCACAAACTCAAAGCTTGATCCAAATTCAATTGGTTGAAGTATATGTTAACTTGCCATTTTATTTACTGTGCAATGCGGTCTCAGCCATGTTAAGTTAGAATTATAATATGATAAAATGACTTGATAATATGTAATAATGTACCAGGATGTACGGTCTCCGCGAGGACGCGCAGTACGCCGAGACTCTGTCGCTGTGTCGGCACTGCAAGTGTCTGTTCTGGCGCTCGCTCGGACACCCCTGTATAGCGGACCAGGTATGTACTCTCAACACCATAAGTCACGGGGCCCCGTGTGACCAAGGCTAATATATTCGCTTAGACTATCCAAATGGTTTTTGTAATTTAGGGAGGTAGTAAGAATTACCGTTAACCTTCCTAAATTACCTATAATGTTAATCAGACATCAGATTCCCTAACCAATGCGGAAAGCAGCCGTAACTTTCAAACAATTAAACATTTTCATCGAGTAATTAAGCTAAGAAATTTTCTCTGGCTTTGAATTAAAATAAATTTAAATTCAATTTGAAATGATGAATATAAAATTATTATTGTTCACTTTTTTTATTTTCTACGGGGCCCTTGTTGGCCAGGTATTTGTATGACAACAAATACCATACTACTTGAAAATCAAGCACTCACCGGTATGTTACGGCAATGCCTTCTAGGCTTTGTCAACAAAACATTGACAGTCCCCTTGGAATTTATTGCTGATGTCCATAGCCACTTATCATCAAGCCGCCTTGCTCCAACGTCTCATTTTGGCTATCAAATGTTGGCTAGTTTCTTTGTAGGTCAGCGAGGTTTATATTTTGATGTTACTTAGATCCCTTCATTGTGTTGTGATGGATAAATATAGGGAATGGCTTTGTTCAGTAGTGCACATCCTAAGGTACCGTATGTGTCACTACTGTACATTAAATGTGGTAATGTTGTTTCTCAGTGCCCAGAGTACCGCGAGAGACTGAAGGAGGCGGGCGGCCCTCTGCCTCCCTACCCGGTCCCTCCCGCCGCCTTCCTCAAGTTCTTCTCACTCTAATTCGATCAACCAAACGAGAATATCACCCGTCTCTATCTATGCACTCTATGACACTGTGTCGAACTCGGTGCAACAATCGAGAATGTCATACTTTGTAATCTATGACATTTCTTAAGGAGAAGCACGATGTGAGCTTCGTAGAAGATACTATAAGGCTATGCACACACAACATTTTATTTCCGCACGATTTTTTCTATTAAAAAAAAATTATAAATTTTATCTTTACCGCATGTACGTAGATTTACATACATTTTCTTAAAAATCGTGCTGAAATAAACCGTAGTGCGCGCTAGATCTAAGATATTTTTCTAGACTTGAACCGTGTTTAAACTTTTAGGAAAAGATGTGGCTTAAAGTTTAAATATTATATTAATTATTTAAAAACATTGACAGCATACAGAATATTCAAAATTGTAACTGAGTGTTATAAACATAAATCAACAGGTGATTTTAATAAAATGTCCAAGTCCACATCTTTTCTTTTGGGTTTGCTACATTTATATAAATAAAAATTCCTAATATGTATTAAGTCCATACGCTCGCTGATGGGTGTTTCCAAAATATATTTTAAAAAGAAAATAACAAAAAAATATTAGCTATGGTATAAGCAACCTCTAAAGCGAGCGAATTTGTTTTTTTTTCTGAAATGACTGACTAAGATCTCAGGCAGACTGGCCTATTGCGAAATATAAAAAAAAACAAAACTATCAATGCTATTCAAAATGATAATTTAATACACAAAAATGCCGGCTGATAAAATTTCTTAGATATGAATTATATTTTCATTCAGTTTTTGAAATATTTTTTACCGTTTTTTGTGAATATAATGTATCATGGCATTATAGCATTGCTTAGGTTATTGGTATAAAATAAGTAATACAAAAAATGTGTTCCATTTTTAAACTTGTGTAATCAAAAAGTAGTTATGAGGACTAACTTAGTTAACAACTAACTTATTTTGGTCATATCTAATTAAAAAAAAAACGAAGTAATATAGTGCTGCACTCTAGTGGATATTAGCCCCCACCAATAATACCAGTGTGACCAAAAGATAACTCGCTTTTCTTAAACTAATTTTAGTTGTTAAAAATCTTTATTTATAGTTTGATTTGTTTACTTATTTTTTATTCGCACTAATGCTTGAAAATCGCTTTAAAATACTTAATTATATGTGATATTTCCAAAATTTATATCGATATTAAGTGTGATGTATTCTGTATTTAACCTTGAGTGTTGTTTGTTATGTTTAAATATAATATTTATGTGCAATGTTTAGTTTAAAACAATATCGAGCCAAGTTTTAGAAGATATAAATGTGACCGTTATGGAATTCGAATTAAGAACATTTATCCCTTTTGTCGATAATGTAGTTTCGCGGGTATAATTATGAATTCCGTGTTTTAATTTATTAATATGAATATGACATGTACCGTTTGCCGACTATGCAAAAAAAAGGGACATTATTCACAGAAATGATGAAAGTAAGTAAAGTTCTTAAGTTTTTGACATCAATATCCGTCATATTTTTCATAATATCGAATGCGACAGTTCCGTCTTTACCATAAAGGCACACGGGGCCCCATACTCACGGGGGGCCGAAAGGTATATTTGCTTACACTACAGAAAGCCTTACCTTCCTTTATACCTTCAACATTCTAAATTAAACATTATAAATCGGACACCAGATCAGTTTTAAATTTTTAACCATAGTAAAAATATTAATTCACTTTTTAGTTTACTTTCCAACGGGGCCCCAAATTCTTATTTGCCCAAAGGAAGGGCCCCGGTATGGCTTAAGACGGCCCTGGTAATAGTAGAGTCTACTATATAGTATATAGCAATCCGCAATTATCGTCTCAATAAAGCGGTAGTATATGCCTGATTTAATTCCAGATTGTTAATTCCAGAATTAATCAACTTAATGCAGCAAAGAATATGAATATTCAAATCTTGTATTTATTTCCTTTTTTGTGCTCGCATTTAGGTATCGATAATAAATGAATATGTAACAGTATTATAACTTGTACCTTGTTATTGTTGTTAACCTTGATATTTATAATTGTGTTGTTTTAAACTTTGTATAATTTTGATGGAAAAAATGAAATATTATATGTTATAATGAAATTGACAACCTATTACAGTAGTACCCAATTAATATGTTTTACCGATGTACCTGCGCCAAAGATATATTTTCAAAGCGCGGGAAACGCTATTGGTCTGCAGCTGCCGCCATGATAGCGCGCGCCGTGCGGTGGGGCGTGACTAGCGAGGGAGACGGAACTAACAGCTGCACTGTATTGTGAACCTTATAGCACTTATAGTAGTGATCTAAGGTTGATTGTAAGTTTTAAGCATTCTTTCGTTAATCTTCGGGGCCATACTTTCTTTTCAGTGCGAACGAAGATTCACGCCATATCAGTTGGGTAATACTGTAACTAAATAAAATATGCAGCTAATTTATGTAAGAAATAAAGCAATATTAAACTAATCTATATTATAATATTATAGTATTTTTTTTAGTAAAATATTGTAATATAAATTAGTTTCTACTACTTGTACATCACATTGGATACTGCATTGTTCTTAATAAGACTAAAAATATTCGCCTTTGGTGGTTAAGCTGAAATCTCTGCCTATCACTTAGGTATAATGGGCGTAAAGATATCAATTTTTATGTAGAAATAATGTCCTTATTAAAAATTTATAATAAATAGATGTGTTAATTAACTTATTAGGCCTAAAATGGTTTATGGGCGATTTTTCCTTCGTCAGATATCTTTTATCCAATATCTTACAGATTTATATATAAAATCTGACCAATATTCAAACTGATTCTTCTAATAAAGTTAACTGACTATGGAAAAATTGGTATTCAGCTGTGGTATTTAGTTATCTTTTGATAGAATATGTATGTTCCGTAACAGTATGAGCACGATTTAAATCGGATGTAAGTACCTAACTCACCTGCATTTTGAATACACAGGGAGGAAATTTAAGACGGGTCAGTAAGTGCTGAAGGGCTTACGCAAATATGGTCCTAGGAGACTATTTGGAGACCATATTTGCATCGCATCAACCCTTGAGGTAGCTTGCCCTCAATATCCTCAATAAATCTTTAGCAATGCAAACAATCTATGTTCAGTACATAATGATTTAAGCTGATTCATAAGAAAGCACCCCTGATATGTTCCCTCTATTCTGTAATCTGTAGCGTAGTTGTTGATATTGTGATATTTTAAGATAAACTAAAATAAGAATTTAGTCCCAAGATGCTAACCCTTATGTATTAGAATAGATTAATATCAAAATGCAGCTTGTTTACCTACTCACTTAAGTCATTTAGATAAAACTGTGATGTGTTTTTTGTTTGAACAAAGGAATTGTTTCTGATTTGTGTTCTCGGTATACTTATGGTACTTTATATGGTATGGTTTTGAAATAAAGTTATTTTTAGTAAAATATGTTGTTTGATCAGTTAAATATAATCCACTAGCTTTCAACCCCACCATGGTTTCATCCTATTATATGGCCTATATTCCCCCTTAATATTTGTTTTTTAAAAATCCTTTGTGGATGTCTACATCATATTATACAGACAAGACGAAAAGGACACCTGTATGCAATATTTCCAGTTTCTGGAGCCTGCAGTTTGAGCCATAAGCACACCTGTCAGTCAGTATAAACTTACAATTATACAAGATTGAATGAAACTCTGCAAGCAGCCAAAAAGAAAATGTAGATAATACTCAGCTTTATTATTCAATTATAATGAGATTTTTTCTCAAAATACCTGTCAAGTCATAAACTTAAGGTTCAAAGTGGTTCAAATTATCAACAGTTTGACAGGTATTTTGAGCATAGAGATATCATGAAAAAACCGCTCATTGAAATAAACCTTATAATAATATTGCAAGCAGTTAAAAAAACAAGTATTTATTGGGGACAGGAAAAAACTAAACTTTTCATATTGACATACCTATTTATTGGTATTATTTCAATAGTCATTCTTTATTATATAATTTTATAAATAAATTCAATAACATTTCAATATACCTACACTATTCTAGTTAGGTATTCTATGGACAGGACAATATTTTCTATGTCCATATGAAATTTTATTGGTAGCATTATTGTCCTGCCGAGTATCATTTTAAGAGGACTCAATTCGTCCTACTTTTCATACCTCTGTACTTATTATGGTGTTGTTAAACATTTTTCGTTAGATGTTTTGAACAAATTAATATCTTGTGCACTATATCTAGCCGTGTATCTAGGCGTAATTTAAAAAACGTGTGAAACAAATTCAGGCAAAGCCTACGAAAAACAGCGTTTTTGCTTGAACTTTGGCCATATCTAATGTACCTATAAATTGTAAAAGTAAAGAAAACATGTAGATACTAGGCTTGCAAATGTATTGGAGATTCTAAATAACTAACTTTTTTTTCACAAACTTGTAAGATTTTTTCACAAGAAGTATACTCCTGGAGCAAGTTTTATGAATGCGAAATCATGAATGACGACCTAGCGAAGCGGCCGCGAGTGATCAGCGAAATTTACCGACTGATAACCGACGGCTCTGATGCTGTCTCTCTTTTTTCGCAGTCAAACATTACGTTGGATGAAACAACAAGCTTTTAGACTATGCATGCGTTGAAGTTGCGCCGGCCACAGAGGGCCGCCTTAATCACTAGACTAGAACAATACAATATTGCCCAGACAGTATCCCGTGTCCTGCACAAGATAATCACTAGTCATTGTCACCAATACTCAATACTTTAAAGACTTGAACATTTTTTTTGAAATATTTTACTGTATATGTTCAATGAACGGAAACAAATAAAAATTATCAGCTAAGAGTATTTATATAGTACTCTGATAAGGTATGGCATTAAAAATGCAGACATCTTTAATTTTTTGGGGTCTCCAAAGTCACAATGACTTCATAGGTAATATTTACAATACCAACCATAGGTAAACAAGGACCTTTAAATTACATTATTATATTATACAAGATTGTCCTTCACACCATCACATTGCTTCAGAATATCTTTCAAATTATAAACTAAATCTTGCAACTGCTGACTTCCACATGTGAAGTTGACATCGTTTCCCGAGTCAGTTATTAACGTGACCGTGTACAACAAGTTATCAGACCCAGCTCCTGGAGTATTGCTCACAATCTCCAATTTCCATTTAGTGTCTGTTAACGTTGGTATCATAACATCTGCTCTTGCCTGATTCATGTTTATTTATCTCCACAAAGTTCACCAACTCCGAGAACTGCTTTAAACAAAACCTTGAAGTATGTATTGAATGGTTGTATTCTTTTAGTTGAATCCAATTTATATTTTTTCCAATCAATAATAATTTGATTTTGATGAAAACAAACAATGTTAGAAACTTGGAATTTGACAGATACCGGCTGACATGCAGGGTTGGATTCAGACCTCCAAAAAATGATTGTCTATGGAAAATAAAATTATACTACTTGTCGAAAATTATACTACGTTTCGCTTTTCGTCCATTTTGTTATTGATTTAAATAAAAATGCATTTGGAAGGAAATTTTAGTTGTATTGTTATAGTACAAATTAACCAAATTTAGGCAAGAAGATGTTTATTTCAGCCAATTCGTCAATCGGAACTTTATTTTTGGCATTGACACGACATAGCATGTCGTTAGATGGAATACATTCAATAGTTACCCTTTAGGTACAACTTTCTTTCACAGCATCGATTGAAAGAATCACGAGTCAATAGAGCGATTTACTACAACTATTACGACTTTATTTCGTAATTAAAGTAATATTTTTTAATTTATTTCAACCAATAACAGTAGTCAATCGACCTAAAGGTAAAATTATGGTATTTTCGCGTAGTATAATGACATTACGATACTACATACTACACATCCCAAAATTATGGTACAAATAGTATAATTATACTACGAAATCCAACCCTGCTGACATGACACACCATAGAATAGATAATACAAATTGAATCGTAGATGAATGATACATGATAACGTTACGTTGGAGACTGGTTGACTCACTCAACTCTTACGTAGTTATTGAATACTCTTCTTCTTCTTCTTCTTATTTTTAAGTTTGGCAACCAAGCCCAAATTAGGGCTCATTTCTGCCAGTGTCGAGTTATATTATAGTTTCCAGTCACTTTCACATATAGTCCTCAGTCAGTCACCGTCCATAAAAGTCATATTTTACTACAATGGTGGTCATTGTACTAAAACTCTTCACGGACTTTTTGAGACAACTTGAAAAGTCACGATACTCATAATTCATTTCATTTCACTTCACTGGTGCACATGGATGATCTTTATTGGGTAAAATACCACCGAAAATACACAATAAAACTCAAAATACACGAATTTATGAAAATTAAAATGAAATCGCAATGTCACTCTGCAAGCTCCCGCCAAAAAGTCCTATTGAATAAATACTCTTTGAACTCAACTACACAGATTAGGTAGAGATACTACCTCAACTAGATTACTATTAATATAGTCTATGGCAGACTGCTCGAAATTTTGTTTTTTTGTTGTCAATTCAAAATAAACCGTGCTAAAACTTAGTTCAGAAATCCAATGGGCTTCAAAAAGTAATTTTGTTATTGCTAAATAGGTATTTCATATGTGTACCTACCAGTTCTAAAAATATATTATTGGGTTTGGCATAGATATACCTTTGAGTATTTAGATAAATACTCAGAGGAACCCAGAACTCAGGAACAGATTAGTTAATTGGGCAACACCTTTTATTTATCTAAATTAGTATTATAAAGCTGTAATATAATATATTATAATGCTGAAGAGTTTGTTTGTTTGAACGCGCTAATCTCAGGAACTACTGGTTCGATTTGAAAAAATTTTTCAGTGTTGGATAGCCCATTTATCGAGGAAGGCTATAGGCTATTTTTATCCCGGGAAAACACAAGATCCTCGGGAACGCGGGTGAAACCGCAGGGCGGAAGCTAGTATAGTATATAACTTCTTTAGTTGTTATTAATCTCTTAGCTTTAGTCCTAATTCTATGTCTTTAGCCCCCACCACAGTGGTGTATTCTCTTTGGCCCATGACCTAGTGTGGGGGGAGACTCCATAGGTCGGCCTGTCTGGTGGCAGTACCAATAATAATTCTTGTTATGGTGGCCCTCTGTGGCCGGCGCAACTTTAACGCAAGCATAGTCTAAAAGCTTGTTTTTTCATCCAACGTAATGTTTGACTGCGAAAAAAGAGAGACAGCATCAGAGCCGTCGGTTATCAGTTGGTATATTCCGCTGATCACTCGCGGCCGCTTCGCTAGGTCGTCATTCATGATTTCGAATTCATAAAACTTGTTCCAGGCGTGTACTTCTTGTGAAAAAATCTTACAAGTTTGTGAAAAAAAAGTTAGTTATTTAGAATCTCCAATACATTTGCAAGCCTGGTATCTAAATGTTTTCTTTATTTTTACAATTTATAGGTACACTAGATATGGCCAAAGTTCAGGCAAAAACGCTGTTTTTCGGAGGCTTTGACTGCATTTGTTTCACACTTTTTCTAAATTACGCCTAGATACACGGCTAGATATAGTGCACAAGATACTAATTTGTTCAAAACATCTAACGAAAAATGTTTAACAACGCCATAATAAGTACAGGGGTTTTGTATAAAAAGTATGACGAATTGAGTCCTCTTAATATGGACATCGTGCAATTTTAAAGATGCAATAAACTGAAACTAGTTGGATGCATTGAGCTACTAATAATAGCTCAATTAATGGTTGGATGAAAAAGTTCGTCATCTATGAACTGCAATCCATGCTATATTTTTCTTTGGGCTGTCACATACCCTCGGTCCATCTCAGATCAATTAAACCTGTTCTGAGGACCATCTACCTTTGATGACACATCATGGCCATCTCATACGTTATTTACATTTACATACCATGCCAAAGAAAGAAAAAGCTCCGTGGGGTGAGGGGGAGGGGAGGCAAATAAAAAAGCAGAACGCGCTGCTCTATCCTTGATCCTCGCCCACTACGCACCTACCTAAGGTGCGGCACAGCAGTTAGCGGTAACTCAGTCACTGTCGCTTATCACGGGCTCACAGCATGTCGCGTATTTTCCGCAACCATAGTTTGAAATATGAATAATAAAAAAAAACAAGTTTAATTAAAATAGGAATATATTTATTACATTATTGTTAGTACATTAAACAACTTTATGAAAGTTGTAAACAATATATCTCATACATTTTGTCATAAGGCAATATTATTTTAAATAAAAGTGAATTGGTAGGCAAACATTTTAAGGCACTAAATTACAATATTATATACTTATTAATAAATTGATGGAAACAAACAGAAAATTACAAAAGTTCATACATATTATTTTTGGATACATTGGATAATGTAGAAATGCTGTTATATGTAGTAAATATATAAAATATTCATAATATCTTCATTATCCTAAAGCAGGGAGGGGGGATAAATCATAATTTTCTAGTTCTAAATTGCACATTGGTTTAGAGATTCAGTATGAATAACAAAGATTTCATTTGCATAAAAATATTGTCGATTTATTTTAAAAAATATGAAGAAAATCTATTCTGAAAATTACATTGGTAAAAGTCCTAATTTTAGCACCAAAAAGACATAATATTAGCAATAACTACAAGTTATTATTAGGTAGTGTAGACATTATTTAGTGTTAATTTAAAATATCAAAAATTAAATATTAGAAACACAACCTAAGTACTTACTAAACAACAATTAAAATACTGGCAGTTAACAATTATATTTTTTTCTCTGGTGATGTACAATACAATATTTCGGAAAATGGCACTTGTTTACATATTGTACCGCCTATTTCGATCGTTACCATAATTCAGAAATTCTTTCAGCAAAAAGAAATGTGCATAAAACCATGCCATTTTATTACTGGCAATCTCATATTATTCACATTTTGTCTGTCCAGTAAAAAAAATACTTTAGAATAAGTTTTTGTTAAAAAAAAATCATGTTTAATTCAAGCTTTTTATGGTGACTGTACTTTTTTGTTGACTGTACTTGCATTGTCATCCAATATACTAATGTATACCAAATTTCAGCTCAATCGGACACTGGGAAGTGTGTCAAATTTAACTTGCAAAATTCCATTACAGACAACGGGACAGGTGAAAGTAAATAAAAGCTTGTAATATGGAATAATGCTATCAAAACATTTTTTTTTAATAAATTACAATTAATTGTGAACTTACAACCTACACGCGTTGCACCTCCGTATGCAAATATAAACCTATCAAATCTCGTAGTACACTTCTTTTATACGGATCAATTAGCGTTTCATCTTCTCAAGAATGGGTAGTATCATTTCGAAAGATGGTCGTTTTCCGGGGTCTTCGTTCATGCAGATCTTTATCAGTTTGGAAATGTGAGGGGAAACGCCTGGTGGAATTGAAATGCGGAGGCCTTCAAGAGCTATCTTCATACCACACTCCATGGGCGATAGGTCGGCAAATGGAATCTGAAAGATTAAATAATATTTTATGTATATCTTTAATATCTCTCTCTAATATTTGCTATTTTTTTGCTTGAGGCCAGAGAAGCATATGAATTCGACGTCACTACGACACCATTTATGAATAGAACTAAAGACAAGCCAAAAAACTTTCAATAACAGGGCGATTCTCAAAATTTGTTTAATACAAAATAATAAAAATAATTTTTATTATTTTGTATTTAATAATAAAATAATTTTTATTATTTATTTTGTTTGTATTATTTACGATTTTGATATTTAATTTGACGGGCCAGCTGGCGTGGTTGGTAAGACTCTGGTTAAGATTTCACCTATCGCGCCGCAGGTCGTAGGTTCATGAACATGTCTGTATGTCCTGAGTCTGGGTGTAATTATGTATATTAAGTATGTATTAACAAACAAAAAGTAGTATATGTATTATTTGTATGTTTTATTATTTTTGTTTTCTCTTTTGTTCACGTTATTTTTTGGTTTTAATTGTTGCTTGAATTTATTTGTGAATTAATTATTATTTTTGTGTTTTTCCATAGTCTTATTTATGTATGTCTGAACTTCACACAATAAATTGTTGTTAATCGGTGCATTTAGTATTAATTTAAGTTAAAGTTTGTTAAAGTTCAAATTAATGTAACAATCATTGGTAAGCCTAATAAATAAAATAAAATAAAATATCAGTTATCCGGTTTCCATAGTACAAGTTCTGCTTAGTTTGGGATCAGATGGCCATGTGTGAGAAATATCCCAGGATATTTATTTATTTAATACATTGTAAGTAACATGAGTGTTTCTCAACATTCATTAAATGCACTTAGGGTAACAAGAGTAATTCTCAACATTCATTAAATGCACAGTAGGTAACAAGGTGATTCTCAATATTAACGTGATTGAAAGGACATACCTCTCTAGTGGCGAGTTCCCAGAGCAGCACGGCGAAGCTCCACATGTCGGCGGCCTCCCAGTTCCTCTTGGAGGCGGGCTTCACGAGCGCCTCGGGCGCCATCCACGCCGGCGAGTACACGCGCCCCTTCTCTTGGAACGAGAACTTCGAGTCCGCCATGTTGATGCGGGCTGTTAGGTCTTCATCGATCTGACAAATTGTGTGTCTTTTCTTATATAAGGTCCTAATAAATTATTGAACTTCCTCTTGAGGGATGAATGTATGGTCATAACTCATAAGTAATCAAAAAATAATATTAGAAAAAAAAAATCGAGGTAAATAATTTTTTTTTCTTTGACTTGCATAGAGACTCCATACAAGAAAAAGAAAAAAAAAATTTTTCACTCTGTTTTTTTTTCTAATATTATTTTTTGATTACTTATGACCTATACATTCATCCCTCAAGAGGAAGTTCAATAATTTATTAGGACCTTATATTGTATTGGTCTTTTTGTTTGACATATTAAAATCATACAATTGTGCATATAAAAGTGAAGTCAAGACACAAGGTTCACATGGAATCACAGAAAAAAGAAAAAAACTTTAATCAATCTGGAAATCGAAATGGAAGTCCTTCGTATGAAAACTTTGAATCGGTACCATTGTAATAGTTTCTCATATTGACGCGTACTTCCACCTAGACATAAGCTGTGCGCCGGCGCCGACCCCCGCGTTTCGGCTTGCCGAGTTGTGGTACTAAGTCAGCATCAGTTCATGAACAAGTGTGTGTGAAATAGGATAGTAAGAAATCTTGCAATTAATGACTGGTGTGATTTGACACGAAAATCATTGTGCGCTCTGACATGATATTTTATTTAATATTTTATGAAAAGTAGTTTTTCAAGGTCACGCCGCCGACCTTTAAAAGTCGGCGCCACACCGCTGCCTGATTGTGCAACGGCGCTCACATCTACATCCACCCCTGGTGGAATATAATTAACCTGTATACATTAAAATATATGATATACTACGAAAACATTGCTCAAGCTTGGATATCTTAGATTCACGTCAAATTGCTTTTATAAAAAAGTTAAAGGATGTCTTGAAATAGCGGCTTCTCATATTAATTGTATTGTATTGTATTTAAATATTTATAACGCTGATAATGATCATCTTTATTATATAATTATACCACGATTGCTATCATTAGAGTATATTAATTTATCAAGAACATTTTTTTTTGTTTAAAATGCCTTTCTACTTGTTATTATGTGTATACACGTGTTTGTATTTCGATTTGGACTCTAAACTAAAAATGTGTCTCTTTGGTGTGAATTTGTGATTGTTATCTGTTGTGTGTACCTAATAAATAAAATAAAAATGGACTCACCATGATATGCTTGCTGTTAAGATGGTATGTGGGCAGTATGTGGTCCCTCTGCAGCGAGTGCAGGTAGTGCATCCCGGCGGCGACGTCGTGCGCGAGCCGCAGCGCGGCCGGCGCGTCCACCACCACGCGCCCGCCGCCCGACCCGTGCAGCAGCGCGTGCAGCGAGCCCCACGACATGTACTGCGATATCACTACCAGCGACGGCGGGGACACGCAACAACCCACCTGCACCCAACAATACTGTACTCTACTATACACACCTCACATAAACCTATTGACCGCCGAGAAATATTGGTAGGACCAAAGCTTGGAGTGCTCAACAGAGCGAGGCTTCACATCGGGGCAAAGGCTGCAACTTTATAAGTCGCAGGTCCGGCCTCATATGGAGTACTGCTGTCATCAATGGGCGGGAGCTCCTGAGTACCAGCTTGGGCCTTTAGGACTCGGTTCAGCGACGTGCCATCAGAATTGTTGACGATCCCGAGCTTACAAGCGGTTTAGAGCCACTCAGTCTGAGGAGAGACTTTGCCTCGTTATGTGTGTTCTACCGCTTGTACAACGGAGAGTGTTCTAAGGAATTATTCGACATGATGCCCACGGCTACCTTTCACCATCGCGACAGGGAGTCCATCCACACACATTGAAACCAGAATTGTTTCGAACTGTGCGGGCTAAAAGGAGTTTTCTTCCGCGGACGCTCGGACTGTGGAATGAGCTCCCTGCCGTGGTTTTCCCAATGGAGTACAGCATGGGGTTCTTCAAAAAGGGTGTGAAGCGGTTTCTTCAGGGTCGGCAACGCGCGAGTGATACCCCTGGTGTTGCAAGCGTCCATAGGCTACGGTAACTGCTTACCATCAGGCAGGCCGTATGCTTGTTTGCCACCTAAGTGGTATAAAAAAAAAAAAACATGCGAAGCCGAATACCTATTGTCGGCCGAGAAATATTGGAAGGACGAAGCGAAGCCGAGTACTTCTCAAGTGTTTTTAAAACTAAACAACGCCGTTTTTTGTTATTCCATCCCAGACTTCTATAGTACTTTTGTCTAATTTGCGAGGAAAAATCATTTACGCCAATTTTGGACTGCGCGTGCATAAGCATTCAACCTTTAAAATAATTAATATCGTGTATCTAAAAATAAGATTAGACAAAGCTTAGAACGAAAGGAATATTGTCCAACCAAAGTCTTAGATGTACGGCACAATGGATAGCTCTATAAACCTAAAAGAGATATTCCACACATTATGCCTGGAAGACAGAAAATTCTATGTGCAAGGAAATAAAGAAAATTGCCCCCACATCCGAACTTTCACGCGCTTTATCTTTGTATTTTTTTTATGATTTGGCAAAGCAAAATATACGTGTCCAATATTTTTTGATAATCTAACTGACGGACTAAGTAATTAGAATTATATTTTTTTTTATTTACCCAGGAATGATCCCTATTTTTTTTAATATACACATTACATGACTCGTAGATTTTTTTGTAGAATAAACCTAAAGTATGACTAAGACTAACCAATAACACAATCAACTCACCACGGGCAGTATGTTGGGGTGTGAGAATATCCTGAGTTTGGGGAACTCCTCGTTGAAGTCTCTCTGCACGCGCGGCGTACACTCGCGCACGGCCAGTATCTTAGCCACTATGTCATTCTTCTGCCATCTGCCGCGCCATGTTTCACCTGGTATAATTCAACCTCAAATTATTAGAAAATACTATCAGGCCAAAACAAGCAACCAATTTATTTTCCAGAGATTAATTACAGAGTCTAGTTCTCCTCTTTTCAGTAAATTGTACGCAGTTGGGTTTTTGTTTCTTTTAATAATTCGTTTCAGCTCTAGAAAATCTTTGCTGAAAACACCTATTTTGTATAAAATTTCGAGCTTGGACCAAATTCAATGCTGGTGAGTGTATAACATTTAATTGACTTACCTTATGTAATATTATTTTCAAACTGTAGTGTCAATATAAAGAGATTTCATCAAGAGTTGATCACTCCATACAAATCAAAAACATTTATATTTCCCTTAATTATTATCTGTTTATTTTTAGCAAATTAATTATTTTGAATCCCATAATTTTATCAATATATCTGGAAATATTTATTCCTTATTGAGGAGATTCACCCTGCCACTAGTTATTTTATTAAAACACATTGATACCATCAGTATACCTAGTTTAAATTATAAAAGGACATACCTGATGGGGTAACAGCGAGCCTGGTGTGCAGCGCCAGCTCGTTGATGTTGATGCCCTTGTGCCTGGAGAGCGTGGCGTCGCGGCTGCGGGTCTTCAGCCCCAGCCACGACTGGTCCTTGAACTGGATCTTCTTCAGGTCCTGACCCTGCTGGGTCGCTAGCTCGTGTAATCTGTGCAACAATTGTTTATCTGTATTTGGGTGTATTGGCATAACAGACAGGTATAAAGAAAAACAAAAAAAAACTGAAGTTGTTTCCTATTGGGGGGACGTGGACTCGGTAAAAAAAAAACGAATTAATCCGTCATTTAGATTATCAAAAAATATTAGGCACGTATTTTTTGCTTTATAAAATCAATAAAAATCTACATTTAAAGCGTGTCGGGACTGGGGGCTCGTGACGTCACTTGTTTGTGAAAAGTGTACCATGGCGGAACTTCAACACACCGTATCTTCTTCATTTTTTGTTTGATTGACAAAAGAAAAAATACGTGTCTAATATTTTTAGATAAGTAATGTAAATGACAGACTAGATAAAATAAAAGAAACAAAAAACCCGACTGCGTAAAACATAATTAACTGAAAAGAGAAAAACAAGCTCTTAAATCTATAGAATTGGAATATAACTTGTTTTTCTCTTTTCAGTTAATTATGTTTTACGCAGTCGGGTTTTTTGTTTCTTTTAATAATTTAATTTATTTCAGACTTTTTAGTTTTATACAGAAAGAGTTGTATGTATTAGTAAGTAAATGAGCGGTACGGTAAAGGAACGCTAACAACCATCGCAAATCTGTGATTTACGTATGGTAACGGCTCAGTACCTACGGTCCTTGCATTAAACGTGGTTTTTTGCAGTTTACGTCAAAATGGTAGCATAAAAGTATTACAATATATACATATATGGAATGGTCTATTTACAAGCTTTCATTTGATACCCATATTGTTATAATAACGAAACTTTTATTTTTAATACCCCCCCTATTTTTTTATTCTTAGGCGCTATAATAAAATAATATACCCTATGACACTCCCCCAGTCAAGACGAATCTAACGACACCTCATATGCTTAAATCCATCAAGCCGTTTAGGCTGCAGAGCGGCACAAAGAAATAGACATACATACATACATACACTCGTAAAACATAACCCTCCTTCCGGGTCAGTCGGGTAAAAAATCAGGACACTATTAAGAGTGATGATACTAAAATGAGCAATCTGTTACACCTACTTCTGTTAGGGCCGATTTTTTTATGGTAACTGGGTGTTAATTAGAATTGGAAAAGCTTTGTATAGAATTATAAAAGGAATAGGATATCTGAGGTTTATCCAGCAATTGCATAATCGGCGATTACTGAACTAGATGCAGAGCTCTATATCGATTAAGAGATAAATGGAGTGTTTATTACTACAGTAGTTGTAGGTGTCCCATAGGATTTGATGACCCAGTTTTTGTTAAGGATCCTAATTTCTATATCAGTTTGTAATTTACTTCACTTGTAAATTGCTGTCAAGTGCATTTGTACATCACTGATAGAACAGATTTTGAAGATGGTGTGGTACATGTATAGGTACTATTGGTTCTAATTTAAAGAAAAGTTTATTTGTTTGAAGGAACATGTTACATATTTATATGTAAGAGAAATACTAAAGCAAGAGCACTTCACCATACATACCTCTGCACAAGCTGCCCCCTAGTCTTATCGAGCGGTGTATCACCATATTTGTTGGCGAGAGAGATTAGTCCCCCAGCAGCGACCAGATCTTCAGCAATGGCGGTGTAGCCCCAGAAACAAGCATAGTGGAGCGGGGAGTTACCATGCTCATTGATAAAATTCACGTCCACACGGTTTTGTAGTAGCTGTCGGGTAAGTTGGTTTGGGATTAGTATAGACATAGTTGCTGGGTGAAAGAAGATCAAGGAGTTTCAAAGAATCGAGTAGTTAAAAACAGAACAATTTATCAAATATTTATTTTATCATACCAATATAGTGGGCCTAGAGCAAGTTGGGCAGATGACATTACAGCCACTGCTGGATCCAACCGGCTCAACCAGGCCAAAGATAGGAGCAAATGGAAGGAGTTGGAGGAGGCCTATACCAGTCAGGGGTCTTTAACATAACCTCAATTAGATAATAAGATTTTTCTTTATGTGTTAGAAATAAGCTTTAAATGTGTTAAAGAATTAATAAAAAGGCTTTATTAATATTATTTACCAATATAGTGATTGATCAGTTAAACTGACGTTGTACAGATGCCTCTTCCTATGAGTCAAGTTAACTAAGAAATTCATACAGCAATCGTAATTTAGGACAATTTTAGTTACACTAATAAAGTGTATCATACATACCAATTGTACAATAGGTCTGTGTCCGTGTGCAGCAGCCAAATGTAATGGCGTGTCATCACCCATGTTGGTGACATTGATGCGAGCTCCCCGTCTAATCAGCATCTCAACTATCTTCAGATGCCCTTCTTTACAAGACCAGTGGAGTGGACTGAAGCCATGGTCGTCTCTGGAAAGATAAGGGACCTTATAGCAACACTTGGTGAAGTGAAAGTGCACCTGTTGCATAGCATGTGGAAATATGTGGTTTCTATCTCTCATAGACAGTGATTACAGGCTTAAGATTTTGAGTCCAGGCATACAATGTTGCCTGATGTCCCCATTTTGGCTGGATGTCCCGATTTTGGCTAAATGTCCTGTTTTTACCCCAAAATTAAATGTACCGCTTTTCGAGTGGGAAATTGGAAAACACCACTGCACAGAAATGGCACCAGCTTTCCCGTGACGTTTCCCGTGTGGTGTTTAAGGAGTTTATATGAATAGTTATAAGTTTTTTGTAGTATGTCCTGCTTTCGACAATAGAAGCCCGCTTTTTTTTTTCAAGAGGTTTAAAAATCATAATTTGCTTATTAAAAACGCTGGCAATGCTGGTTACATCATCATATCAGCCTATTTGATGTCCACTGCTGAACAAAGGCCTCCCTCATTGATTTACACTTCAAACGGTTCTGGGCCGCTTGCATCCAGCGGTGCCCAGCGACACTGACCAGGTCATCGATCCATCTGGTGGAAAGTCATCCCGTTCGGCGCTTTCCAGTACGTGGTTGTTGATTATATACCAAATTTTTATTAAATTGTATTTGTAGCCATTTTTTCCAATCTAACCCTTGAATACATATTCCAGATGATAATGCCCCAATTTGGCATTTTTGAGATTTGACTTGCTTCTGGCTAGACTAAATTCAAGTCACATCTAGATATTTAAAATGTAATTATCAATGAAATGGGTCATCAAAAAGGAAGTAGAAATAAAACAGCATAAGTATAATAAGGAAAATAATATTTTACAATTGTAACACAATTTTATTTAGTTGAGTTGATGTATGAGGATACTAAGATATTTTATTTCTTTACATTCATTATAAATTTTATGACATCATCATAGCATGAGGTAGTAGGGTTTAAGTATACATGAACTATTTTTTTCTTAGTGTTTCCACCTGAATATTGGATTATACTTTTATGAAATCCTTAAATGTAATTGTTGCCTACATCACATGTGGAAATTCAGGTCTGAGTGAAGCCTTAGGTCAATATCAGTCTTAAGTTTCTACTATCAGCAGTTTAGACCTATTTTGCAACTGGTAAGGCCAATTGTAAATTCTATTTTGCAATCATACTATTACAGATTTAGGAAACTCTTCTATATAGAATTTGAATCAGTGGTTTCATGTTTTGATCCCAGGATCTCGTACTCATCAGCCTCTGATCTCATTTCCATACCATAGACTATTATTATTTTGGTACAAAGCTGACTAATACTAGGCCATGAGAACAGTGGGCGTGACTTGTAACACCTTTTACGAAACATCTGGACACACTATATGGATTGTTTCATATATAAAATAAATAATAATATATTAAACTTACCCCTGGTTCATGTCATGTTCGGTATCATCCAGCCAAACTCTCACTTGGAGTGCATTTCCTTCCCTACACCACTGAAATATATCTTCCATTTTTAAACACACTTACACACCGTAGTTATATAATTTAAATATTTAACAGTGAAGTGAAGCAAATTTTGAAAAGATATTGATTGTATTTCACCGAGAAATAAATAAAAACAAATTATTTAGAAACAGAAAACATTCATTTCGTATCGAGACAAGTACTTTTTGACAGTTTCGCAATCACCCAAAATAAGATGTTGTCCTTATAAATTATAACGTTTCTAAATAATGAAGTAATCATCGGACTTCCTTGTTCTTCACGTATAAACTGAATTTGCCTATCCTTGTTTAGCGATAACACAAATGTACGTTCGAACGTAATAGCGTTATACTGTCTGTACTATAGGGCTGCCAGTACTAAAATTCCATTTCTACAAAATTATTGTAGCCAGCCAACAAATACTACTATTTTATACACCCACATACACAACTACATAGAATCTCAATATTAAAATTACTGGTGAACTTTAAATCAATAAGTGCTAATAGCTCA
Source organism: Polyploca ridens (assembly GCA_951394255.1). NCBI lineage: Eukaryota > Metazoa > Arthropoda > Insecta > Lepidoptera > Drepanidae > Polyploca > Polyploca ridens. The sequence continues at coordinate 13,719,109 of OX596256.1, read as the reverse complement.
GTGGTAGAGTGGTTAATTCCTATTCAGCTATTCACTACCTACTTATAAGTACTTGGTGTCCTAGTATTGCTAATAATGGCCATAGGCAACAACAAAATGAAAATCAGTCATTTTACATAAAGCTTCAGCCTTATGTCTCACGACATCTCATTAGATTATTGGTGTCGGCAAAAACTATCGTCCCTGGTCTATAAAGGTCTTTATGGCCATTATAGGCCATTCATCATAGAATAATTGGGATTCATATAGTAAAATACTTAATTTGGTCTTAAATAACTAATCACAGCCAGAGAGCTGTTCAGGCGAAGTGCAATGCTCAAAACAGTTCTCATATACTTAAACTTTATTGAGACTATAAATAAAATCTTAAAATAACATTATTTTTTGGCGAAAGTTATTTTCATTGCATGAGTTGGCGTGATCTTGAAACCTTGCAGCGCCTCCTTCGCCGCTGCGGACTGCATTTCATTTGCAAACTCTACAAACGCGATGTCGTGTCTATTTGGTACAAGACGTACTTCTTTGAAACCAGGGAATCTGCAAACAAGGAAAAGAGCATAAGTCATTTTCATTTTAAATGCTGTACATGGTTGTAAGATTTTACATTGGTTAGTAAAACTTTAAATTAAAATAAATGTTGCCAATAACAAAAATATACTCACTGGTTGAAAAGCATAGACAACATCATCTCCGAAGTCTCATCAGGTAGGTTTGTAAGGAACAGAATCTGGTTAGGTGGCTGTTCAACATTAACATTGTTGAGTAAGCTTGGCTGTCCCATGTTGTGAGCAGCAAGTGGGGCCTTGCTCTTCTTCTTCCTGCTGTCATCAGTACCTTTGGGAAGCTTGGGACGTTTTGGTCTTTCTTGGAAGGTGCCCTTAACTTTAGCTATTACATCACTATCAGACTTGCAGTATTGAATTCTCTGTAAATAGACAAAGTTTCACTGTAATTCATATGCAATAAGTTTATTTAAAACGTAATAATGACGACAGTAGAGAAAGCAATATATAGCATTTGCTTTGAGCTATCTATAGCTAAAATGATAAATTAGTTAATTGGGGTGTTTACTGACACAGGGGCTAGAGTACCAACGGATTGTACGGTTAGCTACCAGCCCCCTGTGATAGTGTGAAATAAGTTCTTAGTTAAAAATTTAATTTTTTATACAAGCTTTTTTTAGTAACTGTACTTGCATTATCATCCAATATACTAATGTATACCAAATATCAAGTCAATCTGACCACTGGAAGTGGGTGAAATTCGACCTGCAAGATTCCACCCGAACAAACTTGCAAATAAAAGCTTGTAAAAAGAAGAAGTCCCTGCATTTGCTGATTAATCAATTAAATTACCATAGGTTTGTCATAAAAAGGGAATCCTTGCATGCTTCTCAATGCAACTGTAGCACTGGATATCTCCTTGAATATGACAAATGCTTGACCTCTCATCTTCAATGTTTTTAACGCTACAATATCCAAGATTTGCCCAAACTGTGAGAAGATTGCATATAGAGATTTCTTCAGTTCCTCCTTTTTAATTTTCTCATTTAGATTATTTATATAGATCGTGTGGTTCGGACGAATATCCATGGCTGAAACATTTTGAATTTTTTTAATATAGGGTATGATAGGGCATGGTTTCAAAAACTGCTTTTCATAACTAATTCTGTTACAGAGGTTATGATTTTTTTAGACAATTCTTTACGGTTATTTATGGAACTACAAATGTAATTCATAAAATAGATTTAAATGGAACAGTCAAGCTATGATATAGCACCATGATCAGTACTTACTCATTTTCCAAAGAATTACACGCAAACAGAAGAGTTTATAAAATCAATGTTTGGCAATCAGCTTTATAACTTAACCACCACACTATACAAGAAATAGTAATTTAAAGCAAATTAATGCACTGTAATTCTAATTTCTGAGGCTTAAATTATCGGTATTTCTAAAAAAAATGGAAATTATCAAAGTGAGGTTATCGTATGGATATGACAACGGAGGGACGCCGCCAGCCGCCAGTGCTGCCAGTATGAAATTGAAATCTTCCTTTTGGTATAGTTACTATACTCTTTGTTGAAATCTCTAAAAAGTACGATTATAATAAAATATCTTACCAAAAAGGTACAATAGTGGTCAATGTACATTGATGAGTGTACAACATGGAGCGTAGTGATAACACATTTTGGGAACGTTTTTTTAAAAAATATTGTTTCAGTTCTGCTGGAAAAACCGAGAAGCGACGAAATAAAATAAAAATAAAGTACCCGGCCAGCTTTTCTTATTATAATCTTAGCCATGGTTTACAACTATATTATATATACTATTATATTTCTTGTGTGTTAGTTACATTAGTCAGATATTAAAAAGAGAAATTCCTGAAAAAAATGCTGATAAGTTTTCCATAAAGTAGTAGTTTATTCATCCATAAAAGGATAGGCAAGGGTTATTTTTCAACCATACAGCCATTTCATACGTGTAATTTTATATAATATCATTTTCATTTTAGTACAATGGTGGTCATTGGTGCCGATTCTGTTGTAAATCGCACTAAACTAATTTTAGTCACATCTCATCTCTTTCTTACGAACATGATTGAAAAAGGATAGAACATTATTTAAGTTGTCAAATTAATCTTTGCCGTCTTATTTTGCGTGTATTTAGGCGTGACCGCGATAGATGGCGACTAAATTTATATTGAAAACAAGCATTGGACTAATTTGACAGGACTAAATTTCTTACATCCTTTTCTTATGTTCTTTGTTAGAAAGAGACATAGTGACATTAAAATTAGTTTAGTTGTGAACAACAGAATCAGGGCCATTGTACTAAAACTTTACACGGACTTTTTGAGACAACTTGTAAAGTCACGATACACATAATTCATTTCATTTCACTTCACTGGTGCACATGATTGATGTTTATTGGATAAAATACCACCGATAATACGCAATAAAACTCAAAATACACGAATTTATGAAATAAAAATGAAAACACAACATCTCTCTACAAGTTCCCGCCAAAAAGTCAGTTTTCCATAAACCTATTTTCTAAAGTTGTGAAAACGGTGCATCACTAGATTTTCGCGCGCAGTCAACTGTCAGTCGCTGTCAGTAAGTGAAAGAAAATCAATAGAATTTGGTGATTTTTTTAAAAATAATAGTTTATATTTTCATTTTAAGTTTTTACATACTGTATTTCCAATATAACAATAAATTATTTACAGTTTCCCACTCATTTTATAACTGTATAGTGCTATCGTTGCACATGCATTCAAAAATGCATGATCTCATGACCGATTTTGAGACTGTTACACCGGAGTTATGGATGGCAAATGAGCAGGGATGGAAGAGTAAATTACTGAAATTGTCTCATTGGCATCAGGTAAAAAAAAATCACAATATCTTGCACTATTTATTACTCTTATTAGTAATGTTTTCATTCATTATTTGACCTTTATTTAACCTTATTATATTTTTCAGATTCCACTTATAAATTCGAATGCTTCACATAATTTGCCAGACAGCACTCTAGTACGATTCCGTGGCATGGTACAGGATATGCACAATCCCGAGTTTTATTTCGAACAATTTGAAGTATTCAATACTGTTACAAATGAGATTAAAAACAAGACTGGAAAGTATAGAGACACGGCTCATATTTTGGTAGGTACTTATATTTTATGTTAATCCTATGAATGCTATGTTTGTACTACACACTGCAGTTCTTTCCAGTAAAAGATCCAAGATACACAAATACTTCATTGAAGATTTCTGCTCATAATAAGAATGCTCTATTCTCCAGTTTTTGAAAATATAAGGGAATATTTTCTCGGAATTAAATCTACACTAATATAATAAAGCCGAAGAGTTTTTTGTTTCTTTAATCCCTTGACTTGCGGTAAAAAAAATATTGTTTTCCTCGCCCGCGCAGGTTGTTATAGGATGCATTTCCCATCCCCTAGACAATGGGTTTCTAATGACAGTAGAAATATCTGTTCAATAGTAGATTACTATTTCATGATATGATTCTGGTACACTTTCTATTGGGCTTCTTTTACAGGAAAATGAAAAAATCAACTACACAGAAAATCTGAAAAGTTCACAACGCCAAACCATGGTAGTTGTATCGATTCCAGGGTTAAATGATTGGGCCCAGGAACTTGAAGACAAACAGAACCACCTAAAGCATTTAGAAGACCAGCCAAATTCGTCCAAACGTTTCAATGAGGCTACAAAGTTAAAGAGAAGCTATGATGAAGCAGAAGTAGATTCAGATGCTATGGACGTAGCTGATACTGAACCAGTAGCTAGTAAAGAACCTAAAACTACAGAGAGTGTTAGTAAACCTACCGGTATGGTGTCTAGGGAGCATTTATTGAATTTTCCACTGCCTGATGTGCAGAGCAAGTCATGTATTGTTAAGGTAAAATGTTTTGAATACTTGTTTGTACCATTGTTTTAACATTTAATAATATTTCCTTAAAACTCCACCTCCACATACAAAAATACAGCCAAATTTTAATTTAGCATTAAAAAATCATCCCCAGATATACGATGACAATGAGAACCTCAAACTCAACGACATGATAGAAGTAATAGGCTTCCTCTCTGTTGACCCGGCACTCTCTGCAGAGTTCAAACAAGAGAGGGACCCTCTGTTAGAGCCACAAAGTGAGTCAGAAGTCGAGGCAATCACCCACAACCCACCACCGAGTCTTGTGCCTCGACTTCATGCAGTATATGTGAGGAAGCTGCAGCACTGTAATCCACTGGTCAAAGATGGCTTAGATCCAGGTATGATATCAATTTAAAACTTATGGAATAAAAGGAACTTGTTGATAGGTATCAAATTATGTTGTATATATGTTACTAGGCTTGGCTCATTCCGCAGTTTAGTTACGAAAAAATATAATGATCTAATTGAGAGCCCACTTATTATTTATTTAGGTTAGTAATCATGCTAAGTTTCAAGTTTTTAAACCCAAGGAATAAGGTTTTTTATACAAACAAAATTCCCCTTTTCACCCCCTTAGGGGTGGAATTTCCAAAAAAAGCCTTTCTTAGTGGATGCCATGTTATAAAAGGTTCATTTCATGTTTGTACAGTCAGGACAAGTATGTAATTACCTATATATGTATAGATAGATGTTGCTATGACCTACTTGTTTCAATCAACACAAGTTTTACATCTAGATTAAATTGATTGAATATGAATCCTTGATCTATGTTATAAGGTTCACACAATTCAACCTTGGCACTTGATTATTGAAATGATAGGGGCCTCAGATACAGTATGCAAGTTTTGTTTGCATAAGTTTGGCCACACATACTGTTTGGTCACTTGAATAAATAATTTATTACTATTTTAATAAACACTATTGTATTACTTTATAAAAATCGTATGTTGTTGCCCTTGGATCCAATTTGTGCATATAGATTTATTTCAAATAGACCTTCGCAGGCCCAGCACTCTCTGAATAGTCTGACTTTGATACCGATTTGGATGGTTGCATTTTTTTTTTTCATCATTGGCATCATACGGTTTGTGTAATTTGCCAATTTCCAGTTATATTATAAGCTCTAGTCACAGTCATATAAAGCTATAGTCCTCAGTCAGTCACCGTCTATAAAAGTCATGTTTTGGTACAATGGTGGTCATTCTACTAAAACTCGAAAATCACGGACTTCTCGAGACAACTTAAAAAGTCACAATACACATAATTCATTTCACTTCACTGGTGCACATGGAGTGATCTTTATTGGATAAAATACCACCGATAATATGCAATAAAACTTAAAATACTCGATTTATGAAAACGCAAAGTCACTCTGCAAGTTCCCGCCAAAAAGTCAAGGTTGCATTTGCTTAGAAGAGCCGGCAATAAACTCAGATGTATCATCAGACAAGCAATGGTCTGTGGTAGCGGTTCTCATACTTTTTTGGTGACGGAACCACAGAATATTCAATAGTACTACGTACAGAAAACCCACTTCGAAAACGACATTTAAATAAAAAGCGACTCTTGGAACGACGTAATTAGGCGCAATCCAGATCGCGCAGCGCTGCGTGCCTAAAATTATATTCACCTACAACTTCCCTCTCTTTCTATCGTATAACTCTATCCTGTATGACGCGGCACGTGTTACGGTAGGGTTGTCTAATGACGTATTATGAATCTTCAATATTTCCTTATCGGTTATGTATGTACCTATTACTATTCTCCTTTCGTGAATAATGACATTTAAAATATCCTTGCTAACTAGTATTAGAGCAGAAAGCTATTTTTAAATGTCTGTATATTTTAATCTAAGTTTTAGGCCTATACTGATATTTTGTATATTGAATGTGTATTCTGTCTATACAACTATTTTGGGAAAGGGTTTTAGTAACATACATGCATATAAAATCTGGAATGACTGACGACGGGACAAGAAACGGCACGACTACCTAGTCCAGGGCCGTCAGCCGAAATTCACAAAGTTTTTTATTAATAAAATCTTCAAGTTTGTTATATAAAAAAATAATAAAGTTAAAGAATTATTTAGAAAAGGATATACTGAGTAAGTAATAACAATTAGAATTGTTAAATTTTTCTGAATATTATTCTACTGATTTTTGAAATAGTGGTTTGTTAAATCTTAGTTATTCTAAAAAGGTTGAAGTTTAATCTACACTAATGTATATTCATTAGTGTATAATAATACTAGTATTATAAAGACGTAACATTGGTTTGTTTGTATATTTGAAGAGGGAACACCCTCCATTCTGGAACTACTAACAGTTTATAAAAAAAAACATCAAAATCGGTTCATAAACGACAAAGTTATCCGCGAACACACATAAAAAAAAAAATTTGAGTTCTCAGTGGCCCGTTTAGACAAGAGGGTGTCTCTTCTGGTCGCACTATAGGTATTTGTCTCTTTTTGGCACACTGGTATGCTATCAAAACGGGCCTATTAGATCTTGCCGACCTTAATAAAGTCAGAAAGGACATTAAGACAATTAGTGCAGTAGAATTAGATAATCAATTTACATTAATTGTGGTACTCATGATTTTTGGCATATCGATAGAGTTCTGTATGGATATGACTACCTTCAATTCGCAACCGATTTGGAAGTACGGAACATGGTGAAAATTGAGAAAAACTTTGACATTGAATAATTCCTAAACAAAAATTGTGGTACTAGTTGCGAGAATACCATGTCTTTAGAGAACCATTACCTACCTTCTCAAGAAATTGGGACCGGTTGCGACATACGGAACATACCTAAACTTAAAAAAGTGAATTTTCGCCTTTATCTCCTAGGCAAAATTTGTGGTACTAGTTGCGAACTCATTGGTAACTTGTATTAGCCTATTACACTTAGTTTTAAGTTTGCAGCCGGTTGCGATCTACGGAACCCTAAGAAAATACTTTTTGCTAAATTCTACTTCTAGCAAAATTAGCGTATTCTGTTTTATTACTTATATCATATTGGTAGGTCGACTTCTACCTACTATGTGATCGCAACCGAAGAGAACATTACGGAACATAGTTTTTTTGTCATGTAAAATATGCGCGTATTCGCGTGTTACGAGGGGAATGCGGGCGGTGCAGGAGGCAGGACTAGCGTTGAGGAATCTACAAAAAGTCCTGCGTCTATCAAAATCTGTCGTCATTTTTGCACTGCTAAGTAAGAAAGTTCTTTATTTTTATAGGTAACAATATAAAAAATATCGAAAAGATACAATATCGACGTATCCTACGAAAAGGGGCGTAGCTGCAAAACAGCAACATATCAGGAGAAGGTTTGTTAAAAAATAACATATCTAAACTAATAATAATATTATAAAGAGAAAAGATTTGATTGTTAGTTTGTTTGCATTGAATAGGCTCCGAAGCTACTGAACCGATTTGAAAAATTCTTTCACTGGAGAGAAGCTACAATATCCCTGGGTGACAATGAAAAATAGGGATCCTTACTAAAACTCCAATAATGTAACCCAAGGTGTAAAAAAAAAGGTAAGAAAATTACCTAAAATATTCATTACATAGCGTGCGCTGCGAAAACTATTGATGATAGAATAAAATAATGTACTACGACTTTGTAGAACATATCATCATTTACAAAAAGTGTCGTGACAGGATATGTCTAACTATTATAGTTATGCCACAATAAGTGTTCTTTTATATCAAAAATTTAATTGAAATGCCGCCGCTAGAAAAGGCTCTTTATTTGTATCTTGGTATTAATCCTTATCAAAATAAATAACTTCATATTTAAGACTGCTTCAATACCTTTGTATAACTTTTTGAATTATTCAATTCGGACATTCCATTCGAAAAATATCACGAGTTTAAAAATGTAAGTATTAGAACAGTGTTTGTAAAAAAAAACCTCCGAAACGGCTTGACCGATTCTTATGAAATTTTGTGTGTATATTCAGTAGGTCTAAGAATAGGACGTAAACTATTTTTCATACCCGTAGGGTAGGGTAGGGTAGGGTAGGGTAGGGTAGGGTAGGGTTTTTTTAAAGGCACCCGCTATCACAGGGTGTTGTTGCTTTATTGTCACTATTATATTGTGACAATTTAACCAATTTAATTTTTATTTACATAGTGTGTTACAATTCAAACTAAGCTGTTCGCGCTCATTAGTTCTCAGTCTACTTTGATACAATAAATTAACTTTCATTTCATTCATAATAGCATTAAAATTCATTACTTAATAATAGGGGTTTTACAAAGATGAAGACTTAAATATTAGAACATTAAAATAATAAGTAACTCGATACAAAACATTATGATGAAGTTAAATTAATGATAACATAAAAATGACTAGACAGTTTGATATAGATACTATCCCACCAAAAACATTTCTATGTAAAATGTTGCCGCCAAGACATCAAAAAGTTATCAGATCTCATGTAGAGCCAAGCTTATAACTCTACATGCACTTACTCTACAAGCCCTAACTTCACAAACTCTACAAAATATGTGGCTTGGCCGTTCCACTACTACAAGAACTATTGAATAACAAAAAAGTAATGAACAGTGAATACATTTTTCACCTTACTCCCATGTGACGGTAGCGAAACGGCCAAGCCACATATTTTGTAGAGTTTGTGAAGTGAGGGCTTGTAGAGTAAGTGCATGTAGAGTTATAAGCTTGGCTCTACATGAGATCTGATAACTTTTTGATGTCTTGGCGGCAACATTTTACATAGAAATGTTTTTGGTGGGATTTCACTTCTTTTTGTAAGTTGCTATAGTTTTTTTTTTGTGTTTGAAATTTCCAAGTTTTATAATTTTTTTGGTGATTGTGTACTTACAAGCTTACATACCAAATTTCAGCTTTCTAGGACTTCAGGAAGTACCCTATGAGTTTTGATGATCATCAGTGAGTCAGTGACGAAATCGGGGTTTTTTAGATATCAATAAAATCTAAAGTATAAGAGCTATGTTATTGAAACTTAATATGTTTAATAAGTTCACTATTGACATTATATCCTGAGAATTTTGTTTATCTGGTACAATCTAAACCCAAGATATGAGGGTTCAAAAAAACGACGAAGCGCTTCGAGAAAAGGTAGGTAGTGCCCTTTCGCTTCGCTTGGCTGTCTTGGCGGGGGGCACTTCCGTGCCCCCAGATTTAACATTCATTACCTAATTATAACTAGACTTTGATCGTTTGTAGAATTAATAAAATTAAATTTTAAAATAGATGTAATGTGTTAGTGTAAATTTGGTGTAGTTAGTATGTAGATTTAATGTAAATGTGTATAAATATTGTATGATTTATTAGTGTATAATTTATGGGTAAAATTCATTTTTGTTTGCTTTATTTGTGTACTGCCATTTGATTTTGCTGTGGCACCAAGATGTGTGTCAAGAACTACCAGACCCCAGTTGGCTCTGGTAGTTCTTGACACAGCCCTATAGATTTTGATTGCCTTACTGGAGACGTTCTGAAGGTGGGTCTTGTAGGTGAGTTTTGAGTCGATTGTGAGTCCCAGCACCTTCAGAGCGTCCACAATGTGCAGTTTGGTTCCATCCAGCTCGAAGTGGGGGGTGTCGAATTTTATTTTCTTGGTTACCACCATCGCTTGAGTTTTATGAAAACAAAACGCATTTTACTCCTCCTACCCCAGTGCGAGATACGTCTCAAGGTATCGTTTGTCTTCCTACTGAGTTCCTGTGCTGACGATGCTGAAGCGATAACCAGTATATCATCCGCAAAGGCCTGGACATGAGCTTCCATATCTTCTGCTTCCTGTAATAGTTGATCAAGCTGGAGGTTCAACATCAGAGGTCCACAGGTCGAACCACTGAATATACACACAAAATCTCATAAGAATCGGTCAAGCCGTCTCGGAGGAGTTTTTTTACAAACACTGTTCTAATACTAACATTTTTAAACTCGTGATATCTTACGAATGGAATGTCCGAATTGAATCATTCAAAAAGTTATACAAAGGTATTGAAGCAGTCTTGAATATGAAGTAATTTATTTTGATAAGGATTAATACCAAGATACAAATAAAGAGCTTTTTCTAGCGGCGGCATTTCAATTAAAACTTTTAAAATAAACTAACACTTATTGTGGCATAACTATAATAGTTAGAAAAATACTGTCGTGACACTTTTTGTAAATAATGATGTGTTCTATAAAGTCGTAGTACATTATTTTATTCTATCATCAATAGTTTTTGCAGCGAACGCGATGAAATTAATATTTTTGGTGTTTTTTACACTTTGGGTTACATTATTTGAGTTTTAGTAAGGATCCCTAATTTTTTTGAAAATATAATATTGCCTATGTCCCCAGGGATAGTGTAGCTTCTCAATAGTGGAAGAATTTTTCAAATCGGTTCAGTAGCTTCGGAGCCTATTAAATGCAAACAAACAAACAAACAATCAAATCTTTCCTCTTTATAATATTAGTTTATATAATGATAATAACTAGCTGTCCCCCGCGCTTTCATCCAAGTTCCCGGGATAAAAAGTAGCCTATAATACTCGGGGATATCATATTAGTGATGAAAGAATATTTCGAATTCGAGTGGTAGTTCCAGAGATTAGCCCGTTTAAAGAAACAAAAAAATCACCTTTATTATTTTAGCATAGATATTAGTATAGGTAGATAAATATTTAAAAGCACGTTTTTCTTAAAAAACAACAAAGCGTCAAGCATTTTGTTGGATAGTAAACTTCGTATTTTGTTGAAAATATCGAGCCTTTAGTTGTCGTACTAGAATGGAGAATTTAAGGAACAAACTACACCTAAAATATATCATTATTTTCATAAAAATAATCTTAGCATAACCAGGATACCAGCCAACACACATAATTGGAAACTAATGTTTTTTTTTATCAATCCTGAAAACTAGCTGTTTTGCAGTTACGCCCCTATTTGTAGGATACGACGATATTGTATCTTTTCGATACATTGTATATTGTTACCTATACAAATAAAGAACGTTTATACCACAGTTTTACCATAAGGCATATCCTGTGAAAAAAAAGTACTTTCAATACACGCCGATTGAATAAATGGCTTTGACTTTGACTTTGAATGTTTGTAATTCCTCAACGCTAGTCCTGCCTCCCGCACCGCCCGCATTCCGTTCGTTTATTCGTTAATTCGTAAGTACGCGCATACGCGCACATTTTACTTGTAAAAAAAACTATGTTCCGTAATGTTCTCTTCGGTTGCGATCACAAAGTAGGTAAAAGTCGACCTACCAATATGATATAAGTAATAAAACAGAATACGTTAATTTTGCTGGAAGTAGAATTTAGCAAAACGTATTTTCTTAGGGTTCCGTATGTCGCAACCGGCTGCAAACTTAAAACTAAGTGTAATAGGCTAATACAAGTTACCAATGAGTTTGCAACTAGTACCACAAATTTTGCCTAGGAGATAAAGGCGAAAAATCACTCTTTTAAGTTTAGGTGTGTTCCGTATGTCGCAACCGGTCGAAATTTCTTGAGAAGGTAGGTAATGGTTCTCTAAAGACATGGTATTCTCGCAACTAGTACCACAATTTTTGTTTAGGAATTATTCAATATCAAAGTTTTTCTCAATTTTCACCATGTTCCGTACTTCCAAATCGGTTGCGAATTTAAGGTAATCATATCCATACAGAACTCTATCGATACGCCAAAAATCATTAGTACCACAATTAATGTAAAATGTTGCTTAATTTTGAGCTAATTCTACTGGACTAAATACAATGAAACAACAACAAAAAATCTAGTACTATGAAAACAACGATACCAACACAAATAGTGTTAAAATAAGAACAATAAACACTTTATATAAGTACGTAGGTATTTACACCCACACGCGTCGTTTGCTGCAGGCGCGTTGCAACCTATTAGCGTTAGTCCGGTAGACCGTAGGCGCGCAATCGTACCTAAACATGGGAGTGAGACAGGCCTGACGGAACCCTTTTATAAAGCGAAATATTTGAAGGAGCCCTAAAATAATCAAATAATAGTTTATGTGTAGGTATTCTTTATTTTACCGCGTAGTATGTAAAATATAGGTAGTGTATTTAAAATTAATAAAATTATTGGACTATCGTCATCAAATGCACTATTTCGAATTATTTGTTTTCCTGAAGAAACTATTTTCGCCAGTAATATCGCGGAGCCCCCACCGAGACTAGTCTACTGGACTGGCTGCTTTGACTGGTCTATGGTTATTTATCATAACATCTAATGTTTTTAATGTAAAACTACATTCTTGGTAATTTCCAGATGCAGTATTGAGAGAAGCTAATTCGGCAAGGGAGCACCTCCTCAAAGCACTCACAGAATTGTTACTGGGTGATCAACTTGCGGCTGAATATTTGATCTGCCACCTTATTGCTTGTGTGTAAGTAAAACTGTATATTTTGAACTAGATTTCTAACAACATATAAAAGTTATAGCATTATGCATATGTATTTTAATTAAAGGATGATGGGCGTTTTGGTACCAACATCCAACAGAAATAATTGTAGTGTTGTTAAAAAAGTCTCTCCAATAGGAACAATATTTAGTATGACGACTTTTGCCAATTCGTTGTCCGATCGGAGTTATCACGGTATGTACATGATATATTAAGAAGAAATAAAAATAAAGTAATGAAGTTCATCAGACTGTTAATTCAGCATTCAAAATCGATACTAACATAAAAAAGGAGAGGGGTTTTTTTTTAGAACTACCATTCGGACTCTAAAAAAATATTCACTATTAGGAAGCTACATTACCCCCGAGCGAACGGGAATGGGGTTGAAACCAATCAATTCGAAGTTGAAAAAATCAATAAATATTAGGATTCAAAATAACTCGAAACCGACAACAAAACAAAACAAGCGCTAAACATAAAAATACCTATCTAGTTTTAAGGCGATGATAGCTCAGTGGTAGTGACGTCGGATACCGAGACGAAGGTCCCGGGTTCGAATCCTACAATGAGCTTGAGCTTTCGGTGAAGGAAAACATCGTGAGGAAACCATAGCACGGTGGTAGGGTACTGTACCGCCTGGCTGGCTACCACCCTCAAGTTGAAAATCTGTCGCCAAGCACCTTTCGGTGTGTTCCGATAGCTGCACTTGAGAGCCAGTTCCTTCTAGGCTTTGTGTGCTTACCACCTTCGGCCGCATCATCACTTACCATGATGAGATTGCGGTCAAACACAGGCCTATATATAGTAAAAAAAAAAAACGGCGAAGTCTCATTTTTTTTTGCCCATCATCCTTTTCCTATATCTCCAGTGGGAACGCGGGTAAGCCCGTGTGTGGTAAGACCAAAGTATCATTGCCTTAAAATATATCTTATTTCCACAGGTATCTCCGTCAAGACACCATGAACCTCGGCCAGTTTTGCCTTAATCTATCCAACCTGCCCACTCAGAAGTACCCAAACTACGCGAAGCAGTTGTATGACATCATCAAACAATTTGTCACCAAGAGCTACTATTTACCTCTCACTATTGAAAATATGAATACTCTTGCATTGTTGCCTAAGTAAGTATAAATAATTTACTTATTATATGAATATGCTGAAAACTCGATGAGGTGGGAATCTATACAAATAAATAAAATTGTGTTTGTAATGTAAAAATAACAGCTTTTTCCAAAAAATAACTTATTTTGAATATTTTTGGTGTCTGTTTGTTCCGGCAAATTTCCGAAACTTGAGGACCGATTTTGACTTTCAGAGACAGATAAGTTAACAGGAAACTTAGGCTACTATAATTTTAGAAAAAGAATTTGGGATTGGACAAAAAAATTAAAACCGTACGCGTGTGAAACCGCAGGGTCCAGCTAGTATTAAATGTAAACTTGATGTCTCATAAATGATTACATTATTTTGCTTACCACCACTGTGAATTTAAATGAAATCAAAACATTTTTGTTCAAATAGGTTTTATGAATAGTATGACTCTATACCGGTTCGAAAGGTTGCTTTTGCTGTGAAGTGCTGGCAATAAACTGCAATCCATAAGTACAAGCCATTCTTATAGCCACACTTATTTTAAACAGCTTACCTTCCTATGAGATGGAAAAAGGCCAGTTCATTTTCAAAAACATAAAATCACAAGTTCATACCATAGACAAAAGTCGTTGACATTCATAAAACCTGTAAAAAGAGATGCATTGCTTACAATAGAAAGCGATAAAAATGTATCCTAGATACCTACGAATATGACAGTCTAGAAGTCGGTGATTTGTAATGAAAGGAGTTTGAAGATTTTGGCATACTTTTCGACCGCCATTGTGCTTTTTAAGAATATGGCCTGTATACAATATACATCGATTGGGGACACTCATACGAACAAAAACTAGCTGTTCTAGCAGCATAGAATACGAATAATCATTTAATGCCAAATTTTTCATGGTTTTTGAATTTTTCAAATATCGATCTTTTATTACATGCAAATAACTCTGTAACGTGACGTTTTAGGACACCATAGTATTTTTTTGTTCGTGTGAGTGTCCCCAATCGATGTATACAGGTATAATAGAGCGCCGCCATTTAAAAAAAAAACAAAATGGCGCCAGATAAGTTAGCCTGGCTCCGAACAAAAATCTTCGAATCCTTTGGTAAAAATTGACGCATCAAGAATTAAAACATTGTATAGCTTAAACATAAATAGCGCAATAAAACATAAAGGGGTACGAACATTTTTATATGGGAGCTGGCATAGCCACCCGCCGCCATTTTGATTTTTTTTCAATGTCGCGGCGCACGATGTAAGTGGTATATTTGGGTAGAGGACACTTATACAAACAAAAAATGTTAAGCAATATGGTGACCTAAAGTGTCACGTTTCCGAGATATTTGGAGGTAAAGATCGCCATATGAGACTTACGACAATCATTAAAAATGAACTTATTACGTGTTTATATGCATTAGATTGTATTCAAATAATAGTTCCCAGGTTGATTTAACTTTTTTATTAGAATATAGCAAAACAAAGAGCACGAAAAAACAATATTCATTAATTGGTTACCTACTAAACCGCATCGCAATATTTGCAATGAAACATAATGTTGTCAAGTAGCTCGGATCGTAGTGGTTAACTTGTTTTCCATGTCGCCGTTATTAACCAAAAATGACAATACTTGTGTTAAAATATCATGTTACCGAGATATTGGAATATCGATATATATATAATATGAGACGAATGACAATAGTTTAAAGTTGATTAAGTACAATTTATGTTCTTGTTTTAAGCAATAGTGGTCAAATAATATTGCATCACGGTTTTAAAAATATATTAAAACAATAATAGAAACAAGCCCTTAAACCTTTAAATAAAAGGTTTTTTTAAAACTACTTAGGTAGCAAACAAACATACGGCCCGCCTGATTGTAAGCGAAGAAAGCTCCTTTGAGACCGCTTAGTTTGAAACTATTTTGGTTCCAATGTGTGAGTATGGACTCCCCGTCAATGGCGAGACTTGCGATGGTAGAAGGTATCCGTCCGTGGGCATCAGGTTAAACAATTCTACGGAACACTATCCGTTGTACAAGCGGTAGAACACACATAAGGAGGCAAAGTCTCTCCTCAGATTGAGCTGCTTGTGAGCTCGGGATCATGGATAATTCTAATGGAACGTCGCTGAACCGAGTCTAAACGCCCAAACTGGTATCCACGTAAGGCCGGACTTGCGACTTGTAAAGTTGCAGCCTTTGCCCCGATGTGAAGTACTGCTTCGCTCTGTTGAGCACTTCGACTTTTTTGGATGCTAGCTTAACCTTGTCTTCTAGACGGCCTATTGATGTCGTTAGAAATATCGATGCCGAGGATCCCGATGCTTTCACTGATGTCCGTGTTCTCGAATTGTGAAGCCACAGCAAATGGGGTTTTCTTAGTGGTGAACGCGCAGACTTGGGTCTTAGTGGGGTTGAAATGGACTAGGTTTAGTGGAGTACTGCGGTCATCTATGGGCGGGAGCTCCTGGGTACCTGCTTGGGTCTTTAGACTCGGTTCAGCGACGTGCCATCAGAATTGTTGACGATCCCGACCTCACAAGCGGTTTAGAGCCACTCAGTCTGAGGAGAGACTTTGCTTCGTTATGTGTGTTCTACCGCTTGTACAACGGAGTGTTCTAAGGAATTATTCGACTTAATACCCACGGCTACCTTACACCATCGCAACTCTCGCCATCGACAGGGAGTCCATCCACACACATTGAAACCAGAATTGTTTCGAACTGTGCGGGCTAAAAGGAGTTTTCTTCCGCGGACGCTCGGACTATGGAATGAGCTCCCTGCCGTGGTTTTCCCATTTGCGTACAGCATGGGATTCTTCAAAAAGGGTGTGAAGAGGTTTGTTCAGGGTCGGCAGAGCGCGAGTGATACCCCTGGTGTTGCAAGCGCCCATAGACTACGGTAACGGCTTATCATCAGGCGGGCCGTATGCTTGTTTGCCACCTAAGTGGTATAAAAAAAAAAGTCGACCGTAATCGGAGACACTAGTTAGTATGCTCTCGATTTCAGACACAAGCCGTTTGCGGCTTTCATCAACCACGAAACGAGGAATATTTGCAATGAGCGTCCTCTGTACAATTAATGCCGTTAATAGACAGCATTTCATTGATATGCAGCAGGAACAGTGTTGGGGACAGTACAGACCCTTGCGGAACGCCAGCATTTATATCTCTCAGCTCTTATGCATCTGCTGGACAGAAAATTGGCGACCCATTTGCATTGTCCCTCGAGAAGCCCATATGCTGGTAACTTGGTTAGAAGACACCGGTGCCATTGTGTGCACGTGAGCAGTCTTCCACGAAGACGGCACTTTCATTTAGGTGGAAGTTTTATTAGGTCGGGCCGGCCGCAGGATCGGGTTTTTTTTAATTTATTTACGTCGCTATTGCAATTTTGGCGCATAGGGAACATTACTTAGCGATCTTTAGTTCCAATTAACTTGGTAAC
Organism: Polyploca ridens; assembly: GCA_951394255.1. Classification (NCBI taxonomy): domain Eukaryota; kingdom Metazoa; phylum Arthropoda; class Insecta; order Lepidoptera; family Drepanidae; genus Polyploca; species Polyploca ridens. The sequence goes on along the minus strand of OX596256.1, from coordinate 13,701,683 downwards.
ATAGATTTTAGGACAAGTATTGTCATTTTTGTTTGTATAATAATGACTAGATGGAAAACAAGTCACGATCCGAGCTACTTTGACAACATTGTGGTTCATAGCGAATATTACGATGCTGTTTAGTAGGTAAGTAATTAAAAATATTGTTTTTCGTGCTCCTAATGTAACTCTATTCTAAAAAATTGATAAATCAACCTGGGGCCTATTATTTGAATACAATCGAATGCATATAAACACGTAATAAGTTAATTTTTAATGATTGTCATAATTCTCTTATGGCGATCTTTACCTCCAAATATCTCGGAAACGTGACACTTTAGGCCACCATATTGATTAACATTTTTTGTTTGTATAAGTGTCCTCTACCCATATATACTAGTTACATCGTGCGCCGCGACATTGAAAAAAAACTAAAATGGCGGCGGCTAGCTTTGCCACAAAGGTTCTATCCCCTTTAACGAAATTTTAATATTTTCCAGAAAAGACTATGAGTGTAACCGCCTCACAAGTGGCGTATTACAACTAAGCAAAGATACACATCTTATCCTAGACGAGACTCGTATGGAACAAGGTCGGTTAGATTCTACCGGAGTCAACAACGTTGCCGCTTTGGGACACATGATAATGACTCAGAAAGTGGAATACGACTTCAAATATTACAAGATGGACTTTGATTCCGATATATCTGTCTTGATACTGTCAGAGGGAAAGTCTTTATTACCGGTGAGAATTTGATTTTATATATAAGGTGCAGTGGATAAAAGTATAAGAGCTGTGTGCATGTTTTAATAATACTCATTTTGAAATTGTGATTTCAAATTGTGATTGTTTCAAGTTTATCAAGTAATAGAATATATAATAATAAAGGGTAAAAAACACTGATACTGAAGCTGTAAATGTTAGTATGTACACTGTATATGTAGAGAAGGATTCCATCAAGCCTATTTGCCAGACAAAGAATCATGGCGAGATCCATACATTGATTTGTACAAAAAAAAAATAACATTTAAGAGAGATTTGAATCACTTCCAATGTTGAGATTACATTACCAGCAATATATTAATATTCTTGAAATATTTTATAAACCCCGCAAAACATAACATAATTGTTTTTGTCGCGATTCGCTATCATGGCATAGAGTGTCGTATTTTTATCCCGGGGATCTAAAAATATTTTAAATGCCTCCAGTTATTCCTTAGGCACCAAGGGTCAATAATAGCGTTACTTCAACATCCCTAAAAATCTTTATTTTTTGTACAAATCTCGCCATGATTCTTTATGTCTTATTTCGTTACCTATTTAAATAGTAACAAATCAGTTAAAATAAGTCATTGTTCATATTTTTTTCAGAGTGATTACCACATCCCTTTAAAACCAGAGGAGTCATCGCTCAAAATATTCGACGCGATTGTAGAGGCAGCCACATATTACTTGAAGGAGGATATTATGAATATCATTAGGATATATTTAACTAGTCTTAAGCTTGCCAAATATACTATTAGTGAGGATTTACAGGTAAGCTATTAGGGACTTACGCCCTCATAATTACAAGAGCTAGTGCAGCATTTTTATACTCAAAAAATATATATTTTTTTAAATCTTTTTTTTTTCAGTTCGTCGAAGATGATTTCATTGAAATGCGAAGCAATTCAGATGAAGAAAACCCAGTAACTGCCGATGATTTACACAGGTTACTGGTTCTTGCTCGCCTAGTGAGCTTATCCCGGGGATTTGATACCTTAAACAAGGAATGTTGGGATATAACAAAGAACATGGAAACTGAAAGATTGCATAGGTTGAAAAACCGAACCACGCCGACTTTATAAGCTGTATTTAATTTTTTTATCGATTAAATGTTTTTTAAATTATTATATTTGTTCGATTGTTTATGACAAACTGTGAAGTCATGGTTGTTGCTTTTACCACCCTAAATTTACCTTCTTTTTAGCAATTTTTCCCTAAAATAAAAAATACAAATTTTCGCTCCGCAATTTTATCGGCGTTCCCGAGGGATCTATATAATGTCCGAACCGGTATTAGATGCCTGCGAAGGTCTATTTGAAATAAATGTTTTGAATTGAATGTTATTCCATGCTATGATCTACCTGCGTACCAAATTTCATCATGATTGGTTATGGCGTCAAGAGGTAACAAATAAACTCTTTCGCATTTAATAATATTAGTAGGATTAGGATTTCATTATTTTCCTGTCCTACGGTTTAATATTTTTTGTTTTTTTAAATAAAATACTTATCATTTTATGTGTTGCGTTTTTTTGTCCTTCTACTTTTTGGCGGGAACTTGCCAGAGTGACGTTGCGATTTCAATTTTATTTTCATAAATTCGTGTATTTTGAGCATGGATTTAATATACAAACAGGATTGAACTCTCCAAAAATTTTATCATACAAAAATAAACCATAAGTCATGCACGTTAGGGTTTACTTTTGTTAGTTATCTTAGCCGAGGCAAAACGAGCCGAGAGAGATAGCCCGAACCGAGGCCGTTTGTCCCTTTTCCTCAATTGCCAAAAGATAAAAATGTTAAAGATGGTAGAAAATATTTCACGACAACAAGTAAAATATATTACGTATAAATATTTTTTTGCTATTAAACTAGTTTTAAATCATTTTATTTTGTAGGTTTACATCTGTACATAATAAGAAATAATTGTATTTAATAAAATAATCAAAATAATATGATTGTTTGGTAGCGATCATAAAATTATTCTGGTAGCACTGAAATCTGACAATCAATGGTGTCATGGCGACATGGCGACTTTTTCTGTTGTTTTGTGGAAACGCATAACGCATACGGTTTTTTATACTTTTTATCGTGAAAATGGTGAAAAAATGTTGTATCAAGACATGTAAAAGTGAATCATATTCTGGTTGTGGGATTTCATTTCACAAGTAAGGAATAACGATGATTTTATTTACTAACAATGGTGAGTCATAAGTAGATTGACTATGGTTTATTAAAAAAATTGTAGACGGAAGACACTAAAGTTAGTGTAATTCTGTTTAAAACTAAATATAATACGTATAATGTTTATTGTGTGTTGTAATGTGTACCTATTGTACAAATTATTTGTACCTATGTATCGCATAATTGAAATAGCATTATTTTTTATGTTTGTTACAGCTTTCCATCGAAAGAAGAAATGAAGCAAAAATGCAATTTTGATGCGATTAAAACAAATGTTTACCACAAGATTGAAACATATTATTATTCCACCGCATCCTTTCCAATGCATAACAGATGAAGAACCGCACGAACTGTAACTAGTAAAAGCATTGGCTAATAATTCGTACCTATTCACCACGCGAAATGTAATGCATTCAGAAACTTAGGCAGTGAGATTGGCCTAAGGCAGAAACTAAATAAAACGATTTTGTTTAGCCGTGTTTAATTTTAATAAATACCTACTTTGTCAAGCACATTCGAGTTTTATTTCCCTTTGCTTTATTTTAATTCCCAAATAACAGCTCTGTAGAGCAAACTGAAAAAAGAGCAAGGGGAAAAGCCGTGGTCCCGGAACGAAATTCTGCATGCACCCTTGCCTATTCATACGTAATATTTGATGATTCGACACAAAACGTAACTCAAAAATTAATCATAACTTTTCTCAAAAACATGGGTATACACGGCTACACATCAAGCATTCACATACATTTCCAGTATAAACTGATCTCGCATTGTATAGGATTTCTGTACAATGAGAGGTCAGCTAATATTGGAAATTTATATCTTGATTAATCGTGCGTACACGATTCAACACCCACATAGAACATAACAATGTTCAGTTTCAAATAATGGGTTTTCGCGAAAAAGTATCTCGATATCTATAGTTTTTCATTATGGTTTGATCTCTTCTTTTTTCTATAAATTATTATTTCACTATTTTAAGTCACATAATGTTAATATTTTTGTAATACAAACAATAATTTGAAATCAACTGGAGGAACTTTGCAATGCAGCGATTGTGCGCGAAAGGGACTAACAATGACCACGACCACTCTGCCAAGAGTGCACGACTAGGAAGAAGAAGTGTCAACCGGACACAAATTATCTCTCAAATCCAACTTTCCTGTTCGTTATAAAAATGTTTGGTCACCCTATTAGAATGGGATAAACAGCCTCGGTATGCGTTATCTCTCTCTGCTCGCGTTTTTGGCCCAAGAGCTCAATCCTGTTTGTATATTAAATCCATGATTTTGAGTTTTATTGCATATTATCGGTGGTATTTTAACCAATAAAGATCAATCCATGTGCACCAGTGAAGTGACATGAAATTATTTATGTGTATCTTGACTTTTCAAGATGTCTCAAGAAGTCCGTGAAAAGTTTTTGTACAATTTACCATCATTGTACTAAAACATGACTTTGAAGGACAGTGACTGACAGTGCGGACTATATGAAGCAATTTATTTTTTGACTATATTAATACAACTAGAGAAAACTGAAATAAGACAAGGCTGTATGGCTTAGACCTTTCCTGCCTTTAGGCGAATAAGACAAACAACAACAATCTGTGTCTTTTCGGAAAAGTTTTTTTACCCGACTGACCCGGAAGGAGGGTTACGTTTTTAATATGAATAATTTTAACGAAAATATAAAACATAAAGAAAAAATTACGTCACTAACACAGCTGGATGGGATTTTGAGCTTTGCTTGTAACTTTCTATCTATAGTTTTAGTTTTTGAATAAAAGTAAACATTTTATATTCAAAGTCATTTATTCAAATAGACCTTCGCAGGCACTTATGAAAAGTCTGACTCTAATACCGGTTCGGAAGGTTGCATTTGCTGAGAAGAGCCGGCAATAAACTCAGCAATTACTCTTTTCAAAACAAGCTTAGATTCATTACATAATATTTACATTCTAATCGCACTGACAACAATTGCATGCCCCGGCGAGGCGGCAAAACTACAAAGTAGACTGAATCCATATTTAATGAGTAAATAAATAAATGGCAAAAAGCAGACCAGCCCCCACAAGCAGCACCACGCATGTGGCAGCCAGGGCTATGACAGCTCATACAATTGGTCTTGATTTTACGATTCGCTCAAACTTCAGACGCGTTCAAGAGAAACGGCCCTCGCTATTGGTTGACAGAGGGCCGCCATTTTGCTGGTATAGTAACTACATTCAGTTTAAACGCCGGTGTTTTGACAGATGTTTTCGTTGTTATTTCTTTCGTGTTCAAAACATAATACTTTGCGTTTGAATTAAAATTTTGGCGTTGATTTATTTGAATTTGAACAATTGCAAACAGAAAAGTTTCAATCAAACATTTTGAGCATCTTATAGCTCTGATGAAATAACTTCTGGACAGCTAACAGAACCAGTTATTGTCGAGGTAAGAACACAATTATTAATTTCAATAATGTATCATTATAAAGAGATCTACATTCAGTTTTGAAGGTGTTTTTCGTCTCCCAACCTACTACACTCGGCTAGGTTGGTGAATTAGTTTACCACAGTCTATAATAACATAACCTAAATCACTTGATGAGAAGAAGCCCAATACCATGGTTGATAGTAACGGATTATATATTTTGTCAGTCTTTTTAATTTAATATAAAATAACAAGTTCCTCATAATTGCAGGCAAAGAGGGATGACATAATTGAAGTCTACCAAAACGACTGGAATTGGACAAATTCTAACATTACACAAAGTTACAGAAGAACATGTTATACCTGAAAAAATAAAAAAGTTAGCTTTACTGGAAAAGTGTTTAGTGAGCGCATGGCAGCTATATTGAGATACACAGCAACATTTGGTGAGTTGATTATCTTTTAAATACATACACATATAGATAACTAGCAGTTCCCCGAGGTTTTACCAGCGTTCCCATCTTATCTTTTCCCAAGGTAAAAAGTATCCTATATGTTATCCCAGGGCATACCCCTACAAAACTAATCTTTGTTCCAAGTTTCATCCAAATCCGTTCAGCCGTTTATGTGTATTTGAGTTACAAACTTTTAAACTTATAATATTACAGTAAATAATTACAACCAGACTCATATCAAACAAACATGTTCATTGTTCATGCACAAAAATGTCTGCCCAGGGTGGGAATTGAACCCACAAATGCAGTGTGATAGGTAGCACCATACAAACCGTGCTAACCGGGGTCAAATACTAGTTTTATATTATTTATACTTATAAATAATTTTGTCATGGTTTCAGATAAAAGGGTCAATGATGAAGAGATCATCCAAACACCATCATCCAAATACTGCAGATGTGATCCAGTTTTTTGACATGCTGATTGATAGCTGTAATTGATCCTGAGGTGGTCAAGCTCCCGGAAAACTAAGAGGATCTGTAAAAACTAACAGCAACATAACTAGTTTTGGCTTGATGCCATAAAAACTTTAAAGTACCTATTGTATTATTACATAATATATATACAGAGGGTCTTTGTTAAATAAATAGGGGCAGATCAGGCATAAACTAATTGGATTTAGGGAAAGAATGAATTTGAAGGGAAGAAACCTTATTGTGGAGAGAAATTTTTATTGTGGAATTTTCAAAATTTATAATATGAATAATTATCAGATGCATGCCACAAAATAAATATTGTATTAAGCATATAATATGTGTAGATTTGAAAATTATTTTAATTGGATGGGCTGCCCTATTCATAAGAAAGATTTTATAAATAATTGAATACATATTTCAAACACAAAAAAATACACATTACACACAATTGGTGTACGAGCATAAATAAAATATTGAATGGGGCAGTCCTGAAAAAAAATGGGTGAAAATATTCGTGACATTTATAAAATAGCTCACAACAAATATTTAAAACAAGGAAAATAAAAAAATGATTCATTTAAACTGGTTTTATTTCATTATTTAAATTGAAATATCAAAAATTATAAATACAGACACTGCTATCGACATATATACAACACTAGCAGTATCGATATCGATATGGTACAAACATCAATGTCAAGCACTAAATACAGCGCAGCAGCGCCACACTCCAAATCGTGTTGAATAACCGTAAACTACATAACTCTCACCAATCCCGTGTAGCTGTCTTATCTGTTGTGTATACAACATATTCTATATGATCTGTGGTGGCAGCCATCGCCATATTGGAGGGAAGTGAGCGACCCGTCACACGACGCCGCCGCAAGCAAAGACCTTAAAGTGAGCATGACTTACTTAAGTCTGCCTTAGAAATAAAAAAATTACTAAAGGGAAACTACTAAACACACAATTTGTTATCACTGTGACTATTTACAACTTTAGATTAAATATCATTTATATGGAATAGAATATAACAATTAGACAAATATCGTACGGCATACGGCACCGGCGGCACACCCCTATAGTTATTTTGGCTGGTCACACACAAAAAAATATCTACTGAGATCACACTGGTAAAAAAATAAAAATGTCACTGTGACGTGTACAATTTTGTGGATGATTTATTGATTCGATTAAATTATTGAAATATTTGTCATAAAAATTGAATTAAAACACATTTATTAACTATGTCGAGCAAGAATAAATCCACAGAAACTCTCAGTAAGAGTAAAGGGAGCGATTGTGTATGGAAAAAAGCTTTCGTAGCCAATACAGAATGGCCTGATAAGGTTAGTTTTAATAAATCACGAGACTTTGTATTTTTTCAATGAAAATCTATTTGAATTGTTACTATATAGGGGCTGTTTATTTCAGGATGAGTTTCTAGACGTAATATACTGGATGCGGCAAGCTATAGGCATAGTTTTGGGTTTGTGCTGGGGGTTGTTTCCCTTGAAAGGGTTCGTCGGATTATTACTGTAAGGATTCCTTTTGTTTTTCTATTATTGTATAAAAATATTAATGTATAATATATAATTTATGTTAGACATACAAAAAAATTGATTCATAAATAAAACACATTTTTAAATAGATATATTTTACAGATTTGTGGTTGTGAATGCAGCGGTGATATATATCTATGTAAACAATTTCCAATCTGTTGATGAGGAGGAATATGGTGGTATGTGGGAAATAACTAAAGAAGGTTTCATTACTTCATTTGCTGGATTTTTGGTGAGCATATCAATCTCATGTATATCTCAACTATACTAATGACAGTAAATTTTAACTAGGAACCTAGATTTAGGCACAGGATAATACAATGTGTATTTTAATAAAACCTGAGACACTCCCACCAATTTCGTCACACACATTTTTTTTTGTTAAAAAACCCCACAAAGTATATCTTTAAAAACATAAAATAATAGTTATTGGCCCTTTAGTTTGATATAAGAAGTAATATTATCATCCAAGTGTCATCGCACTGGGGGCCAATAAGTAACTAAAATTAAAGGTAAATGTAACACTTTTTAGGGGTTCTGAACCTCAAAAGTAGCACAAAATACAAATAGTTATGTAAAAAGGAATACAATAATAAAAAAAAAAAAATAAGAAATAAAACTACAGCAACAAAAAATAAGGCCCCTACTCAGTATAAAGTTGTAATTATTGTATTGCTTTCAGGTCACATGGATAATCATGTACACAGGTCTACACGGAATGGATAGTTTATGAGACAATTACTAACAGTGACTATTAGTGTATGTATCAAGCCAAGTTTTACAGCCAAGAGCGTCCAAGTACAACATGTGTGAACTATAATATATCTCCATTTTGCATGACAAAGATTTGATCAAATGTTTGTAACAGGAACATAAATTTTTATATAAATGTTATGAATTTATCATTTAGAACATTAATTTAATCATTTAAATTTATTATTGATGACTGAAGTATGTTGGCTCATTTTGATTTGAAACAGTTTTTTTTTATTTGTTTTATAACCCGTAGGTTCTCGCGAGGGACGCGCGATCTATTATAACAATTGATGTCATTGTTATATTTTTAACCACGAGCCAAGCGATTAAATTATGTTAATGAAATGTATAAATGAATTAGTACTTTTAATTAATAGAAGTTGCCAAGGATAAAAAAATTTACTTCAGTCCCCAGGCATTGGCACCTAGCCATATGAAAAACTCCCATTTTGCTGCACCTATTTCAAGACATAATTTTGTCAAGATGTAGTTTTGTCATTTACATGTTTTAGTTTTAAAGTTATTTATTTATTAGGAAATTGTTATACAACAATATTCTATAACTGTTTTAATATTCCTTATGGGTACCAAATTATTTGTAGTACCAAACACCATTACATATTTTCTTTTTTCATACATAGTTGATATTTTATAACACAGATTGAAAGATAGAGCAAAGTTTAGTAATAGAGATAACTTTGTAATTTCAAAAACACCAATAGTATTTTTGGCAATGTGTAATTTAAGTGTAAATAAATTGTACTAACTACATATTACACAGTTCATGTCTGTTCAGTAGAATAGCTTAGAAGAAATAATGTATTTTGGCAACCAGCAATAATTATAGAATATTATTATGTGAATTATACTTACAGATTTTAACTACTATTTGCCCATTTTTTAAATGGTTATTGTTCATCAAATACGAATAAGAATCATGAAGTATATGAATGTTTAAGTCAAATAGTTTATTAGCTTATTATTTTTTTGCTTGATGGATGCATTTTATTTACTTGATTTGAAAATTGTTCTGTTGTAATGGCAAATCTATTTGTATTTCCGTAGTGTTAATGGAATAATATATTAAGTAAAATATTATTATTTGTTAAGTTTCATTAAATATGTTTTTGGTATTTCACATGAGTATCTTGTATTATTTATTTTTCAATGCAATGCAATAAGGGTGAGGAACAGTTATTGTTATTTTGTGTGAAACTGAGTAATTGTCCCTGAGTTTGTGTGAAGCATGTTTAGAACAAAAATTATAATGGTTGGTTTATTAAAATTGTATAACTTGTCTTACTGTTTTATTTTTAATGTACTAAAAACATAATATCTTGCAAAAATGCACTGGTTTTTCAATAGTCAGAACATTATTTATTTTAACTGAAAGATGACGACAGTCCTATCCTGGCATCACATGCTTACACACTTTTAGTTCCACTACATAATTTTATCCTAAAAGTAGAGAAGAAAAAATTTACATAAAAATAAAACTTTTTATTTTTACAAATCAATCATCCCGCCATGTAACAAATACATCATCAGTTCTATATCTTTGCGTTATAGTAGCATCTTTAAGTTCCATTCTAACGCCAGACTGATACGCCAAAGCGCCGGCATATGCAATCATAACTCCATTATCTATGCAGAATCTTTCATCAGTAGCAAATACTTTTGAACCACGTTCTTTGCACATAATCCCCATCATGTCTTGTAGTCGCTCGTTGCACCCTACTCCTCCCACCAGAAGAACCTAAAACAGAAAAAAATATTTAAAAAGTATTATTAGTTTGCTAAAATTAGTGTAAACAACTGTTGTTGCACTGATACTACACTAGGCTATGACAAATATTGAAATATTAATCACTAGATGTTATGCAACTAGATTTCCTATGCAAATACTTTGTGTACTAAAAAGGAAAAATAAAGTTTACATATGATCAAAATTAAAATGAACAAGTGCTAATGGTAAAATTACCTCATCAGACCCACAATGAGCCATGGCCCGTTCAGTTATCTCCACCAACATAGCGAAAATGGTCTCCTGTAATGAGTAACAAAGATCTTCAGGCGTGTACTCCTTCAGGAGCTCATCAATCTTGTCTTCCATGTATGATAGTATGCCTGAGAAGCTTACATCCATACCTGAAAAATATTAATGATCTTTTGGGTTATTTTTATCTATCTTCCTTTAAGAAATAAAAGTTCTTTCCAATTTTTGATGGGCCCATGAAATTGTGTGGTTCTAAGGAAATGTTCCCAGTAAACTGTATAGCATGGGAACTCACTATTTGAGATAAAGGATCTTGACAAGTTATGCTTATCATTTTCTATATTCAAAGCTTTTATAATAATGATAGTTACCCTTGACACAATATGGCAGATGTAAATATTTCATCCCCTTCTTAGCAGCTTGTTCAATATTGTACCCCGGACTTGGTGCGTTTGATAACTTCAGTACGCGGGCAAATCTAAAAACCAATTGCATATCTTTTATTCTGAGACTGTTCATCAAGTTTTTTTTTTAAAAGTTTGGGATTTCTTTTTATTTGGCTTAAAAAGCTAGTTTAGGATAGGAGGTAGCATTTTCTTACCTATCCAAGCAATTACCAACAGCAATATCAATGGTTTCTCCAAATATCCTATATCTCTGCCTGGAGTATGCAATAATCTGAGTGTTACCACCACTCACATACAACACTGTAGGGTTTTTGGCGTTAGTTATTAGTCTACCCATCTCTATGTCTGTGAAAACTTGTTAAAGAATTGTATTTCATATTTCGACATTGAATTATTTATCTATCTCAATATAATTTTGTGTATCTGTAGCAGCCAACTAGCTTAATTAGCTGTTCAATTAACAGCCTAGCCTTTTCACTAAACGGCACTGTTAACTGTTAAGTTAAGCTAGTTGTCTACGACATATCCAACAAGTTCTCCAGCTTATAAACTTTAGAGCCATTTTCTGTTTAGGCTCTTTGCTTACCACGTTTTAACTACTTGAGATTGTGGTCAATGTCAAAGCCTATATATATTGAATAGTAAGGACTGAAAAATTCTATTTAGTTTGTCATTAACATTATCAAAAAATAATAGTGAGCCTATTATTATTTTATTGTCAATCAAACAAGTGACATGATAGTACACTTTTCACAAACAAGTGTCGTCACGAGCCTCCGCTCCCGAAATTTGACGCGCATTAGCTTCATCTCTAATTAGGCTCTTAAAGAGTCACCATTGGTCATATCACTTGCTAGATATTTGGTGACGGTTTTTAGAAGTTTAAAAGGATACGCCCAATACAATGATTGACTCCTAAAATAGGTTTGTTCCACAACAAAGCACAAGTTCTTGCAACAATAGCACAGACCATGAGCGGAGCACCCATCCCCGGTCCTTTAGTGTAGCACACCACATCTATATCCTCAGGCTTTATGCCCGACTGGTCTAATGCTTCTTTAAGAACCTCATGGATGTTTTGCTGATGGTGCTGAGCTGTTTCACGTGGTAGAAAGCCTGAAATATTAAAAAGTATAATATACAAAACACCTTAATTAACACAATATATATTTAGAGAATTTCTGTGAGCCCGTCACTGCTACCGATTAACGGCGAGGTTCTCAGTAGGCTGGCAGAATTTACTCTGATAGCCAAGCAAGCTAGAGTTTAGATAGAATTCAGTCTAGTGTAGTTACAAGTTAGGTTATTTTGAAAATCTAAATCAGGCTACAACTACGTGTTGATATTACAATGTAAAATAATAAATTAAAGGATTACTATTGAATAGAGATTGATGATTTACACTTCCAATTGTTATTAAATAGGCAAAAAGATTATCTTACCTTCTCCGGGTGGTGTGATGTAGGTACGTCTACAATTGGCAAGTATTTCGCCATCTTTTACTATCCCAACACCTAATTTATTTGCACTCCCTTCGAAACCTATAGCTATAACCATTATTTAAATACTATTTTTATTATTTATTATAAAAATAAAACAGAACTTTCGTGGTTTGTTTACAAAACACATGTCAAATTGTCATGTCATGTCAAATATAGATGACAGTTCAAAGGTTATGTTGCATGAATTAAAAATGGATAAACTCATTTTAATTATATAAAACTTTAGAAAACTTTTTCGCGGGAACTTGCAGAGTGACGTTATGTTTTCATTTTTATGTTCATAAATTCGTGTATTTTGAGTTTTATTGCATATTATCGGTGGTATTTTATCCAATAAAGATCAATCCATGTGCACCAGTGAACTGAAATGAAATGAATCATGTGTATCGTGACTTTTCAAGTGGTCTCAAGAAGTCCGTCCGAAAAGTTTTAGTACAACCACCAGTGTACTAAAACATGACTTAAGGATGGTGACTGACTGAGGACTATGTGAAAGTGATTTATTGTGACTAGAACTTATAATATAACTGGAAAATGGCAAAATACACAAGCCGTGTGTCATGGTGTGACGCCATGTTAAAAAAAAAAGCTTTAGAAAAACAAATCTTTCCCTGCAATAATTTTACAAGAAAACCGCGCTGGTAATTTATATGAAAAACGAATGTACCTACTTACTTATTTGAAAATTTCAAGGTTGACTAAAAACGTATCCTTTGTCTAAAACTGTTTCGATTAGTACCACAGTTAGTACTCCAAAAGTCGGTAAATCATTTTTGTCGTCGGTTTATTTTTGTCGCCAAGACTTATGGAAAAGTCATTTCTAGCGACCCGACCGTAGAAAGACTGTCTAGGCTAGCGACAAAATCTCTAAATTGGCAACACTGACACGGAGTAGGAGTACCTTTATCTAAATGTGAATAATAAAGAGAATATTTCAAAAGAATTTCACCACGCAGTAATTAATTTTGCTGCATGAAAGAAAGAACATGTTAAATAAATAAAACCCCCTCTTACGTAAGCTTCACAAGCATATTTTATTGTATTAGACACTGAATTATAACAAAATCATTAAAGTCTTTTATACTTATACAATCATGAATATTTTTAAACTTATTTAATATAAGCTGGCACTGATATAATTATAGGCTGCAATAAATTCTTGGCACATTAAGCTTGTGTCTTACCGTCATCATTGACTTCGTCAACGAAATCTGCCAACATGTCTTCAACCGTCACACCTTCAGCATTAGGTGCTATTTTAGATGTCACATTATCTTCAACGTCTCCATTTATAACAACTTTTTCTGGTGATGTGTTAATCCCATTGACTTTTGGCGCGTCTACACCAGTTTCCAAATCTTTATTTTTTTGAGTATCAACTTCTTGTGAACCCTTTACTAACTGTCCGCAAGTTATTTGAATATCATCTGTATCATTAGTACTTGGTAGATTTTCGTCATCTAGTTTTTCCAAGATGGTCACTTTATCATTTCCTGTGTTTGGATAGTCGTATGCTACTTCCATAGATAGTGGACTTCTTTCGGGTGAATCATTTGATATGTTCTGTGGCATTTGAGTTTTTGCTTCGAAAATATTGTCTGTTTGTGCTGCATTTACCGGTTCATTGATTTCTGTGACTATTTCATTAATTGTAGTTGTATCAATGTCTCTATTATCAACACAATCATTAGATTTTACTGTGTCTTCATTTTCAGCTGTCGGATTTATTTCTTCGATATCTTCTTCAACAATCATTAGAACACTTTCCATTTCTGGTTCCTCAATTTCATTATTCTCTTCTTCAATTACTAATTTTATAGGTTCTGAACTTTCATCTACATCCGAATCATCACTTATCACAACAGATTTCACAGAGTCACTACTGACGCTTATGTTATCTGATGGTTCTTCTAAACGAGGTTTCTTGCTTGTAGGTTCATCAGGTATGGTTATAACTTCCTCTGCTAGATCTTCTGATGGCATCCTGTAAAGATATAAAGCATTATTTACCAACTTACCAGCATTTATTGAACAATTTGAATAACTCCTTGTTTGCTTTGTGATAGCTAGAAAATTTTAGCCAATATTTCAGAGTCTGAATGACTTCTATTTTCACAATAAGCTATTCTATTTCAATGGCATAAGGTCCAAATATTGTTTACAACATACCTTTCAGCCCCCAATAAGGACTCCAAAACGGCCCTATTTCTGTCTGATATCTTGTGTCGCTTCTCATTTGCTGCCTGTTGCTTATCAGGATTTACTTCCAAAGCGAAGTTGAGTGATGGCGGCGAGCAGTGCAAGTGCAGCCTTATGTCCAGTAGTGCTTGGGAGCAGAACTTTGATATCTGGAACAAAAATATGGTGTTTACGGAATGTGATCCTTATGACCATAGGTATGATCTCATCTGTCTAATGCTATGCAACTAATATTATAAATCCGATGTGTGAATGTTTGTGCCTCGCTTAACGATATAACGGAAAGAATCATGGCGAGATTTGTACAAAAAAATAAAGATTTTTAGAGACGTTGGAATGACGTTATAATTGATCCTTGGCGCCTAAGGAACAACTTGAGCCATTTAAAATATTTTTAGAACCCCGGGAATAATGCGAATTTCTATGGCATGCCGGCGAATCGCGACTATTCGCGACCAAAACCGTTATGTTGTTGTTATGTTTTGCGGGGTTCATAAAATATTTCATGTATATTAACATGTTGCTGGTAATGTAATCTCAACACTGGAAGTGATTCAAAAACTTCTAAAATGTTATTTTTTTTTGTACAAATCAATGTATGGAGCTCGCCATGATTCTTTGGGACACACATAGAATACATTCTGGATTATAATAGATTACTTTTTATCCCAGTAAAACATAAGACTACTCGTCCATATTTTCAGCCAAATGCAACATTTCTTTAAAAAGATAACTCTTTTATTAATATGTTCAGTTTAGGCCCTGATAAGGCACTTATATTACAGTTAACTCTACCACTGCTTCGTAGTACACTTAAACTGAGACAAGAAACTTATTTAAAGCAGTAAAATATCCCGGGACATTCCTCACACACGGTCATCTGATCCCAAACTAAGCAGAGCTTGTACTATGGAAACCAGATAACTGATATAATACATATACTACTTTTTTGTTCGTAAATACATACTTAATATACATCCTGATAATTACATTCTGATTCGGGACCTGCAGATATGTTTATGCACACAAATGTTGCATGGGAATCGAACCCACGACCTGTGGCATGATAGGTGGAATCTTAACCAACTACGCTAAATGAGGCGTCAGTAAATGGGTTTTACCTGTCTATATTGGCTATTAATCAGGTCACTGTATAAATGAAGACAGTACTGTGTTGGTGGCGACACTTCGCTGGCGGGACAACACTTGCGACACGCCTCCAACACTCGCAGCAAACATACTCCGCGCTCTGAGCTATACGATGATATGTTGTAGCATTCCGATACCAGCACTTCTTGGAATATCTGTAGAATAATTCGTCATCATTTATAATTGTATACATCGTGTATCCTAAACGAGTGAAGACTACATCAGGTATAAGTTAAAAAAGTAAAAAAAAAGTTTCTGCTCAATATAAAAAAGTTTTTTTTTTTTGGTTTAATCCACTTACTACAGACAAAAAAAAGTCCGTAAATAAAAAAGTTCAAAGCTCTTAAAAAGTTTCAGCTCAAAATAAATTACTCAAAAATTCATACCAAAATTTCCTTCCAAGTTTATTGATTTAAAATCGACGTGTCACCACTCAATGAGATCATTATCACTTGCTAATCCTTACTATTCTTACTTATATCCTACTAATATTATAAATGCGAAAGTTTGTGAGTATGGATGTGTTTGTCACTTTTTCACGCAAAAACTACTGAACGGATTTGGATGAAATTTGGCACACAAATAGAATATGTTCTGGATTAACACATAGAATACTTTTTATCCCGGAAAAACATACGATCCCTCGGGAATGCGGGTGAAACCGCGCGGGACAGCCAGTATAATTATAACATTTTCTATTTCGTGACCTGTGCGCCTAGTACATAATAGTAACTATTTAGCTGTTGAAAAGTTAAAGAATTTGGTCTCTATACAAGCTCTTTATTAACTTGCAATGTCGGGTCTAATCTTGCATGTCGATTTGCACCCACTTCCAGTGGTCGGATTGACTTGATATTTGGTACAAATTAGTATATTGGATGACAATGTTGTAAATAAAGTTATATACCAAAGCCAACGAGACGAGATAAAGAATGTAAACAAACTTTAAATTTTTATTTAATGAAGCTATTTTGACCCACCGCTTTCATGTGCCACGAATCATACAACGACAGCTGTCGTCGACTAACTTACGTCATTATTGCATGAGAGAGATAATTATCGCTCGCTGTCGTAATGTAACTCAGTAGAGGTCGGTTGTTTACATATTTTATCTCAACTCGATGGCTTTGGTATATTTGTATCGCTATCTTAAAAAGTGTCGTATCGCGTCGCGTCTCATCTTGGTGTGAATTGACCCTAAGTCTATTTACTTTATTCAGCAGCTCGATAACAAGTCGGGTTGGGTGAGATGTCATACGCTCAACAGCTTTATAATTACTAAGAGTTAATTATGCTTACCTTGTGAGTGGCTGGTTTTATAAACATGCCACAAACAGACACAAACGTTTCAGCACACTCCAGAGCGGCTATCACAACTTCATCGTTGACTTCTTCAGAACTACAACAAGAGAATTAATTGCATACACATTGAATTTTATTCCCTTGTAATAAGGTTCAATAAGCGCTCGTGGTGTAGTATGATTAGCCGTTCTTAATCGATCGGCAAAGTTAAGCTACGCCTGTCGTGGTCGGTACCTGGATGGGTGACCGCCTAGTGGTATTTCAAATCGAGCGTTTCCGTGCTTCGGAAGGCACGTAAAGCCGTTGGTCCCGGTTATCACTTAATTGTGATAGTCGTTAAGCTAGTTGGATGCCTCCTAGGCGGCTTGAAAAATTCCAACAGTAGGTTGACCACTAGCCTACCTCCACCGATCCGCAGTGGGCACGCGTGGTGGAGTATTGCTCATTCTCTTTCAGCCTCATTTGTGTGGAGGAGGCCTGTGCTCAACTGTGGGACATTATAGGCTGATGATGATGATGATGATGAAGGTTCAATATATAGGTAACTTACATGGCTATCTTGTTCTTTTCTCCGGGCATGTGTGAGGCCATGTTGCTCTCTTGTAACATTGTGTTAGCGAGTTTCCTTTTGGCTTTCTTACTGAGGTGTCTGGTTGGTTGGGCGTTCATCTGTACACATTTTAAATAGTATGAAAAATTCCAACTTCTCTATTAGTAGCTATGTTACTATGTACATAAATAAATAAATATCCCGGGACATTTCTCACACACGGTCATCTGGTTCCAAACTAAGCAGTGCTTGTAGAGTATTACCCAAGTTATATGGCGCGTCGTGAATCTCCGTTCGCACAGAAAAGAAAGTATGGCACCGAAGATTAACGAAAGAATGCTTAAAACTTACAATCAACCTTAGATCACTACTATAAGGTTCATAATACACTGCAGCTGTTATTACCGTCTCACTCGCAATTTACGCCCCTCCGCACGGCGCGCGCTAACATGACGGCAGCTGTCGGCCAATAGCGTTTCCCGCGCTTTGAAAATGTATCTTCTGCGCAGGTACATCGGTAAGCCATATTAATTGGGTACTGTACTATGGAAACCAGATAAGTGATATAATACATACTTAACACCCAGACTCACGACATACATACATGTTCATGCACACAAATGCATGTCCTGTGTGGGAATCGAACCGACGACCTGCGGCGCGTAAGGTGAATCTTAACTAACTGCGCCAACTGGCCCGTCAAATAAGGAAAGCCCTCAATCACCATCACGATTTTTCATCAGATACTTTGAAAGCTTTATGTGCTTTTATTTATTTTGTCTTTTTTCTGTTTGTTTATTCAAAGATCACTCAAAAACTAATGGACTGATAGCTTATAGTATGGAGCGGTAAATACGAGTGAAACCGCAGGGGAAAGCTAGTGAAATAAACTTACAGTGAGTTGCATAACTCGTTTAGGAGGTGTGATATCTTGAACCACATGTGCGGTGAGCTCGTCCTGCCAGGACTGAGCGTTGCCCTCTGTGTGAGCTCGGTGTATGTGCAATAAGTCTAGCCATTGTGTGAGGCTGTTGTATGCTGTGCGACGGACTTTCCTACAAATAATTTAAACCGGCCATGTGAGTCTGAGTCGGACTCGCTCACAGAGGGTTCCGACTTTGCACTGATATTGTTTGCTTCAGACAGTATGTCTGAAGAATATTGATGATTTTGAAGAAAAAAAAACTTTGCTAGTAAGATACTACATAAAAAAACGGTATTATCTAAATTAATATTTTATCAACTGTAATTATTTATTCTTTATTTTTAATCATAACCCAGAAACTATGGAACATACACGAAAATAAAAACCTGGTTTTAGAATGTAAAAATGAAGAACTTATGTATATTTTAAAATGTCGGTCCCCTTTTGCAAAGAAAATAAAAATATTTTTCAAAATATTTCATTTGCTTTTATTACAATTGGATAAGCTATATTTAAAACTATTCCAAAGGAGTTTCAAGATTTTGGCATACTTTTCGGGCGCCATTTTGTTTTTTTAGTGCTATTTAAACTAATACTTGTATATATGGTGTACAATAAATCAATCTAGCTATTCTAGCATCATAATATGCGTACAATTATTCAATAAGTAACATTGCATGGTTATTGAATTTTTCAAACTTTTTGTAAATAACTCTGTATCGTGACGTTCTAGAACATAAACACCCTAGTATTTTAAGCTATTGCATAGCTTCTATCGTGGGCCTTGAGCGTGGAGACCGAATCCAGAAATTCCGTAACCTAACACCCCCCACTCCGACCGGCACAGCGGTGATACTTTTTAGTTTTGCCATCTATCGATGAATAGCAAAACTTTTAATGACTTTTTGAATTATCACGCTTCTCTTCAGTTCAGCAACTCGCCTCTAGGTGGCATTGGTCGTCTATTGCATATATTAACTTCTCATTTATTTAATAAAAGAAAAAAAAATGTTTTCTTATCGGTCACCACGCTCAAAAAGTGTAACTTGAATTAATATCAAAGAAAAAAAACAAAGGAAAAAAATACTGCATAAATAAAATAAATAAATAATTATAATTGCATAAGTTGATAAAAACAGCTATGCAATAGTTTTACCGCGGCAGTCTCAGAGTGCCACACGTCTTTTTATGTTCATATGAGTGTCCCCAATCGATGTATACAGGTTTAATCGTGAGACGCCTATTAAAAAAAAACTAAATCGCGCCTAATAATGCCAGACTTCGAACAAAAATCTTCGAATCCTTTCAAGTCAATACCATTAGTGGACAGACAAACGGAGTGGCACCTTAAGGGTTCCTATTTACCTTTTTGTTTCAGAACCCTTAAATTAGGTCTTTGCAGGGTTTTCTGATCCCAAATAAAGCAGAGCTTGTTCTATGGTAACTAGATAACTTATATACTATCAATGAAATATGACCTGAATTATATTTTTAGTAAAAAAAAAATCCGAAGTTTTCCATATACAAAAAATGTATGCGTTTTAGATTGGTTTTAGGCAAGTAGTGATAATTTTATAAGCAGTTTACGTAATAATAAGAAATTAACATTTGAATCATCAATAAACTCACCTTGATTCTTCATTGACATTGTCAGAACTCCACCTTAGTGTTTGCATAACAAATCTGAACACTAGCGCAGAAAATGGTATTAGATTTGGGCCTAAGCTGAAACAATTCAATGATTTATTAAAAGAAATGCCATGTCACGAATATTATAGAGCTGAAGAGTTTACATGCATGTTTGAATTTTGAATGCACTAACGTCAGGAATAAACTTCTAACGAAAAATATATTTTTATTCCTGAGGAAGGTAATAATAAACCTGACAATAGAGACCTATTGTCAAATATTATAATGCGTTTACTCTTTCATGGCAAGGCTAAGCGAATCCGGATAAACTTTGGCAAATAGATAGATCATAATCTTGATTTACGTAGATAGCGATTTTCATCCCGAAATCCCTAGTCATTTCATCTAGAATTCAGGTAAATTTAGTAATACTTAAATTACCTACCATACTATAAGAGCGTCTAGGGTCCTCAAAGCTTGAGTTTTGACTTCAGTAACATCAAGTGCTACATTTTTACCGCTGGAAACACTAAGCGATTGTAAAATTACTTCCAGAATTATCTGTGGTCTTACTGGTTTGGCTACTGGATATATTTCTCTGTAAAAACATCAATTAATTAATTAATTATTCATTCATAAATAATCTAAGCCATCGACATCTGAAATTAATCACCCGCATTTATATGGACCCGCGCGTCCCATCCCCGAGCCAAAAGGAAAAACGATATAAAGATAAGTACATACATTTCTCAAAACATACATACTACACTCAGTTGGGTCAAGCACCTAAGCTCCCCCCTAATCGAAATGTTTGATCCACCACTGTACTAGAATATTAAACTTTACAAATACTTACACAAGCATAGCTTGAATGAACACAAACACGTTCCTAAGCCTCGTACACAGTAGTGTCTGCTTATTTTGAGCTTTAGCAACATTGGTAATGTTTGTTAACGCTATTGATAGTGGTGAGTTACTGGCGGCCTGTTCTTTCTGAAATGAGTAGAGATTAGCCCGCTTAAAATATTTGTGTAGATGCATTTATTTGCTTAAAGAGCAGCTCGGCTGGGGAAGTACCTCCACCTTACAGAATACCGCAACCAGAAAACTTTATCGTGTGTTCCTACGCGTGAGTAAGGTCGCCAGAGCTCACTGAAAAGGGAAGAAGCGTGAGTCATGCCTCATGTGGAGACACTTATACAAACTAAAAATTACGAGGGTGTCTAGAATATGTCCTAAAACGTCACGTTACATTATTCGAGTTATTGTTAGTTATTTAGAGAGACAAATTCAGTAAACATGAAAAATTACTTATTAAATGATACACATTCTATGGTGTTAGAACAGCTAAATTGATCAGTCTTTTGATATTTTTAATAAAAGTCCAATATGATATTTAAACTAATACTTGTAGGATATATGGTATACAGGGTGTTGTTTTGGTCGGCGACAAGCGACCCAGGAGCGGTAGTACAAAATATATATTCCCCAAAAATGGACTTAATTCCATTAAATACTGTAAATATGAAGAGAAATACCTTATTCAATTTGAAATAAAATTACCGTAAAGTATGGTTACTAGGCACGTGCACAGACTAGAGCTAGGCGCAAGCCGCCATCGCCCCACCCCTTTACTCCCTCGTACTCCCGTTGAGTATTATGTCTACACTATAGCTTATTACATGATTTTCAAAAAAAAAAAAAATTTATTTTTATTATTTAAAAAAAATAAAGTATTTTTTTTAGCACCAGTATCATTTGTATTATCGACCCTGAGTCGCTCGTCGCTGACCAAAACAACGACCTGTATATTAAATCAATCTAGTTGTTATACCATCAAAGAATGCATACAATTATTTAATAAGTTATTTTTCATGGTTATTGAATTTGTCAAACATCAATCTTTTCTTGTAAATAACTCTGTAAAGTGACGTTTAAGGATGACTGTACCCAATCCATGTATATAGGTTTCAACGTGTGCCGCCATATAAAAAAAAAAACAAAATTGCGCCTGATGTGTATGCCAGGCTCCGAACAAAAATCTTCAAACTCCTTTCAAATAGTGTATTTTTTATTTAATTCCCCTTATTTCTTATTTTTATCATGCAACTGTTTAGTTCTTTTACGATCTCACCTGTCCAATACTATAGTTCTTGTAAATCTTGGTGGAGTTAGCAAACATAGCTCCAATAAGCAAATGTGCAGCATTGCATAGTGTGCTCATCTGATCTCGCCAGCTTAACTTAGCATTAGCACCCTTCTCTTGGGATGGTCTGATCTGTGAACATACTTAAATTCATTAATAAACAAGGATTTTTTAAACTTATTTCTACTAAGGTAGCAAACAAGCATACGGCCTGCATGATGGTAAGTGGTTACCGCAGCCTATAGACGCTTGCAACACCAGGGGTGTTACTCGCGCGTTGCCATCCCTGCAGAAATCTCTTCACACCCTTTTTGAAGAACCCCATGCAGTACTCCATAATATATTCTTAATTTGGAATAATAAGACATAACATTAAATAATATTATGGGACATCCTTCACACGCTTGTACTATGGAAATCAGTAAACTGATATACTTGTTTGTAGATACATACTTAATGTAGCGAACCCAATACCCACAACCTGCAGCCAACCGCCAATATACTTATAATATTATTTATGTCAAAAATATGTGATGAGCTCTTTTTGGAGAACCTTATATCAAAGGATGGTAAAAACTTCTTGTGATTAGCCTATGTAAGTATTCATGTTTATTGGAAATTTTTTGGTATAACTTTACATGATACTATCATGAGGAATTACATGTTATTAACTATTTGATAGGCCAGTTGGCGCAGTGGATTAAGATTCACCTTGCGCACTGCAGGTCGTGGGTTCGATTCCCACACAGGACATACATTTGTATGCATGAACATGTCTGTATGTAATTATGTATGTATTTATAAACAAAAAGTAGTATATAATCTATTATATCAGTTACCTGGTTTCCATAGTACAAGCTCTGCTTAGTTTGGGATCAGATGACTGTGTGTAAAAAAAAGAAAAAAACTAAAGATTCAACGACCGAGTTTATATATTACAAAGCACATGATTCTTCATTTTTATGTTCACTTTTACATTATTAACAAGAGAAATCTCACCTGCTGCAAGGCATGAGCACATTTAGCTGCTTCAATAACATTATAATAGTTGTTGGAGTCCAGAAACTGTCCTAAAAGTGTTTCTATTGTATTTCTGTGTGACGTGCAGTATTTTGGGAATCTAAAATAAATATTACATGTACTTTCTATCTTTCAGATTACATTAATAAATTTAGTACCACTTTCCAAGCCTCATAAATGAAATGAGACTATCTCAATGTTTACATTACAGAAAAGTAGTGCCTTGTTGATGCTCCGCTGAGTGTTAGGTGTTTGCGGTATTATTATAAGAATATATTGTAGAGGTAATTATCTCGACACCCAGCGTGTTTTTTCCTAGGTTATAATTACCGGTTTAAGATATTTTCCAAACAGCGCAACCATCTGTTACAGTCTACTTCTGCATGCTTGGATAAGTTTTGGAAGAAAGACGTGAGGGCTTCCTTCACTGCATCACTGTCGTTCGGATCTACATCGCGAACTTTGTTCAATATTTGACCTAAAAAATTAGCAAGAAAAAAATTTGTTAAAACGATAACAGAGGAGTACTAATAAAAATAACATATGTTAACGATTTTAAATTATTCTGATACACACTCATTTTGAAGATTTCAGACCGAATATATGATAAAATTGTACAAAATCCTATTATTTATCAATGTAAATAAACCCACGAGTTCATCGCAGTGTTCACAACCTGAAGCCAGGCAGCTATCGTACCAGGGCCGTAAAATTATCGTATATGCTCGTATATGGATCAAAATTATCGTATCCATCAGGAAAATGGCTAAAATACTTTAAGAAAATCATATGAAACGTGACAATAATATGTTGCAAATACTTTATAGTTTAAGTCTTGTAAACTGGTTTTTTAAATGGAAAAAAATAATAGTTCGCGCCAACATCACGAATATATAAAGAAGAAAAAAATGTTAAACGATAGAGACACATGAAAACAAGCATATTTTTTAAAAGTTTAACTGAATAGATTCTATATTTGCGAGAACAGACTACACAAATATGAAACTTAATATTTTATATACAAATTCGAAAAGACAATAACTGCCAACACTCCACCACATCAAACGACGATATCGATATCGATCACTGATTGGAAGACAGTAGCAAAATTGCGCCATGAAGCAACAGCATGTGTTCCTAATATGTTCCTAAGAAAGAAATGAGCCAATAGATGGTGCTGACACTAAAAAACAACTGTAATTGTTATGGGCTATTGGCTATCTGAGTAATCATAAAATTATTCATCAGAATGGAAATTATCGTACAATCTGCGTACGATAGTCGTGTACCATCGTACATCGTACGTAGTTATGAAATTATCGTACATGTACGATAATTATCGTACGGTTGCGAACACTGGTTCATCGTGATTTTGACATGATGTTGTTGTTTGTCATATTCGCCAAAAAGTAGGCAAAGGTTGACCCATACAGCCTTGTCTTATTTAAGTTTTCTCGAGTTGTATTATTATAGTCACAAAATAAAAAACTTCATATACCTAGTCCACACCAATAAAAGATTCTTGGTTCGGCACTGTCAGTCACCGTCGATAAAGTACAAAAACTTTTCACGGACTTCTTGAGACAACTTATACCTACCTAATCCATTTCTACTTCTTCTTACTGGTCCACACGGGCGCTAGGCTTTCTTCATTCGCACTTAGTCGTAATCACAAAGTACGTTTCATATATTGGTCGTAATCTTGCACTCGCTGAGAGACTAACCATATTTTCAACTAACCCCCCTGAAAACTTTTGTTCTAGGCACGAAAGCCTTGTCGAATATGTTATGTTTGGGGCCATGTCAGTCAAATAAAAACTTACCAGTTTGTATGGATTTTTATCGATTTTATGTCTAATCTTCGCACATTTCGTTTGATCAAGTTTCATAAAACACTGTTTAGTTAGAATATAGCATTACTCAATATCTATTAATCGAACAAAGGAACGATCGATATCGATACGTTAGTTTTCGCATCTCTAATCTCTAAATAAAATGCAATGAGGAATGTTACTAGGTATGCAAAATCGCTTGAAAGTTGTAACAGTAGAGCCATTATGTATACAAATACACTAGTTTTTGTTTCATTAAAAAAAACCAAGTAGTTATGATTTTACAGACATTTGAAATTTCCCTAAATATCGAGGCCACTAGCAGTCACGTGACCCCAGTGTGACGTCATCTTGTAACGCTCCGCTCACTTGCGTTAGTCGCCAGCGGTCCTTGCGCTATAATATTAGGGGAAAGTGTTTTGTTTCATCCGTGAATTATTCTACTGTTACGTTCATAGTGTGTGTATTCTTAATCAAGGTCATTACAATACAAAAAAACCTTTATTAAATCATGAAGGATTAAAATAGATAGCCTTATAGTTGCCCATTAATTTATCGACGAATAGTGATTCCGTTGCCGCTGAAAAGCGAGGAGTAAGTAAGAATGCACATGCTTCCTGTGTGTGTATTTGAATTTGTTTTTTTTTTGCATTATTTACCTAAAAGAATTAATTTTAAGTAGGTACTTACCAAACCTTTTCCCCCTTATTAAAAAATAAGGTGTAAGTCAGTCTTGTAACACCCAGGTATTAAGATAGCTCCAGCCATGCTCCAGCCCTTTTTGTTTATATGACATTAGAAAGTGACGGATATATTTTAATCCTAGGTTTAACTATACTTGACTTACACCTTATTTATTAATAAGACGGTTTAAGTTTACGTTATAGATAACAAATAAGTAGTAATGTTTTATCTGTACCTATTTATACTCTTGTTATACGTGCCAGTTGGCGCAGTTGGTTAAGGTTCACCTTACGCGCCGCAGGTCGTGGGTTCGATTCCCACACAGGACATGTATTTGTGTGCATGAACATGTCTGTATGTCCTGAGTCTGGGTGTAATTATGTATATTAATTATGTATTTACAAATAAAAAGTAGTATATGTATTATATCAGTTATCTGGTTTCTATAGTACAAGCTCTGCTTAGTTTGGGATCAGATGACCGTGTGTGAGGAATGTCCCAGGATATTTATTTATTTATTTTTATAGTAACCGTCTTCGCGCTTCGAAGCGCTCGTGGTGTAGCATGATTAGCCGTTCTTAATCGATCTGCAAAGTTAAGCTACGCCTGTCGTGGTCGGTACCTGGATGGGTGACCGCCTAGTGGTATTTCAAATCGAGCGTTTCCGTGCTTCGGAAGGCACGTAAAACCGTTGGTCCCGGTTATCACTTAATTGTGATAGTCGTTAAGCTAGTTGGATGCCTCCTAGGCGGCTTGAAAAATTCCAACAGTAGGTTGACCACTAGCCTACCTCCACCGATCCGCAGTGGGCACACGTGGTGGAGTATTGCCCATTCCCTTTCACCTTCATTTATGAAAGGAGGCCTGTGCTCAGCAGTGGGACATTATAGGCTGATGATGATGAACCGTCTTCGCATGCGGATTAAACATTTGACACAGTTTGTTCCGGCCTCCTTACTTACGTAGTAAATATTTAGTAATCTGTGTCCTAACCTACGGAACGGCTGGACCGATTTTAAGGAGACTATCACAGGTAGATAGCGTATGTTATAAGAAGGAACTTAGGCTAATTTTATTTTAGAAAAATAATAACGGGGTTCCGCGCAAAAAATTCAAACTGTAGGTACGCGCAGGTGAAACTGCGGGGGTACCAAAATAATGCACACTATAAATGAATAATGTGTAGATAGCAGACTCTCACTATACTGACGATCTTCAAAACAATAAGCCTTGATTTTATCTCTAAACTAACACTCCGCCCCGCCGTTTAACCTGCGTCCTCTTCTTTACCCACTGGATGGAGGGATGGAATTTCTAAAATCCTTTCTTAGGCTACAAAAGGAACTAATGTATTCCAATTTTTGAGTTAATACAGACGTAGTAAAATCCTCCCCTTAAAACATTATTACCCCTTTTTGCCCTACTAGGGGTCGATTTTCGCGAAACCCAAAAACACGTGTTTTTTTATGTTTATACGATGTATTAAAACCGTGTTTTAAGTTAATCGGACCGCGCGGTAGGTTTATTCCATACAAACTTTAACACCTCCTAAACCCCTTTTTAGGGGTAGTTTTAAAAATCCAATAATGAGAAGCTGTATTATTTGATTAAATAAGTAATAGTGCTAAGTTTCAAATTTATAAACCCAAGGAATAAGATTTTTCAAGAGAATAATTGGACTGTTTTACAAAAACCTTAAACCGACTTCAAAGTACACTAAGAAGTAATCAAATCCTGATCTGGTGACAATGGGACCAAACGGGAAGCGTACCCTTCCAAATAAAAAAAGAATTTTCCAAATCGGTTAATAAATGACGGAGATATGAGGTAACAAACATAAAAAAAAAAAAAAAAAACATTCGAATTGAGAACCTCCTCCTTTTTTTGAAGTCGGTTAAAAAGAGCGCGACGGACTGAGCGAGCGTTGAAACATGACGTCACACGCATCAAGTACCGGGCGGTCGAATCCGGCGTCGCGCGCTCATTTAAAAATTCTATATCTCGGAAAGTAATTGTCGTATTGAAATAATTCTTTCACATATATTTTTTATTTTCTACAGAAAATGCGATGAGCTAAAATTCAAAATTAGTGAACATTCTTCATTACTAAATAATCTGTGATGCATTTGCTTGCTTGCAACCACAGAGTACTTTTTATAACTAGCAACTTGCAACAGAAATTTCAGAAAATATATTTCGGAATTAGCGATGAGTAACTAGCCGAAATTTCAATAGCTTAGCTAGCCGGCTATATGTGGTGTAAAAGCCAGCTGGCTAGTCAGCTATTTTGGCTATTTGGCTAGAACGGCGGCGGCTTAGCTAGTTGAATAACGTTCAACTGCGATCCGAGTTCGATCCTCGCCGCTGCAACAAGTCTAGTCTAGATGATAATATAATAAATTAATGTAATGATATTTTTTTTAATTTACTTTATATTTTACTGTATAGTATACTATGTATTTGAAAAGAAACGACTTTCTCTCATAGGTCATACGTATTACTAATAAAAACATCGAAAATCAACAATAACGTCATCTTTATATATGGATATGAACTAAAAGCTTTCACAGTACATAGACTCAGTCTTTAGTTGTAGGCAAGTAAACCATTTATGTCGCGTTGCTTCAGATGATTAAAACGATTTATTTAAACCCTAATATTACACACAATACTACAATACTTTAATATTACAGACTAATTGAAATTAAAAAAATAGGTTTGAATTCGTTTTTAATTCGAAAATTCGAAATAATAATTACGACATGCACTCGAATTTTACACTTTCAGGACTCGCACTACTACTCAGTTTCGCAGTAAACGCACGCACACACAGCTACCGGTTTTTCGGCTAGATTGGCTTTGGCTAGCCGGCCAGCTACCGGCTAATGGCGGCTAGAATGGCTTTGGCTAGCCGGCCAGCTACCCGCTAGTGGCGGCTAGGCGGCTACCCGCTGTGTGTGACGTAAACTTTTCGCAATGAGGAGGATTTCTTATGATACCTCTATGGTCAAAATACCTGTCAAATCGTGCACTTAAGGTTCAAATTGGATCGAATTATCAACAGTTAGACAGGTAAGAAATCTCCTTATTCTTTCTAGCTAGCCAGTAGCCAGTAGCCAATAACCAATTATCGTGTTGACAGATAACATAGCCGTGGCTATTATGTGTATAACCGTATTTTGGCTAGTTATTAGAATAGCTACCCACCTCTATTCGGAATCGGAAGGGAAGATAAACACGCACGTACAAAAATAATTGAAAATTGAATACATAATTGTTAGTGAAGTATTAGTAATTACTAACAATTAACAATTATGGCTACGTTAGACGATAAGATATTGGGTGAGAAACTGCAAAACTACTGCAGTAGTAGCGAAGACGAGGGCGGGTCTGATGATGAGAGAAGTGGTGATGAAGAAGGGAATGTCTCCACAAACTCTGCTGCTGCTAATCCTGAGCCGCCTCCTGTCAATAGCTGGAATGGTTCAGCCAGCAACACGGGACCTAAAGGTGTCCTGGAGGACTGGAGACGTTTCAAGCAATTGGAAGCCGAAAATCGTGCAGAGTTGGAAAGAGAACGCATCGCTTTAGCCAAGAAACTCACTCTGACCGTCAAACCGGAGCGGGAAGAAGCAAAAGACAAAGAAATTGAGGAAATTGAAGATGAGTTGAGTGAACTGATGGATGAAGACTTTCTGCAACAATATCAAAAGCAGAGGATGCAAGAACTGATGTCTCAGTTGCAGAAGACTCCCAAATTCGGTAAGGTTATAACTCTTAACAGCCAGGAACAGTTTCTAGATGCTATTGATAAGGAGGATGTGAAAGTTACTGTTATAATTCACATTTATAACAACAGTACCAGTGCTTGTACCACAATGAATGGTTGTCTGAATGTCTTAGCAAGTGATTATCCTGGTATAAAGTTCTGCCGGATATCTACAGACATTACAGGTCTTAGTAGACACTTCCGTGTAGATGGTGTGCCAGCATTACTTGTGTACAAAGCAGGCCAAGTTATTGGTAACTTTGTGCAGCTAGCTGCGGAGTTGGGTAATGACTTCTATGCAACTGATGTTGAAAGATTCCTTATGGAGTATGGGATGCTACCTGAGAAGTAATATGTATGTATAATATTTAATTTTAAAAGCTTGCTGGGCAAGTGTTGGGGTATTCTAGGACATATTTGAACCTGATCTAAAAATATAAATAATACTTTCTGCAAATATTTGGGCATCATTGCCAGCTTGGAGATGCTTATCCTCCATCAGATCTGAGGTTTATGTGTACTAGTTAGATTTCTAGGATTAACTGTCTAGAGTATTCCTAACACTATAATGCTACACTGTGTATAGATGAAGCCTTAAAATAGGATTAAAGGTATTATAAAATCATGCACAGCTAGCAAAAGCATTTAGCTTAATTGGAAGAATGCATTGCATTGTTTTTTTAATCTTAATTAGGTTTAAATAAAAAATAATTTTATTTTGTTGTTGTAAGATTGTGCATTCAATGTTTTGGCATGTGTTGTGAATCAGCCTTATTAAAATATCTTGTAAAAATTATGCCAAAGGAAACACACCTTTGGTATAACATGAACTGTGTTTGATTTTAACTTTTTTCTTTGGTGTTTTTAAAGTTATATCAATTCTAATTAATTAGTGCATTGTATGCATCAACCTGACATTGTATGATTGAATCAAACAATTTGTCCAAAGGCTATGGAACATAATATTATGTTTACAATATCTTTTGTATGATTATAAGCTTGGATCTTGATAGAAATGCATTTTGAATAATATTAAGTTGTCATAAGTTTGTTAAATCATGTTCCATGATTAGTATTACTAAGAATAAATGGGATGTTTCAACTTTTTATGTACCAATTAATATTTAAACCTGCCCGTAAAAATGATATTGTCAAAATGTGTTCATATTTAATGTGGTATTTACATTAAAATTAGTGTATTTCAAAAATGGTGCAGTAATATACCTATGTATACATTCCGCCTAAACCACCCATTATATTTAGCAATCCTGTGGCTTTCCTATCAGAGTAATCGAACGGATTTTAATTAACTTATTTTGATTACCTCTACTCTTGTAGTTTTTAATAAATTATGTAATAAAATATGTTTGGTAAAACAGTCTTTTATATTATTTAATATTCATTCCAATTATAATGGTATTTCAGTGAATATTGCTAAAGGAATTCAGTTTATGCATCACATGATATTACTCAGCTTTTTAGACATAGGCAATGAATTACTAATTCACAATACCTTACTTGTGACACTTGGAAAAAACATTATAATTATGAGGTAATAATAATGAGGATAGTCTGTGGGTTTTTATTGAATTATAATTGTAATTGAATACCCACTCACGAACCCCCATACTACAATACGTGCTTATACTCTCGTTTATGGCAATCAAGGCACTTTAAAACGCCGTAATTTAATGGCACGCCACCCACACACGACTTTGCCAATTAGGGTAAACAAAAGCGGATGTCTAGCACTTCCTTACAAATCCGTGATGGTTGCCTTGTGAGAGATGTAGTTGTTTACTTATCTACTTATATTTATCACCACGAAATAATGATATTCTCTGCTCTGTGGTTATCACATCCAAAAGTGACCTCAGGAGAAGACCTCAGGAGGTATGCACTCAAGGCCTAGATATAAACCCTTTCAAAAGGTATTGTTTTTCTTCACCTAAAACTCAACTCAATGTAGGATTCTGTCTTGAACCTACTAGCACGACATTTGACGTCACTTCAATTGATTATTAGGTACTTCGTAGTATGACTAGTTTAACCATCCTCAAGTAGAAAATACCTCCATACACCTAAATGTGTTTCAATAGCTTTTTTGCGAGCTAGTTCATGAGTGTCTGTTTGTAATGTAAAAATAACAGCTTTTTACTAAATGCATATGAAAGTATATATGGTAGGTACTTATATTAAAAAAAACATTTTTGTCAGTCTGTTCCGTCTTTACTCCGAAACGGCAAGACCGATTTTGATGGGTCTTTCTCTGGAAGATAGCTAATGTTATAAGGAGTAACTTAGGATACCTACTTTTATTTTAGAACCAATAAAGGAACTTGCGTTACTTGGAAATCGTTTCCGCTCGTAATTACGCGGAATGATGATTATGAGGAGAATAATGGGCGTGGGAACAAATTTAACCACATTGCAATTAACGGGACAAATGCCGTGTGAAAGTTTAATGGTGAATAATGTTCCCTAGTCACGCTGGAATAACTTTGTTGTCCGCTATGAAAAGTATAGTAACCAGCCGACACCCGCGTACGGTTTTGTGCGGAGCCCTAATTATTATTCTGAAATAAAAGTAGCCTAATTTCCTTAAAGCCTCCTTATAACATCAGTTAACTGCTAGTGAAATTCCCGTCAAAATCGGTCCAGCCGTTTCGGAGAAATGCCGTAAATAACATATTGGTTTTTTGGAAGTATTTATTAGGATTATTAAATAAAATAGTCATTATTAACTATATTAATTTATTTATGAGAGAACTTGTCTAGAAAAGTATCGGTACATTATAGTTATAAATCTATGTTTTATTTTATAACCACTCCTCTGTCGAGAAGCAAGAATACTTTTAATCCGTAACATATAGTTTCATACTTGGGTTTTCTTTGATCATAGGTATCCTTAACTTAAGTCACATATTGGCCTGTTTATTTATCAGCATAATATTTGTAATTGCTTGAATAATCTCACTCTAGAATTATTTAAATAATGGAACTTGGGCAGTTTCAATATCACATCTAAAGTACAATATCTATGAATAATCATGTATTAAAAACGCCACTATAATCTTTACGGAAGGTCTTCCATAGACTATCAACAGATAAAACCACCAGCGCCGTAGCTAAGGGGGCGTCCATTAATTAACTGAGGAGATTTTGGCGATTTTTCGACACCCCCTCTCCCATTGGTGAGATGTCGTGAGATTTGGCTCGACCCCCTCCTCTCCCGTAATCTCACGTGAGATTTTTGGAAAAGCGTATTTGTTAATCTGTGACTACTAAGAACGCAGTTTAGAAGCACAGTGAGAAAATCGAACTGTAAAATACTTAAAAGGGAGCTACTAAAATTCGAAGATTTCTCGCAATTTTACAGTTCCTTGGGGGAAAAAATTATTTGATATTTGCGGAGTCCCTCCCTCTCACCCCCACGTGAGATTCGGCTCGGCCCACTCCCCCCCTAAACGCTTCACGTAATTAATGGACGCACCCTAAGTAGCTAGAATCATTGAAGTTCAGGGCGAGAGATTCAGATACTGCGAATTTTAAAGGTTGAATATAAAAATGCTCATTTATATGATTTATTTATAAAAAAGCATGCAGTCCAAAACTATTTCAATCAATATAAGTTATAATATAAGACGGGAGTCGGAGACGGGGAGTCTTTGAGCAAGTCTTTTTTATTCACTGTGTATGTATAATTTGGCTTCCGAGTTTTGACAATGCTATTATATTTAAGGGGAAGTCCCATCGAGCACTTCCATATTTAGTTACGAAAGTGCGAGTATACTATCCTTGCTACACATAGAAAGTGCCCACGCGCCGCTAACAATAGCGGCAAAATTACAGTAGCTATTTATACTAATGTAATTTTTTTTTGGTTGGTCATCCCCTTTGATGCCAGATACTAGCTACGACGCTGAAAATATGCCGTAAACACGCAGCGCAAGATCGCTTACACGTCTCGCGTTATCATAACGCTATCATCTTGATCACACGTAATACTACACTTGCTAAACAAATTTGAATTATATGTATAAATATAGAAGGAACAACCGACAATCAATATGCAAGAACGATCCCGCGCAATTATGATAGATCAATCTCTTCCGTTAACAGAGTTCTACGACTTCGTCGGACATTTCTACGCGCCTGCGTTTCGGCGGTTTGACCGTAGGTTCGTCATCATCTTCTTCGATGATCTCCATATCGCTGTCACTGTCTTTTCTGGACCTCGAAGGACCAGGCTTAGGTTCATTTGCCCCGTTGGACCCATTCGTAGGCTTTTCGGGTTCCTTCGGTGCCAGCATCGGGGCATCAGTATCTGTGACCAATCGCCATGATTTTTCCTCATCCTCCTGTTGTAATCTGACTCTGACTTCGTAGTTCTGTAAGAAATCGTCGACGAGTAAAGCACACCCGTCGTTGAGGCCTATTTCTTCTAATGTTTTGTCGTTGTTGTGGTCCGTTTCTCCTGGTTCTGATGATAGAACGACTAGGCCTTTCCCTTCGACTGTGGCATCCGGGGCTTGCATGTTGAGGCCGTCTTTGAAAGCCGTTGTAAGATCTTTGAGGGTCAGATGTTTCAGGTTACAAGCTAGTGCTACTTCAGGTTTCGGTGCACACACGTAGCACTTCGGGTTTGGTGGAGTCAGAGCTGGAACAGAGATTGCCATGGTTATTTTGAATAAAAAATAGGTTTTAAAGCAAAGGTCTCTTTCTAAAAATATTGTATAGAGTGATTTAGAGAGTAAAATGCTGATATGACAGATATGAGTGCAGAATGGAAGAAGGTCACGATTGTCAATCTTCAAGCATGACCGCTATAAGGCCAGCGGAAACCTGTCTGAGACATTATAGGTAAGCAATGTGCTTGTCATAAAAGTAGTGAAAACAAATGGTTTTACAAAAATGGGTTTTTGTTATCAACAATATACAGTGTGAGCATCATCGAGTGATGAGATTCATGCACTCATCATGCTTGAAGATTAAATGGACTAATTTGTTTTTTTAAAAGCTTTTATTTAGTTCCACCTGTCTGATGTCTGTAATCGAATCTTGCAAGTTAAATTTGACCCACTTCCGAGTGTCCAATTGAGCTGAAATTTGGTATACATTAGTATATTGGATGACAATGACAGTACAGTCAACAAAAAGTACAGTCACCAAAAAGTACGGCTTTTTTTTTAACAATTTTTTCTTTGTTTGTGACATTTAGAACATACTTTTCTCGGGAACGAATAGCTGGCCACGATGGTTGACTTTGGGCCTGAGGTAGACACTAGTGCACACTTGTATATCTTCCTTGAGTATGTTCTGCGCGCGCAGCACGGCCAGTCCAGCCACTATCGCATTCGCCGTCGCTATAGCCGGTATTATGTTGCCCGCCATTGCTAGAAATTAACCATGGATTACTTGTTTGTAATTTCAAAATACCAGCTTTTTACTAGATGCATTTGAAAGTATACAGGTGTCCTGTAATTAATGGTCCAAATGATAACCCCCTATGAGAAAGTGTTAATTATTATCAAAAAATAAAATGAAAAATCTTGTATTTTAGAAAGATCATAAAAGTTCAATCATTTAATAAAACTATCGGGATCTAAACCAAAAAAATCATTTTTTTTAACATTCTTGTCTGTCTGTCTGTTTGTTCCAGCTAATCTCCGAAACGACTGGACAGATTTTAACGACTTTCACTGTCAGACAACGAATGTTATAAGGACTTAGGCTACTATTATTTTAGAAAAAGAATTAGTCTTCTACGCATAAAAAAAAAACGTTCGCGTTTGAAATCTCGGGGGTCAGCTAGTCTATAGATATTTTTTAAAGATATATTTATATTTAGTTTTTAGTCAATATTTGAACACTATGCTCACATTTAATCTCGAACCGCGACTTGAGTGGTATATTGAAGATATATGCGCGTATATTGGCGCAGGCGGTGACGAAGTCCATGGCGCTCTTGTCGTCCTTGTCCCACACGAGGTGGTCTCCCTCTGGCCGCCCTTTCAGCTCAGTCTGCAGGCTCTTGCAGCTCGCTGACAATACCTGCAACATGTTTATATAACTTGATCAATCTTTCTTCAATCTCTTTCCTCTATACTATAAAACAAACAACATTTGTATATATAATGTTTATATATTAGCGCTTTTGGGAGTGGAAAAATCTATACAGCTATAACTCTGGGAAAACGCTATTTTACGAGTTTTCGAGCAAAGTTCGGTCACCCAAGTACTGTATAGAAAAATATGGTGTTGCAACTATACCCTATTCCAAATAAAAGTCCCAGGAGGACTATTACATGTCATTGTTTCAATTCAGTTCACACAGTTCAATAGTGGTTTTCCAATTACTTTTTTACGTCCTGCCCCCCCTCTTTTGTATGGGATATTGTTAAAAATCACGTGATATTTCGATTTGAAATGTCAATCCCATACAAAGATCGATCGTTTGCCAACGATAACTATTGTCGACAAACAATCTTGTCTACTGGGCCAGGGCCTGGCCTAACAGCATAAGTTGTTGAGTGCATAATGTTAAAAATGACATTGAATACTGCTTTACAATTTAAACTCATCTAACAATAGTTTATTTTTTGATATACTAATATATTATAATAAAGTGGAAGAGTTGGATTGTTTGTTTAAACAGGCTAATCTCTGGAACTACCAGTATGATTCAAAAACGCCGAAAATTCCGGGAACGCAGGTGAAACCAAGGGGGACAGTTAGTCTTATCATAAAGCTTTTCATCTCACCTGTGCACACTCATGCACTGACCACGTCCGCTGGTCCGGCAACCCGGAGTGCTGAGCAGGTGGGTTGTCCTTCCCGGGCAGGTTGTCCCAGGTAAGAGGTGTGGGGGGCCGACGCTTCTTCCACAGATTCTCCATCGACAACAGGTAGCGTATGTCATCACCAAATAACTTGGAGAAGAGCTTTTCCGCATCATAGTTAGTTTCTGCTGCCCATGTGCGAGTGCTTTTCCTCTCTACATTACCTGTTGCAGAATGTATTTACTATGGTAATTGTTAAAATATTACTTTACTATAATTGAATATCTAAACAATAAGTTAATGATTAAATTTTATGTATTTAATTTTGCCTGCCTTCTCCTACATTGCTTTGGGGTGCCCAACAGGATCTCAAGTATTGTAATTTATTTACTTTAAGTTGCCTATGTAATATTATCTATGTAAGAAATGCAAGATTAATAAAGTATAAAGTACGTAGCACACATATATTTGAAAGTGTGGTGAATCAATCAAGCATAAATGGCCGAACAAATTTGTATGGATTTGGGCATACAGATATTTTCTATAATTAACAATACTTTTTATCCCAAGAAAACATTAGGCCTTTTGGGTAGGTGGTTTTGTTGTAAAGTTTTAGTAATGTTTTCCAGATGCTCTGATATGCTTGAAAGTCCGTTCACTTCTAGGTGATGCGTGCTTACCAAATTGAGCTTGTAGTAAGAACAGCTTAAAATATTGAAGGCGATGATAGCATAGGCGATGGTAGTGACCAAACACCATTTGTTGTCTTGCGACAGCTGCACTTTAGGGCCAGTTCCTTCTAGGCTTTGTGTGCACACATCATCTTACCATAGTAAGATTGTGGCCAAATAGACCTATACATAGTAGTTGTGATATACCTACATAGTAGGTCAACTACTATGAAAATATTTAAAATTCAGAAGAAAAAAAAAACAACTGGTATACCTGCAGTTGTTCCTTCAGTAGAAAGCGCCGAAGCCCCTGCGTCACCGGCAGCTTCAGGATCAGCAGTATCCGGGCTCACATCTTGATCAGGGTCCTCCTCACCAAACAGCTGGTTGAAGAGATGCTTTGCCCACACAATACAGTGTATAGGTTCTGATGGTGTGTTACGGATGGTACAACCTGGGAACGTCTTTTGAGGTGCTTTCGGTTGACACTCATAGCATTGGGTAAGGCCTTTCTTGATTAGTTCAACCTGAATTGGGAATACATGATTACTTTTATCATATCTGTGTAGTATACAGGTCGTTGTTTTGGTCAGCGACGAGCGACTCAGAGTCGATAATACAAATGATACTGGTGCTAAAAAAAATATTAAAAAAATACTTTATTTTTTTTTAATTACAAAAATAAAAAAAAAATTTTTTGAAAATCATGTAATAAGCTAAAGTGTAGACATAATACTCAGCGGGAGTACGAGGGAGTAAAGGGGTGGGGCGATGGCGGCTTGCGCATAGCTCTAGTCTGTGCACGTGCCTAGTAACCATACTTTGCAGTAATTTTATTTCAAATTGAATAAGGTATTTCTCAACATATTTACAGTATTTAATGGAATTAAGTCCATTTTTGGGGAATATATATTTTGTACTACCGCTCGTGGGTCGCTTGTCGCCGACCAAAACAACACCCTGTATATTATTTTATATACAAAATGTCTAACTGGCATGGCAAAGCCTTATAATTATATATATATTTCTAGTATAAGCTGACCTGCCATTATAAGGAAATCCTATACAATGCGAGATCAGCTTATACTGGAAATGCATAGCTTGATGTGTAGCCGTGTGTACTAATGGAAATGTTCAACTGCTACCCGTTAACATTTTGGAATTGAATAATGGCATAATTTTCTTACCATTGTATTTTATATGTCTAAATTGCATTATAAACTATTTTAAAATTCTGTATAGTTCTTGGAACTTATAAAATTTCTACAGATAGATAGATAGAGGTTAATTACCATATCATCAAATTATATCTGCCACATGCATAAATATGTACATTGTAATTTACCTGTCCAGCATACCCAGCAGTGCCAGTCTCTACGAGAGGCACATTAGCAGCCAGACACATCCTGTTCACATGGTTACGGGCCACACGGTTGTCCAAAGCATTCATCACAATGTTGAACTGTTTGAAGTAGCTTACTCCATAATCATTGCTGAAAATTTTAAAAACTTAGTAGAAACAAGTTTTAATAAGATTTACACCTAATAAGGGCTGATTTAACTTTGTACCTCCTTAATGGAAGAACCTTTTTAAAAATTATCATAGTTGTTCAGGATATGTCCTAGGATATTTATAATCTGTGGAACATACATACCCCAGAGTGAGAGACCATATTTAAGTGTATCCTGATAAATTAATGTTAATATTGTTAAGTTGTAATTTGAAGCCATTGAGCTATTATTACTATGTGTAGAGAAGACGGCAACTATACACGGCGAAGAAA
The DNA here is from genome assembly GCA_951394255.1 of Polyploca ridens. Lineage (NCBI taxonomy): Eukaryota > Metazoa > Arthropoda > Insecta > Lepidoptera > Drepanidae > Polyploca > Polyploca ridens. Next base: position 13,662,746 of record OX596256.1, on the reverse strand, counting down.
AAATCATTTATTTTGATGTCACACAAAACAATTTTCCTTCTTACTGTTTTTTGTGTATGTTATATGTAACAGTGTATGTAATTGTGTTGTGTTACCTCAAAATAAATGATTATTTCTTTCATTCAACTATGTTCCATTCAAGTGAGGCGATCTGGCCACACTTGTTGTAGAACACTGAAAAAAAACCATGTAAACACTGTGAAAATCAGGGTGTTTGTGAGAAAAATACTCCTAGTAGCGTTCTGATAGCAATATGTGATTCTACTGTCTACTTAGATGACTAATTTATTGTTTCAGCGCTAAAGAGAACTTTAGTTGCCTCTAAAAAAATGGGACATCACCTTTGCTTATGATAGCTTCTCTATACATAGTAATAATAGCTCAATGTTAGAAGCACTTTCAAAAGAACTTTCACTGAGTAAGCTATAAAATATGATGATGCCAACTAACCTAATTACACTGTCGTGGTGTGCGACGATTTTCACGTTAGGGTTGAAGCTGAGTGCACTGTCCTTTGCAACCTCAGCCTTACTCTTGCCAACATGCTCTTTGTGAAATAAAAATTGACGATTTAAGTTGCTTACGTCGATCGTATCAAGGTCAATCTATAAAAAAAATTACAGTCATCACAATAATTATGCGCAAATACACAGTTATCTCATCTTAAAGCTGAATACATACGATTTCAATGTGAGGGAAGCCGGTTAACACGAGATTTTTCAGTATCTCACAACCTATACCACCGGCACCTACGACTAAAATCTTGGAATTTGCAATGGCTTCCGTCAATTTCTCATCGAAAACACCGGCGACTCTCGCGACCATTGTGTTAAAATTATAGCTAACGAATTACGGATTTACAATGATTATTTGCAATTTTCTAACAACGTAAACGCAAGCAAACGAGGACATTAATCAACTGTCAAAATCGGCGTCAGTTCCTTGAACGTTCTAAAACCTGACGAAGATATTTCAGTCCATGAGTGACCTAATAAAAATAATATATAATAAGTTTCTGAATATTTACTTAATATTATGATAATGCATAAGTCTAGCTTAGTAAAAAATAATAATTAAAAGTTTTGTCTAAAAGTGTTAGGAAACTTAAAAGATAATTTTGTTAGGGTTTTTGAACGGCTTTGACGTTTAGTTTATGCATTGAGCTTGATGATGGTTTGATGTGGTTTGATGATACATGGTCTTTTCCAAAGAACTTGGGCGGTCTTTTCGCATTGCTGTTCGCACTAACCATGAGTTCGAACCACGCACGAACAATTTTTACGCGCGTTATATTCAACGTTATGAATAGAACGCAGATAGAACGTAGTATGACTTCTCCTATACGTGTTCGCACGCTGACGTTTTTTTACTTCGGGAGTTTTCATTCATTCTGGTAAAAAACGTCATGCATTCACGTCATTGCCATTTTCCAGTTATACTATAAGTTTTAGTCACAATAAATCACTTTCACATAGTCCTCAGTCAGTCACCGTCCATACAAGTCATGTTTTAGTACAATGGTTTTTTCGCGGACTTCTTGAGACAACTTGAAAAGTCACGATACACATGATTCATTTCATTTCACTTCACTGGTGCACGTAGATTTATCTTTATTGGATATATACCACCGATAATATTCAATAAAACTCAAAATACACAAATTTATGAAAATAAAAATGAAAACGCAACGTCACTCTGCAAGTTCCCTACCACCGTGTATATTTCGAAATAATTGCTGTCTGATCTAATTGATAGGTACCTACGCGTGCCTATGCTATGGAATAAGCTTCCGTCCGGATTTAGTAGTGGAACCGGCTTCCCCGGTGTACCTTAGCACAACCTTAGTTCCAAGAGAAAGAGGTAAAGTCTATTTTATAGCCATACAGTACAGTATACTCCAACCTACATCTAACTATATTTATTGCCGTTTTGGTACATTATAATAAACATCACGGATATTGAAAGTGTTAAAATCATATGGTGCGTCCATGCTACGCGAAGCGAGCACGAGCCGAACCTCGAACGAACAGGATTCGTTCGTTGTTCGCGTAGCGTGGACGGACTTGCGAGCCTCGAACGACCATACGTCTCGCGCTGAGCCCGATTTTCAGTTTTGTGGCTCGGCTCGTGTTCGGTTTGCGTAGCATAGACGCACAAATAGAGATCGATGGTTAAATGAATCACTGAACGCACTATACTTAGTATCACAAACATAAAATAGTTTCACGTAGCGTTGTTTTCATTAAAATTGCTTTTAACTTTATGGGATGGCACTCAACGGTTTATTTTTATAAAATGCAATATTGTGGAAGATTCAATGTTGTTTTTATGTTAGAAGCTATTGTTGTGGTAAATGGAGGTGTTAAAATAAAAATACTTCCAAGATTCTTGTCAGTTAGGAGACTGTGTTTAGGTACGCATAGATGGTATCTAATAAAATCTACATTATAATTCTGTATAGGTAGGTTTTCAGGTACTAGGGATTTTTAACTTTGATCTCGTTAAATGATATTTAAGTTCAGTCAGGGACCGCATAGAAAATAATTTTAGTTAAGGTATAAAATTGGTAGGGAATAACACAGATTTGAGAACAAATCTAAAATCTGCATGCGCGGAATAATAAGATCGCAAAGAGTCCCTTCCCAGATCTAGCGGGCTAATAAATTGGGACCATCTCAATCACTCACTCAGTTGTACAAGAAGAAGAAAACTTTATTTGTGACAAAATAGGGAACAGAATTATCAAAAATGCATTAAATGTACCTACTTCTTTTAGAAGATGATAGCTGTTTCGTCGCCCGCGTGCAATACCGATTATGCCACCCTACGACTAAAAAGGATAATTATTGGTGGCGCCGGCTAGCTATTGACTTGAATTAGTTATGAGTCGCTCGATTTGCCGCCCCTGGGCGTGCCGCCCGTGTGCGGTGCACGCTTTGGACGCCCGCTTACGGCGGCCCTCAATAGATACCATAAACAAAGTATAAATTGTCTCCCCACTCTTACGGAGCTATAGCGATAGAATTGTAAACCTTCGAAATATTTGGGCGGATGTAATTAATTTACATATTAAAAACAATACTCTAAATAAAACCGGAGAAGAATGTGACATGTGAAAAATCATTCCATTAGATTTTGGTCGTAATCGTCCAGCCCACGCTTTCGTGGTTAAATCACCGTAATGCCGTTCTAATTGTGCCGCCGAAAGGTGAAATTGCCATTTAATGGTACCTTTGCTACGAATTGGGACGACCGACGCGGACAAACGAAAATCTATTTTGTTTGGCTATTTTGTGTTGCATGTGTCTAGGTTATTTCTGATAGGACACGCTCTGGTTATATTATTGTGTGGATTGTTGGCTACCAATATATAAAAAAATGCAGCATAGTCAATGTTGTCTGTTTGGCAAATCTAATTAAATCTATACATACAAATAAATATATACTATTTTACTAAATGCATGAAATAATATATACCAGAATTTTTTTATATCTTTTGTCTGTCTGTCTGTTCCGGCTAATCTCCGAAACGGCGGGAACGATTTTGACGGGATTTTCACTGGCAGATAGCTGATGGTATAAGAAGTAACTTTGACTACTTGTATTTTAGAAAAATAATTAAGGTTCCACGCAAAGAAAAAAAAGCCGCGGATGACAAATATCATTGGAATGGTAACCATTCTTTTATTTATTTTCCTTTTATACTTTTATTTTATTATTAATTCTGTGTCTGTCACACAAAAACCTTCATGATGTTAAATAGTTACTTTTTTAAATATTCATATCCATAGATAATAATCTACTAACTGTCACAAACTAAACTCGCATTACATACATTTACACTCAACCAACACTCAACATATTGATAACAAAATTGATGCGTAATATATAGTATAAACAAACCAATATGGGTCCAAAGAAAAAAGGCAAGGAAGCTCCTGCTGCCCCAAAAATGGCGATGGGTCCACCACCGAAACCAAAGAAAATTCCACCTCCACCTGCTTGCTTCTCAAACGAAGATATTGCGACATATAAAGAGATATTCAAGGCTCATGATGAAGATAATATTGATAAGGTTAGGCTTCGGGAATCCTTTCTTCAAATATCCCATTGGCCAGTCAGTATAAATTTACAGATGTTGGTTTCTTCATGACTGCTTGATTAAAAGTCCCATTTGATAATAATCAATTTATATTAAGGAACTTATACAGGGTGTTGTTTTGGTCGGCGAAAGGCGACCCAGGAGCGGTAGTACAAAATATATATTCCCCAAAAATGGACTTAATTCCATTAAATACTGTAAATATGTTGAGAAATACCTTATTCAATTTGAAATAAAATTACCGCAAAGTATGGTTACTAGGCACGTGCACAGACTAGAGCTAGGCACAAGCCGCCATCGCCCCAGCCCTTTACTCCCTCGTACTCCCGTTGAGTATTATGTCTACACTTTAGCTTATTACATGATTTTCAAAATTTTTATTTTTTAGATTTTATTATTTAAAAAAAACAGTATTTTTTTATTCACGTTAACATTTTGATTTATCAGGTTCCTATAGAGATGATACCACTAATGTTAAGAAAACTGGGATTTAATCCAAAAGGCACAGAAATAAAGCAGCTTTTTGAAATGTTCCTCGAAGACGACCTCGTGGACACTGTGGAGTTTCACGAGTGGTTGTTCATGATCGAAGCCAAAATGAAATGGGGAGATGACTTCGAGCTGGCAGTCACAAAGGCATTTGCCGCATTAACTCACGATGAAGAAGAAACCGGCTCCGTTGATTTTGAACTACTCAGACAAGAACTCTTTACTTGGGGTGAACCTCTGGTTGAAATAGAGTTTGCTGATTGGATAAAGCTAGCGATAAAGGATAAAACATATAATCCTGAAGATGGACTGATCAATTACGTCAAGTTTGTTGAGATCATGAATAGTAGAGACGTGAGGTTTGTCAAGGAGCCTGTCAACTTTTTCAAGTTGGACCAGAAGACGTTAGCTGAGATGGCAATAAAGAAGGCACAAGAAGAAAAGCAGGAGCAGGAAAAGAAGGAAGCCGAAAAGAAGGCTAAAGAGGAGGCTAAGAGGCAAAAAATGATAGCAGCTGGTCTCATACCACCAGACTAAACATTTTATTTGAACATTTAAATTTTTGAGTGAAATGTTAATCTAGGTTTTTTTGTTTACAATAATATTTCTTACCCGTATCTGAACGACATAAAGTTTATTCGTATTAAAGGTCGCAACTGACCGATTCGTTTATTTAAAGGGGTTGAATAAATAGGAAATCCTAAATAAACACAGACAAAATAAATTCAGTTCGGTCTAAGATTACGATCTACATTTTGTATATAGAAAGGGCTTCGTATGAATTATTTAAAACATGAGCTGATTTTATCGTTATTGGCCTTTGAGGGTTTCCTCTGAGTAACATTTATTTTGACCTGAACTGTCCTGAACTCGAATGATTTAAGGACCTTTTCAATAGGCCTCTCGAGATACAGATTTGCCTATATCTAAGTTCTAGTTGCCATATTTGTTCTAGACGATATGGTGTCTGTTATACCCACTGTTTTTAGCATTTACGGAAACAATAAATTAACTTATTTGGTTAGGTTAGGTACTTTCATTTATAAGTAGTAATAAAGACAAGATTTTTATCTGTTTTTTAGTAATACAAAAATCAATGTATTTTTCATTGATAAGAAAGCCGTTTCTTGCAATCAATTCACAGGAAAAAGTTATTGGCATTAATAATTCACGTCTAGTGTCTCAAAGGTAATAAAGTTGCCAACTTTTGAAATCAAATTAACGAGGAACGAACGATTAGATCTTGTGTGTTTCAGATTCGCATTATATTCAATTCTAGATAGATATTTCTCATTTATAATAAGCTATTTCTTTTGATAAATTTAATTATGAATATCTATTCTTATTTTTCTGAGGAGCATTTCAGAATTCGCCAAAATAAATTATGATATAAAAGATCTCTATTCGGTCTGCAGATGGTACATTAGATGGCTGTTTTTCAGGGTACTTTGTAGTAGAAAAAACCTACCCGGCTGGCTATCGACCTCAAGTTGAAAATCTGTCGCCAAGCACCTATCGGTGTGTTCCGACTGCACTACCAGTTCCTTCTAGACTTTGCGTGCTTACCACTTTCGGCCATATCGTTAGATGATCGTCAGTTCCCATGGTGAGATTATGGTCTTCGGAGGTTTCGATCAATATGATAACAAAGTGCGAGTGAAACGGCGAGTTCAATTAAAAATTCGTCGGTAATTATAATTATTATTAGTTAAACAGCGTTTTATGAGTAAAGGGGTAGATTTGGGGTAGAACTTCACAGTTCGCAACCGAATTCATACCTAGGTTAAGAATCTGTCTCTCTGACATTCTGTGACATTGGAAAATTGTAACCTTGACTCGTGTTTGGGTGCGCTGGTTTCGGAGATTCCATAGAGATTAATTAGTATAGATTGTTCCTTCTTTAATATCGTTGAATTGTTCCGTGTTCCAAAACCAGGAGGAAGGCGGATAGTGTAAATTCACCCCTGGTATATGAAAGTGCTCGTGGTGTAGCATGATTAGCCGTTCTTCATCGATCGGCAAAATTATGCTACCACTGTCGTGGTCGGTACCTGGATGGGTGACCGCCTGGTATTTCAAATCGAGCGTTTCCGTGCTTCGGAAGGCACGTAAAGCCGTTGGTCCCGGTATAACTTAATTGTGATAGTCGTTAAGCTAGTTGGATGCCTCCTTGGCGGCTTGAAAAATTCCAACAGTAGTAGGTTGACCACTAGCCTACCTCCACCGATCCGCAGTGGGCATGCGTGGTGGAGTATCTGCCCATTCCCTTTCACCCTCATTTGCGTGCGCGAGGCCTGTGCTCAGCAGTGGGACATTATAGGCCGATGATGATATGATAGTATTTTATGTCGGGGTTCGTTAGGCCCGTTGAGCCGCCCCTTAATTATGACGCGGAGTGGAGACTTTTACGTATCATATTATAATCAAGTCTGCAATCCTTCCCCGTTTCTCTGGAACTTTTAGTTAGGCTCTCTCTCATCCTCCCGGACTTGGGTGGAGGAAGGACTACACACAGCTCCAGGCTGTGAAGGACAGCTAAGGGTAGCTTAGTTTTTTTAGTACTCAATACCAAGACAACATTGTTATGAGACAAAGCCTGGTTGCTATAAGTTTTCGTCCGTTCATTCCAACTTTTTCCCACACTAAAGTTGTTCAAATTAGTAGGTACCTAAGTATTTGTTACACCTCATACGTTTTATGTACTAAAACAAAGGACAATTTTCTGTTTAAAAGTATTTACCTAACTGTTAATGTAATTAGAAACACTCTCAATAAATATGCTTCATTAGGTTTTATGTGTTGCAGCGTAAACAATTACGTACAATAAGATGGCAGTAAATTGTTGTTAGGGAACAATACGTACATATACGTATCTACATACTGCCACGTTAGCTCCAAGGTCCTTATTGACATTAGGGCACGTCGCCTGTTCGATTAAGTCTCACACCACAGATATACATCTAAATAGATGACGCGAGTGTATGTGTACTTCGCGTGTCAAAATCTGTGCATAAATGGGGAACAATGTTCTTCTTTTGAAAATGATTCGCGCAGACAGGGAACTCACAGAAGGCTGCATGTCCACCAGAGATGTGTAGCGAGCTAGCGAGGGATGTGTTTAGCTGACAAATAGGTTAGCTTCATTTTCACGTTAAAATCTAATGCCAGCCTACCTAACTAAATCTTGTGACATTATAGGTAGGTCCAAAAAAGTTACACGCTTGGTTTTCATACAGATGGGAGGGACTCGCGTTATCTATTTAGATTTATATCTGTGTCTCACACTATGTTTGTAAATATTTACCAAATAATCGTGGAAAAGTGAGCTAGAACATAGCGTTTTTTCGCTTATAGAGCAGCTCGACTGGGGAAGTACTTACTTCTACGACTTATACCTTACAATACCGTAAGTAAGGTCACTAAAGCTCATCGGAAGGGAGGAAGGAACGGTAACGCATGAGTGATGCTCCGAGGTGCCCCGGGTGCTGCAAGCCTTCGTATGGCTACGGTAACCGCTTACCACTTGGCGGGCCGTATGTTTGTTTTCCATTGAGCTATTATTATTATGTATAGAGAAGACGTCACACATCACAACTATGTTCCGTTCAAGTGAAGCTTGTTGCACTTGTTGTAGAATGATGAACGAAACGCGTAAGCGCCGTGAAAATCACGGTGTTTGCGAGAAAAATACTCCTAAAAGCGTTCTGATAGCGCTACGTGTTTCTACTGTCTGCTTAGACGACTAATTATTGTTTCAGCGCTAAAGAGGACTTTAGTTGACTCTAAAAAATGGAACATGATCTTTGCTTATGATAGCTTCTCTATAGTAATAATAGCTCAATGTTGTTTTCCGACTTGGTGGTATATAAAAAAGATACGACTCGATATGCCATAATATATGCGACTTTTAAATGTCGCAAATAAAATTAGTAGTGCGGCAAGTTGGGCGGAAGGGTTGCGGTATCTACTAATACTCTAATCAATGGATATCGCGATGATTCCTTCTTCAGTACGGTTTTCAAAGCTTGCATTCGATGTAGACTAGAACGCCATCATTTTATTTTTATACCCTCTCGTGTCAAGAATAATGATTTGCTTGTAAGTACTTTATAGCTTTTGCCGAACTTCAATTAAACTCATTAAGGTGGTTGCTCTGATTGCCCTTTCCATACATATTAAACTAGCTGAGATTTCAATACACACATCGTATTGATTTTATTTGAGCTATTCTTTCGACTTCATACTAGTTACCGGTGTGGCTAATTTTAATTTCAAACAAAAATATCCAACGGAATTACAATAAAACTGGTTTAAAAAATTGCAAATTTTGTATACGTGTGAGTAAATTTTGTAGCGCAATCTAGGCAGGCAATATGGTTATTAGCAAGGTAACTAAGAACTAAGATGTCAAAAAGGAGCCGGGGTTCGAATTAAAAACTACAACACGTGAAATAGATGGCGCTTTTAGTAATTTGACTCTATAGAAATCTATGCTTTGAATAAATTGGCCAAATCTTAGCATAGCCGAAACGGGGCGTTGCCGTTCCGACTAGGGTAGTTTGTCGTAAAGGAAACGCGATGTTGCCAATCATCGTTGCGCGCTTCTTTCGTAGAGATGATTTCAATAATTTTGAAGTTGAATTTGAAATTAGCTTTTGCGCGCAGCTTTGCCTGCATGATTTTTTTGTGTAATATTATGAATACCAATAAGTTTGACCACGTATAGTTTTTATGTTTATTGAATATATACAGGTCGTTGTTTTGGTCAGCGACGAGCGACTCAGGGTCGATAATACAAATGATACTGGTGCTAAAAAAAATATAAAAAAAATACTTTATTTTTTTTAATAATAAAAATAAAAAAAATAAAATTTTGAAAATCATGTAATAAGCTAAAGTGTAGATATAATACTCAACGGGAGTACGAGGGAGTAAAGGGGTGGGGCGATGGCGGCTTGTGCCTAGCTCTAGTCTGTGCACGTGCCTAGTAATCATACTTTGCGGTAATTTTATTTCAAATTGAATAAGGTATTTCTCAACATATTTACAGTATTTAATGGAATTAAGTTCATTTTTGGGGAATATATATTTTGTACTACCGCTCCTGGGTCGCTTGTCGCCGACCAAAACAACACCCTGTATATCGAATGTATCTACCTACGTTAGTTTATGCTGCATAAATTATATCAAAGAGAAAGTTAAAATATGTCAATATACGAATACCAAAAACATTCCAACGTTTAACTATGACCGACCTAATATCTACTTTTAAATTAATAATGCTATCCGAAAAAAAACAATTTAAACAGTTTTACGTTTTTTTTTACAAACAAACATGTTTTAATTTGTATGATATAGGTATAAAACCTATACATAATACCTATACATATTATAATATAGGTACGAAACTTCACCCTTCGTTCGAGGACGGTTCAAGAGATGCGTTCAAAAACCAATACTATTGAAAGGTTTTTTGCATAGATTATTCATAAATAATAATACGTAGAAAGTCAATATGTAATATACTATGTATTATACATACCTACTTATTTTATTCTATCATGGTAAATAATAAAGTTAGGTACCTACTGATATATTTCAATATTTATCTAGTCGAGCTAATAAGTAATAATGTAATTAGTAAGATTCCGAACATGATGTTTTTGCAAATACCTAGTAGGTAGGTACCTACTGTACAAAAAATAAACGATGTTTTGAATCGATTAAAATATTAGGTGGTATCAATCGACTTTAGGGCCGATTTTTCCATCGTCCAATATAAGAATTTTACTTGAGGAAATTAATTCACGTTTGACAGATTCTGTACAGAAAGACTGTCAAAATACAAAATTCCTCGAATAAAGCACAGCTGACGATGTTAAAATCGACCGTACGATTTTTTTATTGGGATATACAAGTAGATCGAATCTATACTTCGATACTAATATAATAAAGCAGATGTTTTTTTTTGTTTATTTAAACGGGCTAATCTCTGAATCGCTAGGTAATCACTATCCATCTGATTGGAAAAATCTTACACTAATAGGAAGCTACATTATCCCCGAGTTTTACAGGCTACTTTTATTAAGTGTATTCCGAACCGGTGGTGGTAGATTCAATTGTATGTACTTATACTTGACGTGCATAAGTGCCTTACCTGGGCCTAAACTGGATAAGTAAATAACTTTTTGAGTTTATTTTGATTTATCCCAGGAACGCGGGAGAAACCGCGGGGGACAGCTAGTGAAAAAAAAGTGATAATCGTTTATCAACATTGATGGAAAATACATGTAAGTCGGTAAGTACATGTATTTTTTTTATCGAACGAGCTCCGCGATCGAAGCGTTTCTGTTTCAGCTTGGGCAAAAATGCTTTCGTATGTCTTTATGTATTTTCGATAAATCCTCATTATAAATTAAGTAGGTACCTAAGTATTCATCTTATAAACTGTAAAACATCGATTCAAAAGATTGAAGATCGACCCATAAAACCTCTTTTTTGATTGAATCGAATCGAGATCGTAAATCCTAGTTTGCCGTGATTTGCCTAACGTTGACACATCTTTTTAGACGTGTCACGTTCCTACGCAACTAAATTTATGTGTTTCCTACGGCAAATATTTTTTACAAATTATTTTCTCTTATTTGGATACATTCCATTAGCTTGATGTTTAGCCGAGTGTACCTTTAAACAGGTATGTAATAGATATATGCATTGATGCTAATAGTATAGAGATAGATAGATAACACTTTATTGTTACATCACATGAAAAAAATTACATCCGTCGGAACACCTCGATTCCTTCGCCTCGATCGTCCACACAACGGTTCAGTCGGACGTTCCTACTGCGGACCATTAGGATGTGGAATGAGCTTCCCATTACGGTTTTCCCACAGCGCTACGATATGGGGTTCTTCAAAAGGGGCGTAAAAAGAGCTCTTCAAGGTCGGCAACACATCGGCAATCCCCCTGGTATTGCAAATGTCCATAGGCGGCGGTGACCACTTACCATCAGGTGGACCGTCTGCCTGTTTGTCAACCTTTTTGACATAAAAAAAAAAAAAAAAAAAAAAAACACACCGATAGGCGCTTGGCGACAGATTTTCAACTTGAGGGTGGTAGCCAGCCAGATGAGTACTAAAAAGTACCCTACCAACTGCTATGGTTTCCTCACTATGGTTTCCTCACGATGTTGTCCTTCACCAAAGTAAAGTTCATTTTGTAAGGTGGAGGTTTGATATTTGAAAAAAAAATTGTTTCCATTGAATTATTACTTGTTTCCTAATTATTTAGGAACAAGGATATTGTTTGGTTTTAATAAGTCGAGAATACTTCTGTACTAATTTTCTGATATTATAAATTACATATTCTTTGTCATAACAATTACGCATTTTATTTCAGGTCCAGGGGCAATAAATTATGCATAACCAAAATGCATTATGCTTTTCATAATACTGTTTGATTTACATCAGTTAAATCTTATAACAGTCGTAAAGGTTTGCCGATATGACAAGATCATCAGAAATGTGAAGTCAAATGCTAGATATTGATGTTGACTCAATTGGAAAATAAATAACTGTGCAGATCAAAATTAATTCACAAGTAAAATGTAAACTATATAAAAATCGGTATTAAAAATAATTATACAAAGCAAACCTACTAACAGGTATTTTTTTTGTTCTAGTAGAGGATCATGCATCTACAATGTAGATTCTACATAATCATCAGAAAGTCAGTTTGTTATGTACCTATAATATTATGCTTGATTATTTTTATCAAGTAAATAAAACTTTGAAAATGTTTTGTAACAGTAGGTATTTATTTTCAACTAGTTCACCCTTCTTACTAGAACTAGGTGAACTTCGTAACACCATTTTTTTTTTAACGTTTTTTAAACCACTCCTGTATCACAGCGAACAAAACACAAAAAGAATTATTCAAATCGGTCAAGCTGTTTTTGAGTTTTATCGAGACTTAAATATATTTCAGGACCAAGGAAATTTTAACGTTACCAACATGCATAATATTTTATGTTACTTCGTTTCGATTACGCACAACGGTCACAGTCATGATGGAGAATAGATGCGTACCTACCTCGGAGGAGTTTATCAGCAAAATGCTTTTAGGATTCTACCGAAATCACAATTTAGATGTGAATTTTTTGAGTGTTTATAAAAATATGTGTAGACCCCAATGACATTATACCACATTTACTTACGTCATACATTAATAAAGAAATATACAGAGAATCTCTTTTTATTATACCTACATAATAATCAATATCGACATCTCATAAACGTGTAAAAATATATATATATATTTAGTATAAACCGGTGTAGAGCCTCCCCTAATAACAAGGGGGATTGGGGCCATAGTCCACAACGTCAAGCAGGACAATGTGGTTTGGTTTACTTCTAATGCTTTTCAATTTGACTTTTTCGTGCTGGTTTCCTTACGATCTAGAACGAAAACATATCATCGGCCTGTACTTTGTGAGACTTGAATTTACCTTTGGATAATGGTGAAGGAAAAACATCATTAGGAAATCAAATAAGTACATGTACAATGTACAAAATTTTAATAGTAAACATGTTTTATATTTATTTAAAAAATAATATAAAATATACCACACCTAATGAATATATAAAACACAATTTACGCATAATACATGAAAAAATACTTACCCAATTTTAGCACTCGCGTAATTATTTAAACGCCACCTAACGGCATATAAAACAACTCAATACTTATTTTAACGCCATCTAACGTTCAAAACAAAACAAAAAATTACAATGTGTGCGTGTATATATACAAGGAATAACTTGACAGATATTTTTCTGGAGGAATTCTTTGTAACTAATTGCCGTGGAAGTAAAATTAATGCTTTATAAATACTTCATAAATACATATTGCTCGCTAATCACTAAATTACGCACCAAGGATGCTTGAATTTTACATAAAAAAAGAAATAACATAGCTTTGCGATACTAACACCATCTGACGGGAATATAGCTTTTTGTAATCATGAGCATTCACCTTAAGTTCAATCTTTATAGATAGTTGCAACATTCAATTAATTTCGATATTAACTGAAAGTTGCCAGTTCAATGGGCAAAGTGCGGCCTCTTACTAATTTATTAGAGCCTAATGGATCTATTGTAGTTTAAAAGAAGTTTTTGATTAAAATGGTTAGTTCAAGTTAGATTTTAATCCTTTCAGTTAATTTGTCTATTAAAAGGACGTACTTGGGTGACCGAGCTTAGCTCGAAAACTCGGAAAAACTCGTTTTTCCAGAGATGAGACCTAGTTAGATCGATGTTTCGCCAGCAAAACAGCTATACAGCAAAATTTATTAAAATTGTTACAGTCGTTTTCGAAACAGAGAGAAATATGAGAGAATTGATACAAGATAGTAACATAAGACTAATATACCTACCATAAAATCTAGGTGATGATAAAGTTAAAAATTGAGTGTCCAAATTCTTATTTACATTCAGTCAAGGTTCTGAAAATACTCCAAGATACAATCAAAATAAACAACCTATTCGGAGTACGACGTGCCAAAACTTCGGAAATTCTTCGGGAAATACAAAGTTAAGTGCATTAGAAGTAACACGACGTTTTGGCCATATTCCAGGCGGGGGTTGCAAAATGCAACCCTGGGATAGAATTACGTGCGGCCTGGAAATACAAATAACCAACCAACGTACATGCAACGTAGCTTTAAATACGTTGGTTGCAGTATATTAGTAAATGTAGGCTTTAAATTGAGTCAGGGTATATAGAAAACTGAGTTTTGATTTTGGTCACAGAATAAGAAACAGCAATACCGTATAGAACGCTCACTACTAACACACTAACTATAACTGCGTGTAGAAGAAAATATAACTTTCTCTCTCCCTCGCATTGCTCCATCTTTATCAGACGTGAACCTTTTATAGGATCGGTAACGCGCGATGCCTCAATGTATTTCCGTATCTGCTGTGGCATGAGGAAAGCCTGTTGACAGTTTCCGATGAAGAAGAGTCCTATAGTTAGGAAACCAAAGCATGGTAGTTTATTGAAAACACTTGGCTGAATAACCCCGTTGCTAATCAAACCGGTTTATTCCACCAGCTGCATTTGACAGCTCTCTTAAGCTAGGCAGAGGTACGTCTCGATACACCGGGACATGTCCCGATTTGAAGCCATTAAGGAAATTATATATTTATGCTTATATGTTGTTTATACCTCTAATTACATTTTTATATATAAAAATGAATCCTTATTTCCCTTGGTCACGCCATAACTTGAGAACGACTTATTACCGATAAGGTTTCTAATACTCTGGACAAGGTTCTTACGGAAAAAAATTAAGAAAGTTGCGTAGAAAATGAGAAAATTTGAGAAAACTTAACGGGGTACGCGGGTGAAACCACGGGGCGCAATTATACCTAATAATGTCAAGGTTAGGTTACCTATTTGTCTTATAAAAGTTCCTTTTGAATCCTAATACCTACACTTTTGCTTCAATTGTCCCAGTCGACGTCCATATTTATAGCAACCCTATCCTAGGCTAAATTAAAGGTTCTCTAAACTATTTAATCCTGCAAAACTCACACAAAATAAAATATAACTAAAAACTGTGTGACGTGAATAAAAAAATAACGAACATAACGGTGTATATGCGGCGACCGAACCTTAACTCTGAAAATGTCTCTCAATTTAAATATTTATAATGTATCAGATTCCTACATATTTCTGAAAACGAGGTTTCCTGCAACGAATTTTACCTCCAACACCTCGTTGGAACGTTTCCACCTTTACGTACTATGACAGATACACGACTTGCATTTTAGGGAGTGTCGTATGAATTTACGTTTTAGCTTTTCACTGAAAATGAAACGGGAATTATTTATTCGTGCTCCTAATGTTTTCGTGTTACTCGATGAGATAAAAGACAAGATTATTTTTAACAAGCTTTTTTGTATAGTAAACCAACTTAATCATCAAACCCTAGAAAGTCCTTGCCAAGACGAATCAAATGAGCCCAAACTTTTGCTACAATCGAATATTGTCATAATGTATTTTTACAAGCTTTTATTTAACTTGCAATGTATGTATGTATGTTTGTTCGGGTGGAATTTTGCAGGTCGTATTTCATCCAGTGGTCGGATTGTCTTGATATTTGGTATACGTTAGTATATTGGATGACAATGCAAGTACAGTCAACAAAATTTGGGTTACTTAAAAAAAATCTTGTATAAAAAATGAATTTTTTAACAAAAAACTTATTAGCAATTTGTTTCATAAACGTTACCCCTATCTGCCAATTTCAACACACGTAGTATTAATAAAATTAACAGAATTATTACAAGATAATTATGTAAATGTTATAAGCCTCCATTATAGCATACGAGTGTTATTATATAGAACAAAAATCCACGGAACAATATAGGAGTGTTTCATAACGCGTCACGTATTTTCTTATATAACTACTCAGGTAGCATACAAACATACGGCCCACCTGATGGAAAGCGGTCACCGTTATTGAGGCTTGCAACACCAGGGGTACCAGTTGCGCGTTGCCGACTCAGCAAAAATCTCTTGAAGAATCCCATGCTGTACTCTCTTGGGGCAGGTATGCTATAATGGTATCTTCTTAGAACTTATATATCTAAATTGTACAAATGGCTTTGATTTTGACAATAATAGACAAAATATTACAACGATAAACGGTTCTGTATCCCGACATTCATCTTAACATTTACTTACGATTACGATAGCAGTATTCGTTTTTTTAGCGATTTCAAAAGACTTTGGAAAAAAGCTATCATATTAAAAATTACACTGTGCTCTACAAATTGCTCTTTGTCATGTCTAGTTGTTGATATTGATGCAATACTGTTTTGAGACAATTTCACTTCAGTCCACAATCACGGTGAAAAAGCAAAGAACGCAATTACGCTCGGCTGTTGTGATATTAAAACGAAACGTGAAACGAAAACTAAAATTCATTAAAGCAACGCTTTTTCAGTTAATTAAACTGTGCGCCTATTTAAAAAAGTTTTGAAACATAATAACGTGAAAATTGTACCTATAAAATTATAAAAATAATTGAGTTGTAGAAGGTACTCAGAAATGAATTAATTTTGTAAAACAATAAAATATGATTTGCAACTATGGCATTCCCTTATGGGCGATACGAATGATTCACCTACTACGTGCGGCCGCCCGCCGAATGCGTTTCTATTTGCCAAATCACGGAAACGGCACAACTAATATTGGTGATATTTGGAACACGGGTAGTTGTAACATATAGAATACTTTTTATCCCGGGAAAATATTAGATCCCTCGGGGAAAGCGGGTAAAACCATGGGGCGAAAACTATCTCTAAGTGCCTAACTTGTTTAAAGAGTTCTTTCCAATAATAATAAATACATCCAA
This sequence comes from Polyploca ridens, assembly GCA_951394255.1. Taxonomy (NCBI): domain Eukaryota; kingdom Metazoa; phylum Arthropoda; class Insecta; order Lepidoptera; family Drepanidae; genus Polyploca; species Polyploca ridens. The sequence continues at coordinate 13,645,728 of OX596256.1, read as the reverse complement.
TAGTTTGACTCTGTGACTCAATTTTACTTTTGAAAAGGAGGACTTGTTTTTTTTGTATACTTAGGTAGGTACTTTTTATTTTTTTATTTGCGAAAATGTTTGCCTAGAATCTATCAAGAAACTAATCTGAACCTTGAGTGTAGTACCGTTTTAAAAATGGTACAGAAGTTGAAAAAAGAAACAACGAAGTTTAGGGGGGATTAGTATGTAATTTTTAGGTTTTTATTTCAATGCGCTGCGTTTGCTTCATTCAAGCGGTATCATTCAAAATTCAAAATTCAAAATCATTTATTCAAATAGACCTTCGCAGGCACTTATGAAAAGTCTGACTCTAATACTCTAATACCGGTTCGGAAGGTTGCATTTGCTGAGAAGAGCCGGCAATAAACTCAGCAATTACTCTTTTCAAAACAAGCTTAGATTCATTACATAATATTTACATTCTAATCGCACTGACAACAATTGATTTCATCATTTGATTTCCACCTGCCCTAATCGGAAATGTGTGATGAATGTCAGCTAGTTGATAAACTAAAGCATCTGTTTCAACGCCTTCCTGTCGAGTTTGTCGCCGGCACCACGCGGTAACGAGCTCACGAATCTGACACCTCCAGCTAACCTCATTCTGTGTGCCACCTGTAATGAAGAAACAAGTTGATTTTATAACTGGCTTCCGAGGCGGTTTCATTCATATTTCTGCCTGCCCTGTTCCCAATCGTTTGGGTTCGGCGCAATATATACTCTTCTTCCATTCGCCTCTTCTATCAGTCATATCTTTTTACCCATATCATTTTTCACACAATCCATCCATCTCTTTTTCCATCTTCCTCTTCCCGTTTATCTATTCACTTTCGCATTCATAACACTTTATTTTACTGTTTTTAAGCCTGTGTTTGACCGCAATCTCACCAGGGTAACGGAATGATGCGGCCGAAGGTGGTAAGCACACAAAGCCTAGAGGAACTGGCTCTCAAGTGCAGCTATCGGAACACACCGAAAGGTGCTTGGCGACAGATTTTCTACTTGAGGGTGGTAGCCAGCCAGGCGTATATATATATATGGTTTCCTCACGATGTTTTCCTTCACCGAACGCTCAAGCTAATTGTATGTAGGATTCGAACTCGCCTTTATCTCAGTATCCAACGTCACTACCACTGAGCTATCATCGCCTTGACTTATCAACTAACTTATCTTAACTTATCAACTCATTTAGTCACGTGGCTTTCAACGCGCTATTCTAACCCCTGATGTTCCAAGCGTCTATAGGCTACGGTAACAATCAGGCGGACTGCATGCTTGTTTGCGACCTTGTCGTATCCAAAATTAAAAAGCTGATCACTTCAACTATAAAACTCCTGTTCGTCACCTGAGTGTTGACATGGTTGACCAGGTCGTCCTCGGCGACGGAGGCCCCGGGGCGCAGCGCCACGAAGGCGACGGCCACGTGCCCGAACTGCGCGTGCGGTGCGCCCACCACGCCGGCCTCCAACACGCAAGGGTGCTGCTCTAGCACGGATTCCAACTCCGCTGGGGCTATCTGATAAACAACACATATAAGGGAATTTGGGAAATCGAAAAAATTCCATGCTTCGGAAGACACGTAAAGCCGTTAGCATTGCCAAACGACCGAACCTGGTGCGGTGAGCCATCGAACAGAGGCAGACAGCGCTATACGTCAAACAGAGAAAGGAGTACAACTAGGCGTCACGCTTTTCGGCCGGACCAAATTTGGTCGTCTGGTAATGCTATTAATTGTGATAGTGAAAGCTGCTTAGCTTTCGTGCTGCTTAGTTTTCTTTTGTGGAAGAAGACTACTGTTGGAGCTTTCCAACAGTAGTCTTCTTCCACCGATCCGTAGTGGGCAATGTGGTGGAGTATTTGCCCATCCCCTTTCAGCTCCATTTTTGAATGGAGGCTTGTGCTCAGCCGCGGGACATTATAAGCTGAGATACGGCATGTCAAAATAGCAACTTTTAACAAATGTTTGTGACCTTAAAATTTTACAGGATCATATGATATAGATCATCTTTGCAGTTGGGTTGGTAATTAAAAGGATAAAATTGAGATCATATTTGATGTTTCTGTGTTTTTTAACTATGTAAAATAGTAATAGTATAATAAGGTGTAGCAGTAAACTATTTAAAATGTATGTATTACCAATGTAATTAATTGTAAGTATAAGTGAATGTGAGAGCTCACCTGCCAACAAACTGCTATGCAGTTTGGCAGATGTAACTATGTAATTATTTTGAAATGTTTAACTAATAAACGTTTACATACATACATACATTTTAGAAGTTTTTCAACACACGTGCTCGTAAAGTGTTATTGCACAGTTTTTTTTACTATCATAATTATTCATAATGCAGCTTATTACGCACTAAACGAAGCAGAACAATTTGACAAAAAAACCTGCGCGCCATATTTGTTTACGTTCTCATTTATTATCTATTTCAAAAAATACAAATCTGTTTTTTCCTCGCAAGTTTGTTGAAAAACGTCGTACCTATGTCACCGCCTTGCATCACTTGCGTATAATGACCAACTTTACACACATGTATCATAAATTCATAATGTACTATTGATAGCCTTGTTAGCTAATTAATTTTTAGGTACAAGACTTGAAGTTAATAAGAGAAGAAAATGTAGAATACCAAGTACGGATCTGTTCGAGTATGATATACTTACATCGTAACACGGAACCGTTCCATAAGATAAGACCTTATATAGGTACTTATTCTTATATATCTTCACTTACCGCATAGTCATTGAACTTGATGAGTTCTTTGATTCTGTCCACGATGTAGAAACAGCGATCTTCGTCGTAGTAACCCACGTCTCCGGACTTGAAGAATCCCTCTTCATCTTTGATGTTAGAAAAGTCACCGCCCAAATATTCTATAATACATAAAAAATACAGAAAAAGTGTCGCCGCACAGAGAGCCATGGTCTTAGTATACACGGATAATCACAGAGAGACTGCGAGTTCGCTTTTTTAAAGAAAGATAAACCCCACTTTGACATTGGCGAGCAAACAAAGCTCTCGGGCACATTTACCTTTTATTTAGGACAACGAAACATACCTAAGTAACATGACGAAAAATGGCAAGATATATAAGAAGATAAAAAACAACCCTTAAATCTTATAGGTGGTACCAACCTGAGGTAACTGTAGGTGATGCAAAGCAGATCTCTCCTCTTTGATTTGGTCCTAGGGGTTCTCTGGTATTCAAATCTACTACCTACAAAGATAAAACAGATTTATTGGACTGGCAACTTGTATTAACCACAGTCTCTTATGTTTCTGACATCAGTTAATTTTGGCCAAATCGCAAAAACGGCACATGAATTGAACATTTGATTACGATTGATGGGCTATGCCTAAAGAAGTACTGAACCATCCTGTTAAGGTCCCGTTCCAATCGGATTAATCGTTTCTGAGATTTGTATTTAAGGCGGCCCTCTGTGGCCGGCGCAACTTCGACGCAAGCATAGTCTAAAAGCTTGTTGGTTCATCCAACGTAATGTTTGACTGCGAAAAAAGAGAGACAGCATCATAGCCGTCGATTATCAGTCGGTAAATTCCGCTGATCATTCGCGCCCACTTCGCTAGGTCGTCATTCATGATTTCGCATTCATAAAACTTGTTCCAGGCGTGTACTTCTTGTGAAAAAATCTTATAAGTTTGTGAAAAAAATGTTGGTTATTTAGAATCTCCAATACATTTGCAAGCCTGGTATCTTAGCGTTTTCTTTACTTTTACAATTTATAGGTACATTAGATATGGCCAAAGTACAGACAAAAACGCTGTTTTTCGGAGGCTTTGACTGAATTTGTTTCACACTTTTTTTAAATTACGCCTAGATACACGGCTAGATATAGTGCACAAGGTACTAATTTGTTCAAAACATCTAACGAAAAATGTTTAACAACGCCATAATAAGTACAGAGGTTTTGTATGAAAAATATGACGAATTGAGTCCTCTTAACAAGAAACGCATTCTCTGGGCGGCCACACTGTGGAAAGGAATTGTAGCTACAGGGAGACCTACTTGGCGTCAGATTTTCAACATGAGAATAGTTGCCACTCAGGTCAGTGCTATAACTGCCCTACTAGTCCTACTACCGTGCTGTTTGATTTATGTTAAAATTATATTATTTTGTAAGAATGAAGCCTATCCAGCGAGTAATAGGTGTGTGGATATCAGTACTTCAATAAAACATACTTTTATAACAAATCCCGGGGATGCGAGGCCAACACTTCCCGGCTTGGTACCATTCGGCACTCGAGCATCTGAGCACACTACACCAGCCTCCGATATTCCGTAAAACTGTGCCACTTGATCAACACTGGATAATCTGGGAACGTGATTAAACAAAGTCAAAGTAATTTAGACCGTGAAATGTCAGTCTGCCAGTCAGGTAGTAAGTCAGGATACGCTTCTGATTTGATTAGCCTTCAAAACTTTATTTACCAGCTGTAAATTTGTAATTTGCAATATTAATAGAAATGACGCTCATACTGAATCTTTTTAACATACTTCTTCTTAATAGCAATCACAGCGTCTCCCATTAAAGTGGTGCTAGCTGACAATATGAGCTCCAGAGAAGTGATGTCATAATCCTGGATAATCGGTGACTTGACCAGATCATTCACTGTGGATGGCGTCAGCTGGATTCGCTCTATCTAAAAAAAATATTCTCGTCAGTTATCCTTGAAGATGCAGAATACTGGGGTGCTGAGTATAATTTTACATTCAAAATTTTGAATTACCAACATGGCATCTAGTGAGCAAAGACGTCGTTTTGAGTTTCTTTGCCGAACTAAGCCAATCAATCATAGAGGTGACAAAGGTTAGCTTGTATACAGGCACAAAAACCAACGCATCGTTTCCAATTGTATAAATTACACCATGCTCGCTGTTAAGTATTAAACACACTACCTTGTACTTCTGTATAGCCTCAAGAAAGTCCACGAGATTGTATTCTGGGCAGTAGATGACGGTGTTACCATGGTACAGACTCGCAAGGGTATACAGGAGACCATATGAATAGTACCACTCTCGGGTGGTCAGTATTTTCTTTTTCAACCTGTGTTATAGACAAGAGTAGAGAACATATTAAAACTGTTGGATTGTGATTGTTTTTCTTTTATGTTGAAGGTCTTTTGAAGGACAGCCTTTTTTATTTATCAGTTCTTTTTGTTATTATAGGTTTGGAAACGTCGCATTTTAGATGTCGCACGTTAATTGGTTTTATGGTTGCACGTGCGAAATAGCTCACTGCTTCATTTAATAAATAGTGATATAGTATTCAATTGCTCAGTAATTATAGTTAAGCATATTTGGGGTGTAGACCGAAATGAAAAAAGTGAAATGAATGAACAGAAATTTACATGACTGTAAAAATATTATTGAAAGAACGCTGTGGGATCTAGGACCCCATGTCTAAACATATTTACGTACCCGCCTTTGCTTTCAATCTTCTTATATTTAAAACGAATGATTGAGGCCAAATGTGTGCACGGTATTCCTTTGGGCAGGCCCGTGGTTCCAGACGAGAATAGAATTAACATTTTATCATTAAGCCCATCGACTGGTACCGGCAGAAAGTCCTCAACACGAGCATGTTCAGTGAGGAAGTTTTTGAACAGTATGGCGCCGGGTTGAGTCTCGTTGCCGAACACAATGTATGTCTTGATGATGTCAGTTGTCTTGAACGTGTTGAAGTGAGTCTTGTAAGCGATTGGACACAAGAACATCACTTTGGGTCTCGCTAAGTTAACGCGCCGGAGGAGGCTTGCTGTTGTTCAAAACAGAAATGCTTTAGCTAAAGTTAAGTTAAAATCATGATTCTACAATTTGATTTTGGTAAATGTAAGCTCTTAAATTTTGTATTCGTATTTAATTTTATTCGAGATTTTAAAAGGGTAGATGCAGGTTAAATTATCACAGTTTTATAAATCTAAAACGTTGATACAAATTTAAAATAGTAGTGGTCCCAGGTTGGAACCTTGAGGCACTCTAGAGCAACTTTCTCTATATGTGAAAAATACTTACTGTTTCTAGAAGTAATATCGGACGATGCGAAGGTAGCTCCCGCGCATATGATGCCCAGCACCGTAGCCATGTATTCTAAGCGTTTCTCGCTGCATATGCTGACCACGTCTCCCTTGCCTACGCCTATACGTGCGAGCGAAAGAGCTATATCGACTGTTTGTTGCGCTAGCTCGCCGTATGTGATTCTTTCATTTGTGTTAGCGTTTATCTGCGAAAGAGGTTTTAATTATGACATGTCTCAGAAGCGAGAGAGAGAGTGGTAGAGATCACTTTCAACATGGATTGATTAGGGCTATCCAACACGCCAGTCTATTGTAGATTAGTGGACTTTACATGCCTTTTTCGAGTACTACTACTTCTCGAGTTTACAAAGTTAGCAACTCCATCAAGTTTTTAAGTCAAATATAGTATTTATGAGTTTGGCTATTTTCCATTTGGCTGTGATAGACACTGAGGTGATAACATTTGAATTCCGTTGAGCCTAGGACCAGATCTAAAACCAAGATTTCGCCGTGGACAGTGTGCCTAAGTATGATAATTTTCCACGCGCGTTTGCGTTGCGTATGCGATTACCATAATGATTTTATCATATTTTATAAATATCTTTTTATCTATTTTTGTTATAAAAGTATACACCACCGTCTAATAACGTGTCTAAATTCCTCTTCATCATAAGGTTGTCTGGAAGAGATTGCTTTTTAGCGATAAGACCGCCTATTGTACTTACAGTAATTTCTTTAATTTTAAGCATTTATTTTTATAAGTACTTTGTTTAAATACTTTTGTACAATAAAGAGTTATCTATCTATCTATCTATCATTTCGATTAAAAAATTCCGATATATCCTGTTTCCCTGACAGACGGCCTTAATTCCTGACATGTCACGAAAAATCCTGTAGTCTGGTAACCGTGTTCCGCTGTTAAGCGTACAACAACAGAACTATAAATAAAACATAGCTTAAGATGTTCAGTTTAATTTCAAGTGGCCAGTTTATTGCCAGCTCTTCATGAATTTGAATGAACAAAAATTATTCATTATTTAATTTCATAAATGTCAAGATTTTAAACACGTTGTAAAATTGCATAAATAGGTATCTCACCATTGCGTCTATGTCTTTGTTCTTTATCATGATGTCCAGAATGTCTTGTCCAAAGTTAATATGAGCGGGCACCTCCAGTTTGCCTTCACCGTATACGTACAGCTTATTTTTCAGCATTGTTATGATTTAAATAACTGATTTAATAATATTAATATTAATTATAACTCGATTTCTCGATTAGAAATGAGGAAAAAAATGCAAAAAGAACCTTTGCGGTACGTGAACAGCAATTGATAAATTGTTCGTGAATTCCTTTTTATATGCATAGATTGTAATCTCCTGGCATGTCATGAACACGAATGGCTTAAGGTCATTCAATGTTATCTATGCAATTGTACTAATACCAATGCAGCCAAACAGTACGGTATTACCCAACTGATAAGGCGCGTCGTGAATCTTCGTTCGCACAGAAAAGAAAGTATAGCCCCGAAGATTAACGAAAGAATGCTTAAAACTTACAATTAACCTTAGATCACTACTATAAGGTTCATAATACACTGCAGCTGTTAGTTCCGTCTCACTTGCAAGTCACGCCCCTCCGCACGGCGCGCGCTAACATGGCGGCAGCTGCCGACCAATAGCGGTTTCCCGAGCTTTAAAAAGTATAAAAAGTATCTTCTGCGGAGGTACATCGGTAAGCAATATCAGTTGGGTACTACTGTATCGCCATTTGTTTAAAATCGAACATCGAAGTGCCGCGTTGCATAGGCGTTCGATGTAACCTTGTATGTGCAATATACAAGAAAAAAATAAACAATAAACGAACGAACTGTTCGGCGGACCGCAGACGACTGAGTCGCGTTGGCCCTAAACTGAACATTTTAGGGCTAGCGCGTTGGTGCCATTTCGTCGCGCGGTGAGTCCGGTCCTTACGCCAGTAATATATAATCAATGAGTTTTTGTTTTACATCGATAGATTGTAATCTCCTGGTATGTCATCAACCCGAATGGCTGAAGAACATTCAATGTTATCTATAATGCATAAATGTACTAATACGCAGTTTTTGCAACTCGATATCTTTTTTTATCTTATTTATCTGAATGTCGTTTGTCTAATTGTATGCACCGCAACCATCATCGAGGAGTCTATAGCTACTTAGCTACCTATACAGTCCACTATGTACACACAACGCCACATCAACCTATACTGATTGGACTTTGGACTATTTGAGGTAGGACGGTGAGAATCGAGCGAGTAAGCGCGATATATTTTTGTTATTTCGTCCCACTCACGCGCAGGAACCGTACGTAGCAATACATCCATACTATACCTATACGTATGATGTATAGTCAATTGTAAAAACAGGTTCGAGCTCGTCTCGTAATAATTTGTGTTTTAAGATTGTTTTCAATTTGCGCTGCGCCTATGCACCTATACTAATATCTATATCTATACTATAATAATATAATAAAGCGGAAGAGTTATTTTTGTTTATTAAAATGGGCTAATCTCTGGAACTACCAGTAGGATTTGAAAAATTCTTTTACTAAAAGGAAGCCACATTATCCCCGAGTATTAAAGAGTAACTTTTATCCCGGAAACTCGGGTGAAACCGCGGGTAACAGCTAGTAATAATATAATAGAGCGGAAGAGTTTTTTGTTTGTTTGTTTAAACGCGCTAATCTCTAGAACAACCAGTCCGATCTGAAAAAAATTTTTTGTATACGATAGCCAAATTCATGAGGAATAGTATAGGCTATATATATTTTTTTTAATAGGGATTCCTACGTAATCGCCAATAATCTAACCCAAGGTGTATACAAGACGTATGATCGTAATATCGCGTGCGCTGCGAAAACAATTGATGATAGAACAAAATAATGTTTTAGGGAATTGTAGGTCTTCAAAATATCCACAAAACAGTTTCAGGTGGTATATACCTATCTCCCATGGTTGACATACAGTAACCATTTCTATGTTTTAAAAATGAATAAAAAATATTCATATTTAAAACGTTATTTGCTAAGCGATTTTGACCAATATAGTATTGAAATTTGTTGTTTGCGTGACGAGCGAGACTTACCAATTACGATATATGAGATACGCACTATATTATAATAATATAATAAAGCGGAAGAGTTTTTTGTAAGTTTGTTGAAACGGGCTAATCTCTCGAACAACCAGTCGGGTTCGAAAAATGATTTCACTAATAGGAAGCGATAAATTATCCCCAAGTATTCTACATTTACAGGTTACTTTTTATCCCGAGAACGCAGGTAAAACCGCGGGGGACAGCTAGTAAATGTAATAAAGTGGAAGAGATTTTTGTTGGTTTAAACGCACTAATCTCTGGAACTACCAGTTAGATTCGTTTTTTTTGTATACGATAGCCAGATTCATGAGCAATAGTATACGCTTAGTATATTTTATTTTCAAAAAATAGGGTTCCCTATGTAAACTCTAATAATATAACCCAAGGTGCAAAAAAATACCTTTAAAATCCCTAATATCGCGTGCGCTGCGGAAACTATTGATGATAGAACAAAATGATATCCTAGATAATTATAGGTGTTCAAATTGTCTTCAAAAAAATCCGCGGTGTCATATACCAATCTCTCCTGAGGCCTGAAGTTGAAATATAGTAACCATTTTTATGTTTAAAAAATATTCATATTTAAATGGTTATTTTCTAAGCGATTTTGACCAATATAGTATTGATCCTTATCCAGTTAAATATTTTCGTTAGCTTATGCATTTAATGTAGATTAAATGTGCCCTTTACATCATATTTTTTAAATAAATACTTTTAGATAATATCACAGCTTTTAAATTACACAGACCAAATAAAAAACATTGTTTTCTTGGCGGGCGAGACTAATATCTATAGTAATATAATAAAGCTGAAGATTGTTTTTGTTTGATTTTCTTTTTCAACGCTAATCTCTGGAACTACCAATCGGATGTGAAAAATTATTTCACCTATAAGAAACTACATTATCCCCGAGTATTATTATATATTACTTACTTCTTACATTGGGAACGCGGGGCAAACCGCGACAGCTTAGTAATTAGGTATATCCATAATTTTCAATCTTTATTTGTTCGTGTTTGCAAAAACGACGATTATTGAGAAACTGTATCACATATAAAATGTTTTTTTCTGAATGACTGACTGATGAATCAACGCGCAGACTAAACCGCTGATCGTAGAGACCTGAAACTTGAAGCGTGTGTTCTTTGTATGACGTAGGCATCCGATAAGAAAGGATTTTCTGAAATTCTACCCCTAAGGAGGTGAAAAACGGGGGCAAAGTTTGTATGGGACAACGTGATTCCTTAGTTCAATCTACTTTAATTTTTGCATAGGTAAACATTCTTTAACAGAATTGATGGAAGATATGTTTCGTATTTTATTGAAACTCATCGCCTACGGGGTTGAAAAGTTGATATCAATACTCCTTAGTGCTTTTGATTTAAATATTCTTTATATTGGACATTCCAATTTTTAAAGAGTATTGCCACGGGTATTGCATTGCAACAAGCTTTTATGTGAGTTCAACTTTTTTTTTAATAAAATCGGATTGAGTTTTTAAACATTTTTGTCTGTCTATTCCGGTTTATAGCTGATGTTATAACGAGTAACTTAGCTACTTTTATTTTTGAAAAAATAATTCCTTTACCAAAATTGCTTTAGCTTCCTTTTTAGGGGGGTCCGACGACGGTCAGAGTCACTGGGCGCTGCTGGATGCAAGCGGCCCAAAACCGTTTATTGTGGAAGTCTATGGGGGAGGCCTATGTTCAGCAGTGGACATCTTTGTGCTGATATGATGACATAGGTAGTGCCAAACCAAAATATATAGCTGAGTGCCTGAATGAAAAGAGTCAAACTCACAGATTTAGAGTTAGGCTTAAAATTAATTATTTTATGACATAAAATCCGTTGAAATTACAAATTAATTCTAAACATTTATTTATAATGTCCTAAGCATTCGATCTTACTTTCACATCGATAAGGTTCAGAGTAATAAAATGGGAGGGGTCCATTTTATTGATAGCATGACAGCTGTCTCCGAACGATCGCTAGGCTGAAGCTGAATTAACAATCAAATATAGATAACTATAAAAAATAACATAGCTAATCTAATATAAGTTAAGCGGTTGGCTCGCGGTTAAAAACATAGCAATGACATCAATTGTTATAGGACGCGCGTCTCTCGCGAGAACCAACGGGTTAACTCAAGAGTCAACATTAGTAACAAATATGAAAAATAATACAATAATAATAACACAATTTAAATATGTCAGCAAGAACATCAATCCATACTTCCTAACTTTAATATTATAAATGCGAATGTGAGTTTGTTTGTTACGATTTCACGCCTTAACTACTCAACCGATCGCTATGAAATTTGGCACGCAGTTAGCCTATAGTATGAAGAAAGAAATAGGCTACATTTTATCCCGGGAACACGGGTGATACCGTGGGGAAAGCTACTATAATATATTTGTGTAATTAGATCATTATAATCATGACTTAGAAATGAATCAGTCTTTGGGAGGAATTAACAATTAAACCTAGTTATTTAATAGTATATGCAATTTGTGACTAACAAAACATAAAAATATGAGTTACCTACTTAAAATGAAAATAGATACCTATCACATAGATTTAAATATTTGCATTAAAAAATAATCATCAATACTAAATACTAATACGCAACCAATACAGAAAACTTGCAAAAGTAAACAATAATCCAAACAATGCAAAAAAAAGTGCGCCTGTGTGTGTAAGCGCCAAGCACAACACCGCCCGGTGCCGGCGCCGGCGCAAGTGCCGCTAACACCGCCCCGTCCCCTCTCCCCCATGCCGCTACCACCGCCCTGCCACGTCTGCCTGCACTATCCCTTTCTAGAGTATTTGTATATTGACTGTAGCGTAGTTATGGTTATATAGGGTGTCGAGCTTGATCTGTGGCCGTGTGTACCTAGATATATGTATGTATCGAGTCAGTTGTGAATAAACCACTACACTAAGTACACGTAGTTTTCATAAAAATAATCCCTACAATCAAATATCGACCTAATCGCCTCATCACGTTTATGAATTAGCGGGATATCGCCAATCCCTACCCCAAGTGCACTTTAGTCGAAATGCGGAAATCTCTTGCAATACAATTTATACAGAATGTCCTATAATTAATGGTCCAAATGATAACCCTCGAAAGCTGAGATTGTGCGCTATCAAAAAATATAAAATAACTTCAGTAAAAGTCTCATGATTTTAGAAATATTTGTAATATAGATTTATTAAAAAAAAAAAACATTATCTATTTAAGATAGGTTAATTTTACATTTTCTTTTTGCTAATATTTTACAATTTCTCATAAGGCATTATCTTAGCTTTCGAGGGTTATCATTCGGACCATTAATTAAAGGACACTCTGTATAAGTTAAATAGGACCTAAAGACAATATTTTCAATCGCAAGCTAAACCTCGGGTAAGTTATTCCTATGACAAGTAAGTATACAAAGTTAACAGGCAGATATCGCTTATTGAGAAGGATGATGATTTTTCCGTTGTGAAAAACATTTCGTACACCCACTAAATATTAAATGAAATGTAGGTATTTTAAACACTAACAACCGGCTAAGTACAAGTTGGACTCTCGAACGGAAGATAATAATAAAACCAAGCTTTTCGTGGTTTTGTCGCTTATCTTACCATAATACAGTTTCGTTTTGCTTAGTAGGTTTCGTTGGATGTCCTTTAGGACGAGACCCTAAAAAGTTACATATTTTGTAACAAATTATTGGAAACACAAGTTGTACACGCAAACATTCTTATTTGCGGTCCATTGTGGCTTGGTGATGACATACAGTCTCAGGGGACCACAATCCTGGCCTCTTGTAACAGAACAAGAGCTACTGACGAGTACGCAACTAAAAGTATGGTTTGTGTGACAGCGGAACGGCTGGGTGACATATTTTTCATCATTTTATATTTCCTTATATAGAGTGTAATGGTGCGTCCGTGCTACGTGAAGGAAGCACGAGTCGAGCCACGTACGAACAGGATTCGTTCGTTGTTCGCGTAGCGTGGACGGACTTGCGAGCCTCGAACGAGCATTCGTCCTGCGCCCGACTGCGCTCCGCCCGATTGTCAGTTATTTCATGAACAGAAGGATTCGCATCGCGCTCGTTGTAGGCTACTGTGTAGAATAAAATACTTTTGACAAAATAACCTTTAAACCGACATAATAATAAAGCGAAGCTTGATGGTAACCTTGGCACTTACCTACCTGCCATAATTAATATCATCTTACTAATATAATAAATACGAAAATTACTTTGTTTGTAAATTTAATTTTTACCTCTTGATGCCTCAACGGAACAACCAATCGAAATGAAATTTGGAACGCGGGTAAGTTTAACCTGATTAACATATAGGAACGGTTTATATCTCGGGAAAACATAAGATCCCTCGAGAAAGCGGGTGAAACCGTGGGTCTACAATTTTAATAGATAGATAGGTAACTTAATTTGTAATCAGAATAATTTTTTGCTTATTTTTTAAAAAAATTAAAATGGGCTTGCGTTTGGCCACTGACCCGCCCATAAGGGTCGATGGATGAAACACGCTTACTCAGAAGAAACCTATTCACTATGGCCTTGAAAGTACCTAGATTGTAAGCGTCAGGAAACACAGAGGTCGGAAGCAAGTTCGACTCCCTTGCTGTCCGCATTATAAGTGAGGATGCAAAACACTGTGTCCGTATATTCGGTATGTCAACAACGTACGGGTGAACATTTTCCCGGCGTCTTGTGGTTCGGTGTAAAAATGGGGATGGTGGAATAAGGTTGAACAATTCCTGTGCACACTCTCCAAAATATATCCTGTAGAAAACCGATAAGCAAGCAACCTTTCTTCGATGGTCAAGGCTCGTGAGTTTCGCCTTAATTAAATACTCATCTCCAATTAGTCTCCTGGCTCGGCGGTCTATTTATTATTATTAATTTAGCAAGATTATTGCAGTATACTTCTTGTCCAAGAATTATGTACGTATCTGTACCAAACAAATAACGGTACTATACTACAAATTTTGGAAGATTAGCTCCATATACTGCGCGGCCGCTTTTTCGTACCCATTCAAACTTGGTCGGTTTATCACTGTTTTGCGACCTTTGTTGAAATTGTACTGAAAATTTACAGATATATAATTGAACTAACACACTAAATATTGGAATACCTTTTATTTATTCAATTTATTTAAATCTCGTACAATCGTATGTCTAAAACATCGTGCTGCAGTCCTAGTAAATTTTGTCATAACTCTTATTATTATATTACTTATAGATAGATAGATAGATAGATAGATAACGCTCTATTGTTACACCACATGAAAAAAATAAAAATACAAGAGCATAAAAAAGAAAGTGTTACAATGGGCGGCCTTATCACTAAAAGTGATCCTTACCAGGCAACCTTTGGATGGAGAGGAGTTACAATAAACTGTAAAAACGGGGGTGTTCAATACAACACAAAAAAAAATTATAATGAATACCACAGTGAAATACTATTGGACATAATATACAGGGTGTTGTTTTGGTCGGCGACAAGCGACCCAGGAGCGGTAGTACAAAATATATATTCCCCATAAATGAACTTAATTCCATTAAATACTGTAAATATGTTGAGAAATACCTTATTCAATTTGAAATAAAATTACCGCAAAGTATGGTTACTAGGGACGTGCACAGACTAGAGCTAGGCGCAAGCCGCCATCGCCCCACCCCTTTACTCCCTCGTACTCCCGTTGAGTATTATGTCTACACTTTAGCTTATTACATGATTTTTAATTTTATTATTTAAAAAAAATAAAGTATTTTTTTATATTTTTTTTAGCACCAGTATCATTTGTATTATCGACCCTGAGTCGCTCGTCGCTGACCAAAACAACAACCTGTATAGTACATTAATGAAATTTTACAAAACATTGTAAGCTGTTATAAATGCTGAAGTATTGAAGTTAGTCTCTAGAGCTCATATTTGAAGTACTACGACTTAATAAGCTCATTTTATATTTATACCTTGAACGGTATTGTTTTTACCCGACTGACACGGAAGGAGGGTTATGTTTTTCGAGTGTATGTATGTATGTATGTCTATTTCTTTGTGCCGCTCTGCAGCCTAAACGGCTTGATGGATTTAAACATATGAGGTGTCGTTAGATTCGTCTTAACTGTGGGAGTGTCATAGGGTAGATATATTATTTTTATATGGCGTCTACATTGAATTATTAGGCATCTACGAATAAAAAAAGAGGGGGGTATTAAAAACAAAAATATCGTTATTATGACAATATGGGTATCAAATGAAAGCTTGTAAACAGCCCATTCCATATATGTATATATTATAATACTTTTATGCTACCATTTTGACGTAAACTGCAAACAAAACACGTTTAATGCAAGGACAGTAAGTTGGTACTGAGCGGTTACCGTACGTAACTTACAGAGTTGTGATGGTTGTTAGCGTTACTTTACTGTACCGCTCATTTACTTACTAACACATACAACGCATTCTGTATAAAACTAAAAAGTCTGAAATAAATTAAATTATTAAAAGATACAAAAAAGCCGACTGCCTAAAACGAAAATCAACTGAAAAGAGAAAAGCAAGCTCTTTAATCTATAGAATTTTGAATATCACTTGAATGTTATAAGTACTTATAAGGTATTGCAGTCAGGGATGATATAAAAAAAATACATACTTAGGTTATTGGTTTGTTTTACGCAGTCGGGTTTTTTGTTTCTTTTAATTTCGAATTCTGTTTTCACAAACAACACACAAAAATATCACATCTATGCGTCCACCCGTTTAGGATATCTAGCAAACTACCAAACGTCTTCGCAGCGGAAACTTGAATATCTTCGTAGTCTTATTCATACACATTTACCTTACGTTACACACTAATTATTGTACTATTTCTTTTTATTCGTATGTCATCTGGCAAAGAAATGTTCCGCTGGGATTACGTCATCTCGGCGGAAAACGTTTTTAGGTAATATCTCAAAAATGGATGGATGCACAAATATTAAACTATCATACGCTGGGACTACGCACACCGTTCAATGAGAGTTCTTTTCTGAGACTTTTTTTTTTCTGTACTTTTTATTTTTTGTTTTGCGAAAAAGTATGCCTGGGATCTATCAAGAGACTAATCTGAAGCTTGTGTGTCGGTATTACCGTTTTAAAAATAGAGCGGGGATAAACGTTGAAAAAAGGAACAACGAAGTTTAGGGGGGATTAGTATATAATTTTTAGGTTTTTATTTCAATGCGCAGCGTTTGCTTCTTTCAAGCGGTATCATTTGGTTTCTAATCGGAAAAGTGTGATGAATGTCAGCTAGTTGATAAACTAAAGCATCTGTTTCAACGCCTTCCTGTCGAGTTTGTCGCCGGCACCACGCGGTAACGAGCTCACGAATCTGACACCTCCAGCTAACCTCATTCTGTGTGCCACCTGTAATTAAGAAACAAGTTGATTTTATAACTGGCTTCCGAGGCGGTTTCACTCATGTTTCCGAGATGAAAAATAACTACCTTATGTCCTATTTCAAGAGCCAGTCGGATACTACAATTACAAGCGAGTAAAAGCGCTGTTAGCCCTTCTGGGTGTGAAGAAATTTTTTGCCCGCGTGTTCCGTGTTGTTGTTGCGCGTGTTTCCCCGTGTGTTGTAAGCGTCTATAGGCTACGGTAACCGCTTACCATCAGGCGGGCCGAATAATAATAATATAATATTTATACAACTCAAAAGATACAGGTGTTTCTCATAATTTTAGTACGTTAAAATACAAGCACATTTTGATCATTGACGCCTAAACTAGATGCACATAGCATCTGTTCTTTAGACATCAATACCTCTTTTATGTTACAAATATGTACCTATGATAAATCTGTAATATGGATCATAGTTTGAACACTAGAAATAAGCACAAACTTGCTGTACCTTTAACTCGGCTCAGCAAAGTCCTTAACACTTTCAAGGGGCAATGTATACGTTTCTATAATAAAGTACCCAAAGAAATCCAAGAGCTACCTATAAGTACATAGATTCAAAAAGATAGTAAAACAGAAGTTATGCACGAAAGGGTTATGAAATAAAGTTTCTGATTTTGTAGATGACAAGAATGCATTTGAATGAATTGTTCGCTTCGCAGGCTATTGTTATACAGGGTGTTGTTTTGGTCGGCGACAAGCGACCCAGGAGCGGTAGTACAAAATATATATTCCCCAAAAATGGACTTAATTCCATTAAATATTGTAAATATGTTGAGAAATACCTTATTAAATTTGAAATAAAATTACCGCAAAGGATGGTTACTAGGCACGTGCACAGTCTAGAGCTAGGCGCAAGCCGCCACCGCGCCACCCCTTTACTCCCTCGTACTCCCGTTGAGTATTATGTCTACACTTTAGCTTATAGCAAAATTTTCAAAATTTAATTTTTTTAATTTTTATTATTAAAAAAAAATAAAGTATTTTTTTTATATTTTTTTTAGCACCAGTATCATTTGTATTATCGACCCTAAGTCGCTCGTCGCTGACCAAAACAACGACCTGTATATATTTTGTAATTGTAATACTTCTATTTACATATTAAAAAAAAAATACTTGCTGAGTTACTTGCCGGAGTCTTCTCAGTTCAAGTTGTATTTGGAACCGGTGTAGAGCCATTTGTTAACGTTCATAAGTGCCTTATCAGGGCCTAAATTGAATAAATGCTTTTTGAATTTGAATTTGGACCTGTTAATATTTTTATTTTAAGTTACAAAGTTTTCAGAACTAATTAATTAATTAAAACATGTTATTAAAATACAAAGCCAAAATATAACAAATAGGTATAATAATAATTCTATGGAGATTATAGTGTGTAAAAGTGTACCTAAGCGTAGAGTAAGTGTGAAGGTGTAGTGAATGTGTGTGTTGGTTTATGTTTGTGTAGTGTGTGTATAGTGTATAAACAGGAAAGAGAGACAAGCTTGGATCCCTGTGCAGATAGTAATACCTCAGTTTGGTCTTAGTTCAATTTTTGAAGCCACTGAGTTATTTCATATTTGCATTTGAAATACGTCAAGGGGAAAATTTCTATTTCTTTGCTTATGATAACAAGAGAACTTTTTAGCAAATTTTGTATTAAACCTTCCTGACAGACAGGTTCAATCTTTTCTTCTTTGGTTATTATAAGATGTCCTGTCAAATTTTAATATTGAATGTGTGTTTAATAAATAACTGTCAGTACTTTACAATTTTGATACAGGTCTGCGGTTGGATAACGATACCGGCGAAAGGTAGCAACCTTGAGCACAGATCTTTGAGCTCTTTCAAGTATAAGTAAATTTATTTAAGCTGCACCGCCCCACGCCAAAATCAAAATCAAAAAGTCATTTATTCAGTTTAGGCCCTAGTAAGGCACTTATGAACGTTACATTGGTACATACAGTTGAATTTACCACCGGTTCGGAATACACTTAAACTGAGAAGACTCCGGCAAGAAACTCAGCAAGGTTTTTTTTTGTGGAAGATCTTTTAATATTACAGCTTTTTTTTCCAAATACTTATACAATATATACATTATTATTTTATGCTTATTCGTACAATTGTCACTTAGCCAGGGGGATGCAAGTGCAGAGAGAAGCTACTACAACCATATATTCTTATCTTCCACGTAATGAGCCACCTTATAGTAGGCTTTGTCAATTAACTTCTGCTTTATGAAATCTTTGAATTTATCATAAGACATTTTAGTTACTTCGAGTGGGATCTTATTATAGAATCGAACACAATTTCCGAGAAAAGACTTATTAGCTTTAGATAACCTGAATCTAGGTGTCACAATTTTATCTTTATTTCTTGTATTGAAGTTATGGCGGCTACTATTAATTTCAAATAAATTTAAGTTTTTACGGATAAACATAATATTTTCATAAATGTACTGTGACGGTAACGTTAAAATTTTAAATTCCTTGAATCGACTACGTAGTGATTCGCGAGGACCCAAACAATAGATTGCGCGAATTGCACTTTTCTGCAGAATAAATATAGTTTCAAAGTCTGCAGCTGAGCCCCACAGCAGAAAACTGTAGGACATTAACATATGGAAATAAGCAAAGTAAACCAACCTGGCTGTAGCCACATCTGTTATTTGTCTAATTTTTCTAACTGCGTAGGCGGCGGAACTCAGTTTACTAGCTAATCTTTCTATATGAGGACCCCATTGTATTTTACTGTCTAATGTAACGCCGAGAAAAACTGCCTTATCCACTAGTGCAAGTCTTTTACCATCGACAAAGATATGAGTGTCACTCTTAACAACATTAGGGAGAGAAAACCTTATACATTTAGTTTTACAGGAATTAAGCATAAGATTATTGGCGGCAAACCATTTTGATACAGCTGATAAGGTGTCATTGAGCTGCGTAAGGTCTGTATCTTTTCTATTAACCTTAAAAATTAGAGAAGTGTCATCAGCAATTAAAACTATATCCGGCAATTCATTTACCATATAGGGCAGATCATTAATATATGCCAGAAACAAAAAAGGGCCTAAAATTGATCCTTGCGGTACGCCAGTTTTCACTAAAGACCCTGAGGACGTAGTACCGCTAATACCTACTTTTTGTTGGCGACTTGATAGATAAGATGATATAAGATCGAGTGCCACTCCACGAACTCCATAGTGTTGGAGTTTTAAAACTAGTGTGTAGTGATCTACGCAATCAAATACCTTGGAGAGATCACAAAATACGCCAACCGCATCCTGTGAATTCTCCCAGGCTTCAAAAATATGCTTTAAAAGTTTAGCACCAGCGTCTGTCGTAGACCGGCCTTTTGTAGACGCCGCTATACAATATTGTAAAATAGACTGACAAAGCGCAAAGTACATTGTTTTAATAATCTTCGTCCCGGCAACGCACCTTATGTTTTTAAAGACAGCTATAAGCTTCCTAGTGCGTTGTGACAGAAGACTAATGTGTCTTCTGAAATCGAGACCACGGTCAAACATTACTCCCAAGTATTTAATCGTATCGACTCGCTCCAGTTGATGGCATGTTACATACATAGTTTCATGGCGTTTCAATATCCATAATAATACCCAAACATTGAGGAGAATGCGCTTTAATAGAATGGCTTTGAGGCACATCGAATGTCGGGCCGAATGCGTGTATACTCCTGTTCCTTACCTGAGTGTTGACATGGTTGACCAGGTCGTCCTCGGCGACGGAGGCCCCGGGGCGCAGCGCCACGAAGGCGACGGCCACGTGCCCGAACTGCGCGTGCGGTGCGCCCACCACGCCGGCCTCCAACACGCAAGGGTGCTGCTCTAGTACGGATTCCAACTCCGCTGGGGCTATCTGATAAACAACACATATAAGGGAATTTGGGAAATCGAAAAAATTCCATGCTTCGGAAGACACGTAAAGCCGTTGGCGACCGAACCTGGTGCGGTGAGCCATCGAACAGAGGCAGACAGCGCTATACGTCAAAGAGAGAAAGGTGTACAGCGTCACGTTTTCTTTTTATTAAACGACTTCAAAAAAAGGAGGAGGTTTCTCAATTCGACCGTATATATTTTATTTAATGTTTGTTCGCGGATGTTTGATTATGAACCGATTTTGATGATTCTTCATAGAAATCAAGGGGAACCTTCGAGAATCGTAGTGGCGACTAGTGCGTTTATTATTTTCATGAAGTATTTTAAAGCACTACTATTTAATGAAGGTCTAGAGTCGATCTGATGATGGAGCCGAAAGACAGTCGAGGGAACTCCTCAACGATTTACAGCAATTACCTGGTATTAGGGCTCGAATAATTTGTATTGATTAAGCCAGAATTGAATTGAATTGATTTTGAAGTCAGCGAAATATTTTGCTATAGAACACGTCATGCTCTTTCGCTGACTTCAAAACAGTGAAGAGTTATTTCATACTTTTTTGTGTACTTTGAAGTCGGTTTAATTTTTTTAACGCATAGCGTCTTCCTCTGTTCGGCGGCTCGGCTGCACCAAGTTTGGTCGTCTGGTAAACCTTTACAACACGCTTGATGTCTAAAACTTGATGGGTTTGCTGCTGTCTGTCGAGCAATTCTCTTATTTATCAAATTAGATTGTTTGTAACTTAATATATTATTGCTAGCCTCGTTAGCTAATTAATTAAAAAACATGCTTTTAGGTACAAGGCTTAAAGAAAATTTTGTAGAATACCAAGTACGCATTTCTTCGAGTATGATATACTTACATCGTAACACGGAACCGTTCCATAATATGAGACCTTATATAGGTACTTATTTTTATATATCTTCACTTACCGCATAATCATTGAACTTGATGAGTTCTTTGATTCTGTCCACGATGTAGAAACAGCGATCTTCGTCGTAGTACCCCACGTCTCCGGATTTGAAGAATCCCTCTACATCTTTGATGTTAGAAAAGTCACCGCCCAAATATTCTATAATACATAAAAAATACAGAAAAAGTGTCGCCGCACAGAGAGCCATGGTCTTAGTATACACGGATAATCACAGAGAGACTGCGAGTTCGCTTTTTTAAAGAAAGATAACCCCCACTTTGACATTGGCGAGCAAACAAAGCTCTCGGGCACATTTACCTTTTATTTAGGACAACGAAACATACCTAAGTAACATGACGAAAAATGGCAAAATATATAAGAAGATAAAAAAAACCCTTAAATCTTATAGGTGGTACCAACCTGAGGTAACTGTAGGTGATGCAAAGCAGATCTCTCCTCTTTGATTTGGTCCTAGGAGTTCTCTGGTATTCAAATCTACTACCTACAGAAATAAAACAGATTTATTGGACTGGCAACTTGTATTCTATTATTTAATATACGCCCAATAATAGATTCAGGTGCCCCAATAGTTTTAATTCTAGTTTTGCTAGGTATAGGCCCGTGTTAACTACATTCTCTTATGGTAAGATAACAACGCTAACAGTGCGGCCGCAAAGAGAATGCATTTTTGACACCTGTTAATTTTAGCCAAATCTCGGAAACGGCTAGTCCAATTGCGATGGGACTTTCACTGGTTTGTTCAGTATTTTCTTAGGCATAGTTTAGTTAAAATCTCATCATAATCAAATTAACAGGTGACAAAAATTCCTACTCTTGGCAGCCGCACGGTGAAAAGAAATTGCAGCTGCCGAGCCACAGGCAGAAGGTACGTGGCATCCGATTTTCAACTTGAGGATAGTTAGCACTCACCTTGCTCACCACTGGTGAGCAAGGTGAGTGCTACTGCCCCACCATCGTGCTGTTTAATTTATATTAAAATTACTATTTCGAATAGAGATCAGTTCTTCAATAAAACATACTTTTATAACAAATCCCGGGGATGCGAGGCCAACGCTTCCCGGCTTGGTACCATTCGGCACTCGAGCATCTGAGCACACTATACCAGACTCCGATATACCGTAAAACTGTGCCACTTGATCAACACTGGATAATCTGGGAACATAAGTCAAAGTAATTTAGACCGTGAAATGTCAGTCTGCCAGTCAGGCAGTAAGTCAGGATACGCTTCTGATTTGATTAGCCTTCAAAACTTTATTTACCAGCTGTAAATTTGTAATTTGCAATATTAATAGAAATGACGCTCATACTGAATCTTTTTAACATACTTCTTCTTAATAGCAATCACGGCGTCTCCCATTAAAGTGGTGCTAGCTGACAATATGAGCTCCAGAGAAGTGATGTCATAATCCTGGATAATCGGTGACTTGACCAGCTCATTCACTGTGGATGGCGTCAGCTGGATTCGCTCGATCTAAAAAAAATATTCTCGTCAGTTATCCTTGAAGATGCAGAATACTGGGGTGCTGAGTATAATTTTACATTCAAAATTTTGAATTACCAACATGGCATCTAGTGAGCAAAGACGTCGTTTTGAGTTTCTTTGCCGAACTAAGCCAATCAATCATAGAGGTGACAAAGGTTAGCTTGTATACAGGCACAAAAACCAACGCATCGTTTCCAATTGTATAAATTACACCATGCTCGCTGTTAAGTATTAAATACACTACCTTGTACTTCTGTATAGCCTCAAGGAAGTCCACGAGATTGTATTCTGGGCAGTAGATGACGGTGTTACCATGGTACAGACTCGCAAGGGTATACAGGAGACCATATGAATAGTACCACTCTCGGGTGGTCAGTATTTTCTTTTTCAACCTGTGTTATAGACAAGAGTAGAGAACATATTATAACTGTTGGATTGTGATTGTTTTTCTTTTATGTTGAAGGTCTTTTGAAGGACAGCCTTTTTTATTTATCAATTCTTTTTGTTATTATAGGTTTGGAAACGTCGCATTTTAGATGTCGCACGTTAATTGGTTTTATGGTTGCACGTGCGAAATAGCTCACTGCTTCATTTAATAAATAGTGATATGGTATTCAATTGCTCAGTAATTATAGTTAAGCATGTTTGGGGTGTAGACCGAAATGAAAAAAGTGAAATGAATGAACAGAAGTTTACATGACTTTAAAAATATTATTGAAAGAACGCTGTGGGATCTAGGACCCCATGTCTAAACATATCTACGTACCCGTCTTTGCTTTCAATCTTCATATGTTTAAAACAAATGATCGAGGCCAAATGTGTGTACGGTATTCCTTTGGGCAGGCCCGTGGTTCCAGACGAGAATAGAATTAACATTTTATCATTAAGCCCATCGACTGGTACCGGCAGAAAGTCCTCAACACGAGCATGTTCAGTGAGGAAGTTTTTGAACAGTATGGCGCCGGGTTGAGCCTCGTCGCCGAACACAATGTATGTCTTGATGATGTCAGTTGTCTTGAACGTGTTGAAGTGAGTCTTGTAAGCGGTTGGACACAAGAACATTACTTTGGGTCTCGCTATGTTAACGCGCCGGAGGAGGCTTGCTGTTGTTCAAAACAGAAATGCTTAGCTAAAGTTAAGTTTAAATCATGATTCTACAATTTGATTTTGGTAAATGTAAGCTCTTAACTTTTGTATTCGTATTTAATTTTATTCGAGATTTTAAAAGGGTAGATGCAGGTTAAATTATCACAGTTTTATAAATCTAAAACGTTGATACAAATTGAAAATAGTAGTGGTCCCAGTTTGGAACCTTTTTTTTAATTTTTTATACTACTTTGGTAGCAAACCAGCATATCGATGGTAAGCGGTTACCGTAGTCTATGGACGCTTGCGACACCAGGGGAGTCACTCGCGCGTTGCCGACCCTGCAGAAATCTCTTCACACCCTTTTTGAAGAACCCCATGTTGTAGTCCATTGGGAAAACCACGGCAGGGAGCTCATTCCACAATCTGAGCGCCCGCGGAAGGAAGCTCCTTTGAGACCGCACAGTTCGAAACAATTCTGGTTTCAATGTGTGGGGATGTACTCCCTGTCGATGGCGAGAGTTGCGATGGTGGAAGGTAGCCGTGGGCATCATCTTAAACAATTCTTCAGAACACTGTCCGTTGTACAAGCGGTAGAACACACATAAGGAGGCAAAGTCTCTCCTTAGACTGAGCGGCTCTAAGCCGCTTGTGAGCTCGGGATCGTCCACTATTCTAGCGGCACGTCGCTGAACCGAGTCTAGAGGCCCAAGCCAGGTGCCCCCGCCCACAGATGACAACAGTACTCCATATGAGGCCGGACTTGCGACTTATAAAGTTGCAGTCTTTGCCCCGATGTGAAGTACGGCTTCGCTCTGTTGAGCACTCCGAGCTTTTTGGATGCCAGCTTAACCTTGTCTTCTAAGTGACTACGGAACAAAACGTCGCTAGTAATATCAACGCCAAGGATCCCGATGCTTTTAGTGATGTTCAAGGACGCGTTCTGGAATTGTGGAGCCACAGCAAATGGGGTTTTCTTAGCGGTGAACGCGCAGGCTTGAGTCTTGGTGGGGTTGAAATGGACTACGTTTAGTCAACCCCAATCGGAGACACGAGTTAGTGTACTCTCGATTTCAGACAACAGCCGTTTGCGGCTTTCCTCCACCTCGGAACGAAGGATATTAGCTCGGCCCGTGTAATGAGCGTCCCCTGTACTGTCGTCTGCATAACAATGAATGCCGTCAATAGACAGCATATCATTGATATGCAGCAGGAACAGTGTTGGGGACAGCACAGACACTTGCGAGACGCCGGCATTTATGTCCATGCTATCGGAGCAGCTACCGTCAACGACGGCTCTTATGCATCTGCTGGACAGAAAGCTGGCGACCCATTTGCATAGTCCCTCGGGAAGCCCGTATGCTGGTAACTTCGCTAGAAGACCCCGGTGCCAGACCCGATCGAACGCCTTCGCCACATCTAGGCTCACTGCCAATGCCTCACCTTGACTCTCGATGGCGAGTGACCAACGGTTTGTGAGATACACTAGACGGTCGTCAGCCGAGCGACTGTGGCGGAAGCCATATTGTCGGTCGCTCAACAAATCGTGATCCTCTAGGTATCTCAAGAGTTGCGTGTTGATCACTCGCTCCATGACTTTGGAGAGAAGGGAGGTGATGGCGATAGGCCTGTAATTCGATGGGTCCGATCTATCACCCTTCTTGGGCACTGGGTGCACGTGGGCAGTCTTCCACGAAGACGGGACTTTCATTTTGGTGAAGGAAAGCGCAAAAAGACGCGTCAGTACAGGACACAATTCAGGAGCACACCGCTTCAGAACCACTGCCGGTATGCCGTCTGGCCCACTCGACTTATGGACGTCCAGAGAAAGCAATTCCCGCCGGACCTCCCGTTGGGTAATGCTTATCTCCGGCATAAAGATGTCACACCGCGGGATGGTAAGCGGTGTGGCGCCCCCGTCATCCAAAGTCGAGTTGGAGGCAAAGAGAGAGCCCAAAAGATCAGCTTTCTCCTTTGCACTATGGGCCAAGTGTCCGTCCGGCTTACGGAGTGGTGGCAAGGACGACTGGCAGAAGTTTCGTTCAGCAGCTTTGGCAAGAGACCAGAAAGCTCGACTTCCAGAGGGAAGGCTAGTCAGCCTCTCACCAAACCTGCCGACGAAATCGAACTTAGCCCTGGCAATCATTCGCTTACTGAACCTCGAGGCAGCGTTAAATATGCGTTTCGCATCAGAGATGTTAGGGTCCTGATTAGTTCGGGCCGTGGTCCAAGCCTCATACAAGGTCTGCTTATTTTGTCTAGCATCCTTGCAGGGCCTATTAAACCACGGTCGTTTCTTCACCCCTGCAGCCACTAGCGGGTTTGGGATATAACACTCCATTCCCGCCAGTATCGCCTCAGCAACGGCAGCTGCACAGGTGTCCCTTGAGGCACTCTAGAACAACTTTCTCTATATGTGAAAAATACTTACTGTTTTTAGAAGTAATATCGGAAGATGAGAAGGTAGCTCCCGCGCATATGATGCCCAGCACCGTAGCCATGTACTCTAAGCGTTTCTCGCTGCATATGCTGACCACGTCTCCCTTGCCTACGCCTATACGTGCGAGCGAAAGAGCTATGTCGACTGTTTGTTGCGCTAGCTCGCCGTATGTTATTCTTTCATTTGTGTTAGCGTTTATCTGCGAAAGAGGTTTTAATTATAACATGTCTCAGAAGCGAGAGAGAGAGTGGTAGAGATCACTTTCAACATGGATTGATTAGGGCTATAGTCCAACACGCCAGTCTATTGTAGATTAGTGGACTTTACATGCCTTTTTCGAGTACTTACTACTACTACTTCTCTAGTTTGCAAAGTTAGCAACTCCATCAAGTTTTTAAGTCAAATAGTATTCGTAAGTTTGGCTATTTTCTATTTGGCTGTGATAGACACTGAGGTCATAACATTTGAATTCCGTTGAGCCTAGGACCAGATCTAAAACCAAGATTTCGCCGTGGACAGTGTGCCTAAGTATGATAATTTTCCACGCACGTTTGCGTTGCGTATGCGATTACCATAATGATTTTATCATTTCGATTCAAAAATCCTGACAAATTCCGATATATCCTGTTTCCCTGATAGAGGGCCTTAATTCCTGACATGTCACGAAAAATCCTGTAGTCTGGTAACCGTGTTCCGTTGTTAAGCGTACAACAACAGAACTATAAATAAAACATAGCTTAAGATGAGTTCAATTTCAAGTGCCCAGTTTATTGCCTGCTCTTCAAGAATTTGAATGAACAAAAATTATTCATTATTTAATTTCATAAACGTCAAGATTTTAAACACGTTGTTAAATTGCATAAATAGGTATCTCACCATTGCGTCTATGTCTTTGTTCTTTATCATGATGTCCAGAATGTCTTGTCCAAAGTTAATATGAGCGGGCACCTCCAGTTTGCCTTCACCGTATACGTACAGCTTATTTTTCAGCATTGTTATGTTTTAAATAACTGATTTAATAATATTAATATTAATTATAACTCGATTTCTCGATTATAAATGAGGAAAAAAAATGCAAAATGAACCTTTGCGGTACGTGAACAGCAATTGATAAATTGTTTGTGAATTCCTTTTTATATCCATAGATTGTAATCTCCTGGCGGGTCATGAACACGAATCGCTAAAGACAATTCAATGTTATCTATGCAATTGTACTAATACCAATGCAGTTTTTGCAATGATTTCAAATCTAAGGATAGACCCACCGGGATATTTTGTCTTCTTGATAAAAGTAAACAGTACGGTATTACCCAACTGATAAGGCGCGTCGTGAATCTTCGTTCGCACAGAAAAGAAAGTATAGCCCCGAAGATTAACGAAAGAATGCTAAAAACTTACAATCAACCTTAGATCACTATTATAAGGTTCATAATACACTGCAGTTGTTAGTTCCGTCTCACTCGCAAGTCACGCCCCTCCGCATGGCGCGCGCTAACATGGCGACAGCTGCCGACCAATAGCGGTTTCCCGCTCTTTAAAAAGTATCTTCTGCGCAGGTACATCGGTAAGCCATATCAGTTGGGTACTACTGTACCGCCATTTGTTTAAAATCGATCGAACTACGAAGTGCCGCGTTGCATAGGCGTTCGATGTAACCTTGTATGTGCAATATACAAGAAAAAAATAAACAATAAACGAACGAACTGTTCCGCGGACCGCAGACGACTGAGTCGCGTTGGCCCTAAACTGAACATTTTAGGGCCAGCGCGTTGGTGCCATTTCGTCGCGCGGTGAGCCCGGTCCTTATACCAGTAATATATAAAGTCAATGAGTTTTTGTTTTATATCGATAAATTGTAATCTCCTGGCATATCATCAACACGAATGGCTGAAGAACATTAAATGTTATCAATAATGCATAAATGTAATAATACGCAGTTTTTGCAACTCGATATCATTTTTTATAAGATAAAATTGTGACACCTAGATTCAGGTTATCTAGAGCTAATAAGTCTTTTCTCGGAAATTGCGTTCGATTCTATAATAAAATCCCACTCGAAGTAACTAAAATGTCTTATGATAAATTCAAAGATTTCATAAAGCAGAGGTTAATTGACAAAGCCTACTATAAGGCGGCTCATTACGTGGAAGACAAGAATATATGGTTGTAGTAGCTTCTCTCTGCACTTGCATCCCCCTGGCTAAGTGACAATTGTACGAATAAGCATAAAATAATAATGTATATATTGTATAAGTATTTGGAAAAAAGCTGTAATATTAAAAGATCTTCCACAAAAAAAAAAAACCTTGCTGAGTTTCTTGCCGGAGTCTTCTCAGTTTAAGGGTATTCCGAACCGGTGGTAAATTCAACTGTATGTACATAACGTTCATAAGTGCCTTACTAGGGCCTAAACTGAATAAATGACTTTTTGATTTTGATTTTGATTTTGATTTTGATATCTTATTTATCTGAATGCACAAGTGCACTTTATGTCCACATTAATTAATTAGGTAATGCTCTAACTTATGTTGTATTATTATTTTCGTTTAATTCTTTTATTTGTATTGTAATAAGACATTAATTATTAATATTGAATTTAACTTTTATTGCCATTTTAATTTGATTGTATTAAGAATTTGTACGCCTAACGGCAGAACATAGAAAGTACCAACTCTGACATTTTGTAACATCTTTGTTTTATAATAACCTGTGTTCAACAAATAAATATTCTATTCTATTCTATTCTATTCTACTTTAGTCGAAATGCGGAAATCTCTTACAATACAATTTATACAGAATTTCCTATCAATTAATGGTCCAACCGATAACCCTCGAAAGCTGACATTGTGCCCTATCAGAAAATGTTAAATAATTCCAGTAACTGTTATGTTTTTAGAAAAATGTGTAATATATATTTATTATATGATTGCTAATATTTTACATTTTCTCATAAGGCTTTCTAGGGTTATGATTTGGATCATTAATTACAGGTCACTCTGTATAAGTTAAATAGGACCTAGGAATTTTTTCAATCGCTAAATTAACCTCGCTCGTGTAAGTAACTATGACAAGTAAGTACAGTATTACCCAAAGAAATTAGATATGCTTAGAAGGAGCTCTAATAAATGAAGCGACCTTTGAATAGTCTTATTGGGATTCGTTGGGCCAAAAAGAGACAGTTATATATTTATCATATCCTAAAATAGTAAGGTTGTACACTGTTGCAAGACTTTGTTGATCAAGTAAATTTACAATAGGGTTGTGAATACAAGAATATCGATATCGACAAAATAATCGGTTTAAATAAAAAAATAGAAAGGGTGCGCTGAGTCGGTTTTTGAACCGTTTGAACCTACCAGTACAGAAATCGGTTTTGACAGATGACAGATCTTATCTAACATAGCTGAAATGTCACACAGCGCTAAATCAAAATGGCGTCCTCATGCGTTTCGTTTTTGCACGATATTCCTTGTAAAATGGGTTTGGATAAAAAAAAACTATTAATTTGAATTAAATTGAATTTAAACATAAATACATTCAAAACTCACCTCATTTGGCTGTATGGACTAAACTTTTGCCAAACGAAACGCAACTGTATATCAAAAGACGCAAGATTGTGATTTTATTAACACACTTCAATAATTTATATCTCAAAAACTATGAGGTTGCTTCAAGAAATTACTTCGCTGAAAGACTCCTACAATCCTCATCTACAATCTTTAAAAAAGAATTGAACACCAAGACCAGCGTCCCGTCTCAGAAAGTTTACCTATCCTATTGTTTTCGTGCTCCTTGGTTTTACTCTACTCTAATAAATATTTAAATCAACCATGTAATAAGTTAATCCTCACCAATATTATAAATGCGAGAGTGAGTTTGTTTGTTACGCCTTCACGCCTCAACTACTCAACGGATCATCATGAAATTTGGCATGCAGATAGACTATGATACGGAGAAGGACATTGGTTTTTTATCCCGGGAACGTGGGTCAAACCGCGGGGAACAGCTAGTTTCTAATAATTGTAAAAATCTAAATGGCGGCGGGTGGCTATGCCATCTCCCATACAAAAATTAATAGGTACATACTTTCTTCAAGTAGGAACTTATACTATAGACAGTTTACAGATAAGGTTTTAAAATAAAATAAACATCATTTACGCGTTTATTATTAAATTAATCATAAAACAAGGTTTTTGTGTAACGTTTAGGCAAGTAATTGTTTAAATAAATTATCAATAAACATGGGAATTTATATTTAAATAAAAATGTCAAAAACACTAACACAAACAACGAAAAGCGACTAAAAACTAAAAAAATCTTCAGTTTATATTTCTTTTTCTGTTTGTGTATAACTCGTATGCTCTTTTAGCTATGCACTTCTGAAGACTGGAATGCATGCTCTCGATCATATGCCTCGCGTTTTCAGCTGGAATCTAGTCCCAAGAAATTTTCAAAGCGTCGCCTGATTGAAGCGTCATGTGCTTGCTCACTCTCTCTAACCCACCGTCATCGGGGAATCTAGAATAAACAATTTAATCTTAAAAATAAGACACTTTCAACATTGATGGTAGTTTCATTGACGGGACGCAACATAGGGAAGGCGGGGGGAAGAGGCCTTTAACCTGGTTCCCCCAAAACTGGAAGCTAACTCATAGTTTCCGAGATATTCATGATTTTGTATGAGTTTTTTTTTAATATAAAGTTTATATATTTATGCGCCGACTCTGGCTCTGCAGGAATTACCGCAGCCTAGCTCTCGCCAGCCATTTCATAACGAAACGACGCAAAATAGTGATTTTATCAACAATCTTCTATTATTTATCGAAAATTAACAAATACTGTTGCTTAAAAAAAAGACTTCACTGAAAGACTTCTTACATCATCTTCTTTCTGTCAAAAAATATGAAATCCCAGACCAGCGTCTCGTCAAGGAAAGTTTATCCTCATTGATTTGTCGATAAGAAATGTACGGCACTATTTTAACCTATACCAAAATATTTAAAATATAGCAATATTTTGGTAATCTAATTTGTTTTAAACATATAACACGCATAATACTATAATACTTTAATGTTAGTCTACAATTCTACTAATTATCAAAGCAATCTTACGAATAAAATCCGAAATATGTTCAAAATGCCGTCTTACCGATGAGAGCTAATAATTTCAGATTCATTTTCCTTTCGGTAGGAATGAGATTTGCACACGATTACAACACACACCATATTTGTGTTTATCACAGATCACAATTTAGTAGCTTTTCACAACTTTGAAGCTAAATAAACAATAAATATTTTGAATCTTCGCGGCGTCGTCGTCCGTCTGCTGTATGACAACAAAATACGACTAAAATAATAACAACATCTAAGGGCTAACACGATAGTTCACTTTTAGACCTATTCAATTTGGTAGCATAATGGAACGAAAAGTAACCACTGACAACTCAAATGTTGTACAGGGCGGTATAAACAGAAACACGCAACTATATCTCTTTCCTTTTTTATCTTATGGAGTAATCGTATGAAAAATATCGAGACAGATATAAGTATAAAGTTCGTCTTTTTGACGTTACATCTTTGCATATTGTACCTATATAAAACTACTGTCATTGTTGCAAGAGAGATAAGAAGATTACGCTAATTTATTTATTTATTTATTTATTTATTTATATTAAGGAAAAATAATAGATTACAAATAGAAGTTAGAAGAAAAAGACAATTACAAATATTTAAATCTACTCCCTTAAACATTTTTCACGGGGAACTAAATATGTAGCAAAAAACAATGGTGACATAAAATAGCATTTTATAAGCTCACATTTATAATTTAACACATTATACATTAAAAACAGGCAGAGCGGGAACACACAATCAGATAAGTAATATACATACATACCATACCATATTATACATACAATATAATGCATAAATACATATACACATAAACACACATACATATATATCTTGTATACATACACATACATATACATACATATTCTTTACTATACTTAAGCACTATTATCATTTATATTATTGTTAAAAATATATTACTATGTAGGTAAACGTTAGAGCATTTACATGATAAAGCCTTGGAATCTATTTATTTTCATATTCATCCAGTATCTGTCTTACTTGTTTTTTAAATACAAACTTACTTGAATTAAATAAGTCTGCCGATAGGAGGATTTCGTTATACGATTCACAGATTCGTCTAAGGGGGGCTCGGCGGCCAGAGTTTTTTCTAGTTGCAGACACCGAGAATAAAGCCTGAGATCGTGACGAGCGCGAAGATGCTCTAATGTTGATTTGTTCCAATATAGTAGGGCAGTCGTATTGGTTGTTAAAGATGTTGTGGAGAATCGTAGCATCGAGTAGGGTTCGTCTGTCTCTGAGGCGTTGTAGGTTGTACAGTTGAAGTAGATCGGAATAATGCCCTCTGGATCGTGTTAGTCTAAAGTGTAATGCTTTTAGAAAGCTTTTCTGAATCATCTCTATTTTGTTTGAATACACCGCATAATATGGATTCCATATGACAGAGGCAAAATCTAGCTGTGAACGTATAAGTGACTGATACAAAGTTATGTAAGTTGATGCACGTTTGAAGGGTTTGGTAATTCGTAGAACAAAACCAAGTAGTTGATAAGCTTTCGTACAGATTTGTTCGACGTGTTGATCAAAGATGAGTTTTTCGTCAAAGATCACTCCAAGATCGCGGACGCTAGCTACTTTGGCAACAATTTCACCCCCTATGTTATATACATGGTTGATTTTGTTACGATTTTTCGTAAATGAGATTTGTTGGCATTTATCGTACGCTAATTGTAGTTTATATTGTTTACAGTAGTCGTTGAACCTATTCAAGTCCTCCTGTATGAGACCGCAGTCCTTTATGTTTTTGACAGTCTTGTAAATCTTTAAATCGTCAGCAAACATGAGGATGTGACAATTATGAAAACACTTTTCGATTTCATTGACAAATAGCAGATACTGCAAAGGTCCTAAGATAGAACCTTGGATTACGCCCGAAGAAACAAGCCTCTTTTCAGAGCAATAACCATTTATGATAACAACTTGAAACCTGTTTCAATATAGGAGGCGAACCACTTAAGTAAGTTGCCTTTTATTCCATTGTAGGCTAGTCTTTCCAGTAGCATCGTATGATCCACTTTATCGAATGCTTTGCGGAAGTCGGTATAGACCGCATCTACTTGTGTGCCTGCATCTAAGGCTTCAAACAGATAATTGGAATATAGCAAGAGGTTAGTGATGATGGATTTTTTCTTCATAAAACCGTGTTGATATCGACTTATCTGTGACTGAACTATAGGATAGAGCTCATTGTGGACTAGAGATTCAAACAATTTTGGGAGAGTTGACATATTGGATATGGGTCTGTAATTCGAGATTTTGGCTTTCGATCCAGATTTATAGATAGGAGAGACGTGAGCCATTTTCCATCTATCGGGAAACGTACCCTCGTCCAAGCATTTATTAAATAATATATAGAGAGGATGAGCTAATTCTATATAAACATTCTTTAAGAAAGAGGCGCCTATCCTGTCTGGACCAGGACCTTTAGTGCCATCCAGATTTTTCAAGGCTTGTTCTATCTTTTTTTGTTCTAGATGTATTGATACTGCATGACCTGCTACTGAGCTAGTTGGATGGCTAGCTAGATCCCTGATGTTATTAGAATTCGTTGGTTCGAATACAGATGAAAAATAGGTACTAAACATCTCTGCTATTACCTTAGGATCGCTAGACACGTTGTCACTTAGTGACATAGAACTGGGATATCCTGAATCAGATTTTTTCAGAGAAGAGACATATTGCCAGAAGTTTTTAATATTTTTAGGTATGGCCGTTTATTGAGAAGGATTATGATTTTTCCGTTGTGTGTGAAAAACATTTTGTTCACCCACTAAATATTAAATTAAATGTAGGTATTTTAAACACTAACAACAGGCCAAGTGTTAGTTGGACTCTTGAATAAAACCATTATTTTTTTGCGTTTTGTCGCATAGTTTTATACCCTAAAAAGTATCATATCTTGTAACAAATTAGTGGAAACACAAGTTGCACACTCAAACATTCTTATTTGCGGTCCATAGTGGCTTGGTGATGACATAGAGTCTCAGGGGACCACAATCCTGGCCTCTTGTAACAGAACAAGAGCTACTGACGAGTACACAACTAAAGGTATGGTTTGTGTGACAGCGGAACGGCCGGGTGAAATATTTTTGGTTTACACTTTTCAGTTAATTTATGTTTTACGCAGTCGTTTTTTGTTTCATTTAATAATTTAATCTATTTCAGACTTTTTAGTTTTATACAGAATGAGTTGTATGTATTAGTAAGTAAATGACCGGTACGGCAAAAGGAACGCTAACAACCATCGCAACTCTGTGAGTTACGTACGGTAACGGCTCAGTACCTACTGTCCTTGCATTAAACGTGGTTTTTTGCAATTTACGTCAAAATGGTAGCATAAAAGTATTACAATATATACATATATGGAATGGTCTTTACAAGCTTTCATTTGATACCCATATTGTTATAATAACGAAACTTTTCTTTTTAATACCCCCTTTTTTTATTCGTAGGCGCTTATAAAAATAATATACCCTATGACACTCCTCTAGTCAAGACGAATCTAACGACACCTCATATGCTTAAATCCATCAAGCCGTTTAGGCTGCAGAGCGTGCCAAAGAAATATACATACATACATACCTACATACACTCGAGAAACATAACTCTCCTTCCGGGTCAGTCGGGTAATAACCTTATTTGACTATTGTCTTTCTTTGACATTTGACATCAAAACAGGACAAAAGACAAATAGAGCTTGTGGTAGGCCCCCTGCGCCTGACTGCGCTCCGCCCGATTGTCAGTTATTTCACGAACACATGGATTCGCATAGCGCTCGTTGTAGGCTCGCAAATAATTCGTTCGTTGCTGTTGAAAAAATAACCTTGATAGGAATGTTCTTCCAGACAAAGTAAATTAATATACGTTGTAGGTAAAAACGGAATTACAGGTATTATATTAGTGTTACCAATTATTTATTTGGTCGTGGACTTTCCTTAAAATATTAAAACAGTTAATTTGAAATGTTTCACTAATGAATGAGCTATCAATGTTAAATTTTAAGTACATAAAACAATGTTATGAACATATAGATAACTAACCTAAAATATTTTCTTTTCTTTCATTTATCCTTATGATTTTTAATTTTCCACAATTTAAAGTCCTCCATGCTAAATTAAAAAAAAAGTTGTCTTCCCCAACTAAATACCTATCATAATTTTATGCGTAAAGATACAACAAATAAACAAACCTCAAAACATTACCTTTAGTAAAAAAATCCAACAATATTAAAGAGGTATGGTGACACCACATTAACTAATGTCGTAACGTCTCCAGGGATAACAAATTGGAGTAAATGAGACGAAGAGATTAAGGGACGAGCGTTGATAGCCAACATTGAAGTCCTGTGACCTCAGCTAGGGGAATAAGCCTTGCCACGCATTCAAGATTACATTCAAGATTATTTATCTTATACAACAGCCAAATATATTTGTGTCCCCCTTTGAGGAAATACTAGTCATCACAAGTGATAAGGAGGATATTATCTTCGGATGATTGATTAGGGGTTTTAAGGCGTCTCCGGACGACACGATTTGGCACCCGATTTGTAGGGCCGAAAGGAGGGGCCCGACAAATTAGCATGTCAAGAGGCAAGTTGACGCAAAGTTTGTACGACAAGACAGATCGGCCCTACATATCGTGTGCCAAATCGTGTCGTCCGTCGTTGACTTTAGCACGGGATTGTGAAAACGTGTCCGTCGGAAAGCTCGTCTCTTTCGTGCTTACTTGAGCTAGCAAATAACAAACAAAGACGGGGTAACAAAGTCTCTGTTACAGCCTTCAGCCTTAAGAACAAGATACGACATTGTTACGATCATATTAGGTACGACTGTGCTACGCCTACGATGCTGCTACGACATTGCTCCATATCAAATATTCTATGAATTCAGCGAAGTTTATATTACCTTGGCAAGGTTGTTAAAAAAAATCGGATATATTCTCGCTAGCAAAAAAACTGTGTTGCTCAAGTCGGCCACCACGCTGCGCTGTACGTACAAGCCGCACGCACGCACACATTCACACATTAGTCGAGCGCGGGTAAACGGCTACAGAGTCTCGTTTCGCGCGGAATAGCCAACTAATGTATGCGTGAGAGGTGGCCGATTCTCATAGACACAGTTTTTTGTTAGCGAGAATATGTCTGACGTAGTCTGTGCCTACGAACGAATTCATACTTACAACTTTTCACACATGACCCAAGAAGCTACAAGTTATGTTACCTAGCGTTTATAGGCGCCTACCATAAGGCGAGTAGTATGTTTGTTGTTGTTTGTGTCCTGTTGTCTGTTTACTGTAGTATTTAATATTAAGGGACGCGCGAGTGATACCCCTGGTGTTGAAAGCGTCCATAGGCTACGGTAACTGCTTACCATCAGGCGGGCCGTATGCTTGTTTGCCACCTAAGTGGTATAAAAAAAAAAAAGTACTGTAGTTTTTTCTACGTAAAGGCTTATGTCTAAACACAATCTGAACATCTTTAGTGATGATTAGACCAAAGCCTGGAAGGAACCGATGCTCAAGTTCAGTCCTTAGTGACACATTTTCCACAACATCTTTTAAGTCAGTACATCTTTCTCCATTTTATGAAAGAAAGAGAAAATAACAAAACATTCGATGTCTTAAATAAGCGATAAGCACTTAACTCAATCGTTTTGATGATTTATACAAATCCATATGCTATTTTAATGTATAATGTGTTCTAATGTATTCATAGTGCGGTCCTTTAGCATTTTACTCGCCATTAAACATGTAGTCCCTTTGAACTGTGAATTATTCCTACAAATGATTTAAGAAAGGGCGTTGAGTGATGTGCGTTTAATGTATTGGTTGTAAGAAGGTTATAAAGCCCTTCCAATCGCTGAAAATTCTATAGAGTCCAAGATAACATTTATGAATGTTATAGAAAAAATAATCTTTTTGCTTTACAATTAGGTGCATTTATTAGATCTAATTTATGATGTTTTAGGTTCAATTTTCTATGACATTCTTGGATTGGGGTGCAATTTCAAAAAAATAGCAGAGCTGAAATCAAAATCAAAGAAAAATATAAAGAAACTAGCTTCTGCTCGCGGCTTCGCCCGCGTGGCCTACAGGAATCAAATGACATATTTTTCTACAACAATAAAAAAAAAACAAAACAACTTCATCCCGCATCCCGCTTCGATGGTGGAATTATTAAAAACGCTGACACGTATAAATTAATTTTCAATCTTCAGTCTAAACACAAAAACTGACGGACTTTCATACAAACTTTTATCCCCTATTTCACCCCCGTAGGGGTAGAATTTAGAAAAACCCTTTCTTAGTGGATACCTACTCTTCACAAAGAATATACTCTCCAAATTTCATGTCTCTAGAACCAGCGGTTTAGGCTGTGCGTTGATATATTAGTCAGTCAGTCAGTCAGGACTTTGAATTTTATATACATATATAGATTAGCACAATGCAAAACATTTTTCTTTTTTGGCTCGTGGTATATTTCGGATGGGAGGCTGAAAGGTTGGTCCATGAGTGCATCTCATTTTGACGGGCCGTGGGTTCGATTCCCACACAGGACATGCATTTGTGTGCATGAACATGTCTGTATGTCCTGAGTCTGGGTGTAATTATGTATATTAAGTATGTATTTACAAACAAAAAGTAGTAAATGTATTATATCAGTTATCTGGTTCCAATAGTACAAGCTCTGCTTAGTTTGGGATCAGATGACCGTGTGTGAGGAATGTCCCAGGATATTTATTTATTTAATCATCCACAGTGGGTGGGATTAAAAAATACAAATCAAGCAGTATAGTAAAACAAACAAGACAATATTTTACAAGCATTTGTTTTCGCCATCGAGATTATCTTGGTCTCTGACTATACAGGTTGTTGTTTTGGTCAGCGACGAGCGACTCAAGGTCGATAATACAACTGATACTGGTGCTAAAAAAAATATAAAAAAAATACTTTATTTTTTTATAATAATAAAAATTAAAATAATATTATTTTGAAAATCATGTAATAAGCTAAAATATAGACGTAATACTCAACGGGAGTGCGAGGGGATAAAGGGGTGGGGTGATGGCGGCTTGTGCCTAGCTCTAGTCAGTGCACGTGGCTAGTGACCATACTTTGCGGAAATTTTATTTCAAATTGAATAAGGTATTTCTCAACGCATTTACAGTATTTAATGGAATTAAGTCCATTTTTGGAAAATGTATTTTGTGTACTACCGCTCCTGGGTCGCTTGTCGCTGACCAAAACAACACCCTGTATAATTTTCTAATGCTTCATTGAATAGAATTTGAAAATCTATTAGACACTTCGAAATTAGACTTGATCATAATAGCCCGTAGCAATGTCTAGCTCACTAGCTTAACCTAATTTGATAGAAGCTAGACCGTCGTAATTCACTCATGAAAATTAGCTTATTTCTGTATTACAGTTCAGAGCAGAGTATGAAGCATACAATTTATACATGAGCGCAAAAGTTTTCTCCTAAAATAATATTTGCTTTGTCTTTAGCACTCGCTGGATGTAGCATAATGAACATGGTTAATATTTTGATTAGCACTAATCTGAAAATAATAAAAAACTATATTAGATAAGGTAAATCACAAAAAAGATTTGTTTTAGATTTATTGTGTTACTAACTTTAATCATTTAATCGTTAATAATTTAATCTTTGGGATGGATCAGCTAAGTACCAGCTTGAGGCCCTCGACTCAATAGACCGCCGAGCCAGGAGACTAATTGGAGATGAGTCTTTAATTAAGGCGAAACTCACGAGCCTTGACCATCGAAGGAAAGTTGCTTGCTTATCGGTTTTCTACAGGATATATTTTGGAGAGTGTGCGCAGGAATTATTCAGCCTTATTCCACCATCCCCATTTTTACACCGAACCACAAGACGCCGGGAAAATTTTCACCCGTACGTTGTTGACATACCGAATATACGGACACAGCGTTTTGCATCCTCATTTATAATGCGGACAGCAAGGGAGTGGAACTTGCTTCCGGCGTCTGTGTTTCCTGACGCTTATAATCTAGGTACTTTCAAGGCCAGAGTGAATAGGTTTCTTCTGGGTAAGCGTGTTTCATCTTAGGCTTCGTCATCGCCCCTTATGGGCGGGTCAGTCGCCAAACGCAAGCCTATTTAATTTAAAAAAAAAAAAAACTAACTTTATGTTGTGTAAAGTTGTGTTCCTGCGCGTGAGTAAGGTCGCCAGAGCTCATAGGGGAGGGGGGAAAGGTTGGTAACGCGTGAGCTATGCTTCGTGTGTTGCAATCGTCCATATGGCTACGGTAACCGCTTACCATCAGGCGGGCCGTACGCTTGTTTACCACCTTAGTCGTTTAAAAAAAAAAAAACTAAGAAAGTGCAAAATCACACCCCTGTATATCGTTTTTGTTTTCGTAATCGGAACTATTTGCCTATTATATTTTATTTATTTAGTTACGTTGGTTTGAAATTATCATGTCGATGAATAAAAAGATAAATTACTCGTACGCACCAAGGCAGTTCAGTTTTAGACCACATTAGTTCAGCCTTGCACTGTAGTACGAAATTACGAGCTCACTGATGCATTCAAATTACCTTATAGCTGTGGTATTTCAGGCCTGGTTTATTCGGAAAGGTTAATCCACCACTACGCGGCCATCAAAGCCTTCAATTGTTGTTCAGTTGCGTGGACCGTGACGGTCACATTACACGGAGAAAAGGGACACAAACAAGGGGATTTATTTAACATTTCTAGAGAAGTATTTTTTATTTTTAATTAACAAAAGATATATAAGAAAATTCATATCACCATACTTAGCACATACCTTGTGGAGATTCTCTGAATGTAGCGAGATATCGTTCGTAACTCTTTAAAATATTTCATTTCATTCGACTCGTAACGACTTTTCTCGGAAAAATATTGTTGTGTTTAATTTGTGAGTCAGTCGACCGTTATATAAAACTAGCTGTTCCCCGCGGTTTCACCCACGGTCCCGGGATAAAAAGTAGCCTATGATATTCGGGGATAATGTAGCTTGCTATTAGTGAAAGAATTTTTCATATTCGACTGATAGTTCCAGAGATTAACCCTTTTAAACAAACAAAAAACTCTTCCGCTTTTTTATATTAGTATTTTTTCGAATCCGACTCGTAGTTCCACTGATTAGCCCGTTTAAACAAACAAAAAAAACCCCTCCGCTTTATTATATGAGTATAGATTATAGTCATCATCATATCAGCCCATAGATGTCCACTGCTGAACATAGGCCTCCCCCATTGATTTCCACTTCGAACGGTTCTGGGCCGCTTGCATCCAGCGGCGCCCAGCGACTCTGACCAGGTCGTCGCTCCACCTGGTGGGAGGTCGTCCCGCTCGGCGCTTTCCAATACAATATAATACGATTATAGTAAAGATAGCGAAAAGAAAATGACATGAACATTTTCCTTGTTGTTAAAATTTTCTCTTTAAAAACAATTTACACCGCACGCGTTGCCGTTGGTCGTAGTAAATTAAGTTACTGCTGAAACTTGTAACTTAGTTGAGGCGACACGGAACGAGTTATGGCCAACTATATTACGTGGATTACCGTGTTGTTGCGGGATGTTTTATATGCAGGTTCATGTATTTAAAATAAGATCTAAAGAGTGTACTATCATTGGACTCATAAAATTAATGTTGCGTCAGTTTTGCTGCAATTCTAAGCAACACACATTAAAATTCGTATGAAAACTCTACGGGCATTGTAAATGGTGTGTATTTGTGTGTATTCGAAAATCGAACTGGCCACCATATAATAGGCTGAACACGAAAAAAAGAAAAAGGGCGCGATTGTAAAGAAAACACAGTGTTGGTTGACAAAGAATGTGAAACAAAAGACACTGGTGCCGATTCTGTTGTAAATCGCACTAAACTAATTTTAGTCACATCTCATCTCTTTCTTACGAACATGGTTGAAAAAGGATAGAACATATTTTAAGTTGTCAAATTAATCTTTGCCGTCTTATTTTGCGTGTATTTAGGCGTGACCGCGATAGATGGCGACTAAATTTATATTGGAAACAAGCATTGGACTAATTTGACAGGACTAAATTTCTTACATCCTTTTCTTATGTTCTTTGTTAGAAAGAGACATAGTGACATTAAAATTAGTTTAGTTGTGAACAACAGAATCAGGGCCAGTGTTGGTTGACAAAGAATGTGAAACAAAAGACAGTGTTGGTTGTCTCGCTGTATGAAAAGTCGAGTATGCACCTCGACGATAAAGCTTGTCTTCATCTTGGGCGGCTTGGACCCCTTGCTTCACTCAGGACACTACATAACACCATCGCTTTGCTCGGGAGTTAGGTCTAGAGTCCCTCGTTATGCTCAGTGTCCAATATACCATTGTTTACGTAAGACACTGCTTTATCCCCTTGGTGTATTTACAATTAGCGTATCTAAATTGGTAAATTTGGATTACAAAATAAATTTTGGGGAATTCAGAACTCACGGAAAGAAAAATGGGAAACTTTTTAAT
Organism: Polyploca ridens; assembly: GCA_951394255.1. Classification (NCBI taxonomy): domain Eukaryota; kingdom Metazoa; phylum Arthropoda; class Insecta; order Lepidoptera; family Drepanidae; genus Polyploca; species Polyploca ridens. The sequence goes on along the minus strand of OX596256.1, from coordinate 13,603,599 downwards.
CCGGGAAGTCAAAGTCAAAGCCTTCAATTATTCAATTTAGGCCCTAGTAGGGCAATGAAGGTCAAGTTCGTAAGTCGGCCTTCAACTGAGAAGAACAGGCAAGAAACTCAGCAAGATTACATTTTTTTTTAAATATTTTTTGGGCAATCCAACTATATTGGCTATTTTTTTCCAAAGTATCCTATATTTTTAGGGGGTGTTAAAGTTTGTATGGAAGAAACCTACTGGCGGATTAACTTGAAACTCGGTATTAATTCATCGGACAGAAAATAAAGAAACATGTTTTTTTGGGTTTCTGGAAAATCGACTCCTAATGTGGCAAAAAGGGGTTGGTGGGTTTTTGCGTTAAAATATCAATATGGAAAACGAGGAGCCTCCCAGGATAAAGGTAAGGACTTACCAGGAACTCCTATGGCAATCCAATGATTATGAGCACTATTATTTCACAAATCACAAAATTCACATGCGTTTCGATCTGTAGCGTATTTCGTACTGAATCTTGCGGGGTTGCGAGACGCGCGCGTTACGTTTACTCACACACACGCGTTTAGCGATGCGTCACCGAAGTATGTAGAAGATTCCCGAAGTTCTTTTCTCGCTCACACATATGATGTGGGAAAAGGAGAGGAATCGGGAAGCAGAGGCTCGTCATTGATACTCAATATGAGTAGGTTTCTACTATAAATATTATTATAGGTATTTTGGCCTAAACATCCTCCGCCGCCTTGAGAATACGTAGTGTTCTCAAAAGAAAGAAAAAATAATTAATTATAAGAACTAATTACAGATTATAATAATTACTAAAGTACTGAATATAAGATGCGGTATGATTAATTTTTATTGTGAGGGTAATGGACATAACTTGACAATGGGTCTTTTGAATGATCCATTTGAAGTTTTTACTAAAGCGACGCGGATATTTCCATCCTTGCCAGGATAAACTTGTGATATTATGCCCAACGGCCAACGTAAAGGGGGAATATCATCTTGATGTATAAGAACCACAGTACCAATCTTAATGTTATTTTTATCAATGAGCCATTTCTGTCTAACTTGAAGATTATGTAAATATTCTATACGCCATCTTTTCCAATAGCTACACACCATCTGATCTAATAATTGTTTCCGACAACGTAAAGATATGGTTTCCTCGGACACATTCTGAAGCGGCAATGAAGTCAATGGTGAAGCCATTATAAAGTGAGCGGGAGTAAGAGGCTCCGGGTAGGGATCCTCAGATAAAATGCAAAGCGGTCTAGAATTTAAGACTGTTTCAATTTGGGTAAGAACAGTGAGTAGCTCTTCATATGTGAGGAGCTGCGAACCGATAACACGGTATAAATGAGTTTTAATCGATTTTATATTAGATTCCCACAATCCTCCGAAATGTGGGGCGCGGGGTGGAATCATTTTCCATTCAATGCGGTACTGATCGGTAAGTAGTTCTCGTAATTGAGCTTTAGCTCCGACAAAGTTAGTTCCGTTATCGGAGTAAAGAAAAGAAACAGGTCCTCGACGGGAAATGAATCGCTTAAAAGCGGAAATAAAAGTATCTGATGACACATCAGTTGCCAATTCGATGTGTACAGCTTTGGTTACTAAGCATATAAACAAACAAATATATGCCTTTTGGCTCTTTTGACCTCTGCGTCTACATAATGTTACTTTAATGGGTCCAGCATAGTCAACGCCCGTATGCACAAACGCTTTGGTCTCCTGAACGCGGCAAGAGGGTAAATCAGCCATTTTTGGGCTGAGAAATGAAGGGGAATTTTTAAAACAAAAGTTACATGAATGTACTCTGTGTCTAATGACACTTCTAGCGGACAGTATCCAATATTTCTGGCGCAACAGTGAGCTCAGAAGATTGGCACCAGTATGGCAATGAGCACGGTGAAAATAGTCTATAATAAGATGAGTAACGTGGTCATGTTTAGGTAAAAGAGCGGGATGCTGAGCTTCATACGGAAGATTTGCATTTGAAAGTCTACCTCCAATTCTAATAATTTTATCTTGATCTATAAAGAGGTCAAGTTTTTTAAGAGGGGAAGATAATTTAACTTTTTGAATATTATTAAATAAATTTTGAAAATGAACTTGTTGTACAGAGCGTATTAAATATACTTCAGCTTTATTTAGCTCAGAAGCTGTGATGCGGCTGTGACCTTGATCACGAGAAATTATGCGAGAAAATCTAAGTATGTATACTATTATGCGTAATATTTTATTCCATGATGAGTATTTCAGAGCAAGCTCGTAAATTAAATTAGGCTCAACAGAAGCGGACGCGGTACAAGTAGCAAGCGTTTTACTATTAAATTCAGGTAGGTCCTCACAGCATTCGGGACTAAATGGAGTGATAGGCCATTCTGAAACTGGATCTTTTAACCATTTCGGGCCGTGCCACCATAAGTGATGTGACACTAGCTGCTCAGGTAAAATACCTCTAGAGAGACAGTCGCTAGGATTTTCTATACCACTAACGTGGTAGAAATGTTTTGGGTCAAGATTTTCTTGACATTTAGCAATGCGGTTACTAACGAAAACATTCCATCTATGTGGAGATGAATGTATCCATGACAGAGTAATTTTAGAATCGGAGAATGCGAATATATTATCAATAGCGGTTCGAGCACTATAAGTCTCATTAATTAATTTAATAAGTTTTGACAGAAGAACAGCGGCGCATAACTCTAAACGAGCAAGCGAAACTACCTTTACAGGTGCAACCTTAGATTTCGCACACACCAACCGTACGTGTATGTTACCATCAGGATCAGTCACATGTGTATGATGCAGCCATATGCTTTAAGACCGGCATCAGCAAAACCAACAATATTTGTTTTGCAGCCCATAGAAACGGCTAAATGACGCGGTATTTTTAACGTAGAAAGAAGAGGCAATTGCTCTTTGAATTTATTAAAGAGAGAAACGATAGAGTCTGGGGGTGTTTCATCCCAATCAATATGAAGATTCCATAAATCTTTAATTAATAATTTGGCAAACAATACCACTGGGGCAGCAAATCCGAGTACATCCCACAAGCGGGCAATTGTTGACAGTATGAATCTTTTGGTGCACTTGTCGTGCAAATCAGATGTAGTAAAAGTGAAGCTATCATCTGCAGGAATCCATTTGAGGTCTAGAATTTTGAGGTTATCATTGTCTGAAAAATCTATAGCAGCCCGATTGGATTGCGGCACAGAGACCAGCAACTCCTGTGAGTTACTTGCCCATTTGGTGAGATCAAAACCACCAGCTTTAAAAAGAGAGATGAGCTCTTGAGATAAGACTTTAGCTTCTTCTAAAGAAGGAATGGAAGTGGCTAAGTCATCCATATATAGTTCACGCGAAGCTACTTCAGCAGCGCGAGGGAATAGGTTTTTCTCATCCGAGCATAACTGGCGCACAGTGCGCATGGCTAAAAACGGACTGGACCCAAGACCGAATGCAACCCGGTTAAATTGAAACACGCGGATCGGATCATTGGGATCAAAGCGGAACAATACTTTTTGATATTTTCCATGCTCATCAATAACAGCAATTTGTAGGTACATTTGTTTTATATCTGCTGTAATAGCAATGGGAAATAAGCGGAAGTTCAGTAATACAATAAACAAGTCAGATTGTAAATTGGGTCCCGTATGTAAAATATCGTTTAGTGATATGCCATTGTGACATTTAGCACTAGCATCGAGTACTATACGAACTTTTGTTGTTTCTTTGTCTTGCCGTACGACGGGATGGTGTGGTATGAAGTACCCTTTATCATGGTCGTCAGAATCGGAAGGCAATATTTCAGATAAGTATTTTTTATCTAAGTACTCCTGTATAACCTCATTATAACTAGCGCGTAGCTGTGGATCGCGTAGCTTGGTACGCTCCAAAGCAAGTAAACGGCGGTGAGCAACGGAACGGGAATCACCTAACACGTCAGGATCCTCACGAAAAGGTAACGCGGTGCAATATCTGCCTGCGGAGTCCCGTGAGAAGTTACGAGAGAACAGCTGTTCACACTCCTTTTCGGCCGAGCTCATAAATTTTTGCGCGGGAATTTCTTCGAGCTCCCAAAACTTAAGTAGGGAATCATCTAAAGAAATAGTAAGGTCATTGGGACCAGAAATGAAAAAAGTCGCGGTATTAAAATAAGTGGATGCATTTTTATTAATATTAGAGTTAGCGGGAACGTCCCCATGCCCATAAGAATATAACCGAACACGGTTTCAAGGGCAGAAGGAGCGGGAGGTGCAATAATTTTTTGACCTAATAATAAAAATGGGAACAATTGTGCCCCGAGAACTACTTCGATCTCTCCGGGGATGTGCCACAGAGGGTCAGCGAGCGGTAAGTTACCTAAATGTTGCACTATAGAAGTCTCAACATATTCAGTCGGTAACCTGTCAGTAATGCAATCAACGACAAGAGCGGTAATATTATAAAAATATTTTTTATTTTTCGCGGTTATTTTAAGTTGAACGTAGCCGTGAATAGGACGCGAAGTGGATCCTACACCCTTTATAAAAGAATTGCTAAGCGGTATTATATTTAAATTTAGTTGTTTACAACAGGCAGTTGTAATTATGTTGTTTTGAGACGCGTTATCTATTAAACATCTAACTGAAATATATTTATTGTCCTTATTAGACGCATAAACTTGAGCGGTTGATAAAAGTACAGTAGTATGGGAAGGATTTAATTTATTAAAAGAATCGCGTTCGTTATCATTATTCTTATCAACTCGCGCTCGGGTGCATAGCGACACCGGTTGAGGAGCGTCCGTAGCGTTAGAAGGAGACGCGGTCGGGTGCGCGGGCGAGGCTGCGCACGGGAGCGGTCGCGGCGCGGCGCGGGCGGCGGCGGACGTCTGCGCGCAAAGCTGCGCGTCCTTCGCGTGTGGAGACGGCGCGATGCGGTTATCGCTCTTATCAAGACGCGTCGAGTGAGAGGGACGCGAGTCGGAAACTATTTGTTGCGATTGTGAATTACTATCCAAATGCAAAAGAGAATTATGGTGTTTATTACAAGTTTTACAACTATACGACGACTTACACTGAGAAGCAGTATGCGTAAGGCTGAGGCAGTTTACACAGCCTTTTTTAGATTTAACAAAATCTAAACGATCTTTAGTATTAAGTGCTTTAAAAGATGAACAATTAAAAATCTGATAGTGATCAGATTTATTACAAAATAAGCAAGTGCTTTTATTATTATTATCGCGTGGAAGGAAAGCATGGTGGACTGTATGTGAATTACGCGGTTGAGAACGAGAAGCGGGCGGATTATTAAGGTTGCTACCGACTGGGGCGGTTCGCGCGGAGCCAGCAATTGGCGTAGAAGTGCGGTCTAATATTTTTACATGCGATTTAATAAAATCAACAAAATCCTTATAAGAAGGAATTTCTTTATTCCTCATAAACATTTCAAAGGAATTAGCGGTTGCGGGATCTAACTTCTTTAAAGCTAAAGAAAGTAAGATAAAATCTTTCATATCTTCAATACCTAACTGTTCCAAAGCAGATACAGAAGCGTGGAAAGTTTCAATGAACGTATTTAAAGACGCGGAATTATTTAATGCGGGTTTAATATTGAATAAATTAGACATGTAGTGTGAGCCTAATGCTCTTTTATCTTGATATTTTTGAACTAAGCTGTCCCAAATAGAATTATAATTATCACCGGACGGTATAATACCTGCCGTGATTTTTAAAGCATTTCCTGTTAATTTACCTACAAGATATTGTACTCTTTGAGAATTCGAAAGATCAGGATTTGAATGTATATTAGATTTAAAAGATTCAAAGAAGACGGGCCAATTTTCTATTTTTCCATCAAATGACGGAATTTGAATTGGTGGTAGTTTGATACGACCTTTATATTGGGACGGAATAGTATTCTGCGCGGACACATTCGACGTAATATTTGTCTTACTGACGATAAGAGAACGAACCCTTTCTATTCGGGTGTACACTGTATCAAATGAAATCATTTTTTTATAATCAATCTTATATTCTGGATCAAGTTGCATATTTAACGCGTTAATTGTATCTAAATTGGCACTAAATTCATGACGAATTGTACTAATAATTTCAGTGTCCGCCATGAATGTCTCTGAGGAACGAAGGTCTGCACTCGCGGATGTGGAAACATTCTTAGAAGAATCATATAAGAACGATAATTGTTCAAAAATAGCTTCATTTTTAGCTTCCAATATTTTAATTTTAGTTTCAATAGCTTCCATTGTGAAAGATTGCGTAATAATAAATTGCAAAATTACCTAATTAAAGTAAAATGACGTAGGTAAGTAGGTAGGTATATCCAACAGTTTAGGCACCTACCTATATAGGTATGAAAGTTTATTTCAAGTCGACAGACAAGGCTCATAGAATGCAATTATATGCGTAGTAATAGTACAAATAGTAAGTACGTATTGCGGTTATTAGTACACCATATGATTTCGTATAATAAGATACGAATCGGTACCTATAAAATCTAAGTCCTAAAAATATGGAGGAGCGGCGGCGGTATTGAATACCTAACTACTTTTTATCACGATTGGCGTGGTAAAAATGGCGGGAGTACGAAATATCGTATTTATATAGTCTAAAACCTATTTATGAGGTATAAGACTTGCGTATTATGAGGTATATACCTATTTAGAGGCATAAAACCTATAGAAAGCGGGAAATTATACGTGATTTGATATGAAATTAAATTGCTGTAATGGCTGACTCAAAATGAATCCGCTCGAAGGCGTACCAGAAAAAATGGTGGGTTTTTGCGTTAAAATATCAATATGGAAAACGAGGAGCCTCCCAGGATAAAGGTAAGGACTTACCAGGAACTCCTATGGCAATCCAATGATTATGAGCACTATTATTTCACAAATCACAAAATTCACATGCGTTTCGATCTGTAGCGTATTTCGTACTGAATCTTGCGGGGTTGCGAGACGCGCGCGTTACGTTTACTCACACACACGCGTTTAGCGATGCGTCACCGAAGTATGTAGAAGATTCCCGAAGTTCTTTTCTCGCTCACACATATGATGTGGGAAAAGGAGAGGAATCGGGAAGCAGAGGCTCGTCATTGATACTCAATATGAGTAGGTTTCTACTATAAATATTATTATAGGTATTTTGGCCTAAACAGGGGTACTAAGGCAATTAACAAATATAACGATTTTCAATTCTACGAATCTCTGTTTATGATTCTGTTGAATCAGCTATTGTTATTGCAGCTGATCCGACATCAAATCTAAGTATAGAGCTCATTTCAAATTATCTGCCTACACATTATGATTTGAACAGCAATATAGTTCCATGAACACTGGCTTCCAAATTAGCGTAAAGCTGTATAAAGAGGATATTTTGAGTCTCAAATGTTAGTATTATATAACCTAATGTGCGTCAAAGTTACGTTTGTATAATTAGATGTATTTTACTTAATTTACGTGTGATGTTCTTAACAATGATAAAGAACACTAACTTTTAGTAAGTTAATATGTCCCGTAATGTAACAGTACCTACGCTTAGGTTTATTACAGTGAAAATGTGTAATCAGTAACACATTTTTTCAAAATTTAAGTATAGAGTTTTAGTGTTTATTAAAATCGGCCTCGAGACTCCTTTGAGAATTTGTCCCCACTTGAAAAATTCCAATTCACCATTAATTACAGGACATCCTGTATTATACAGGAATACAGGTGTTAAATATATCATATAGTGTCAAGTTAACAAAACGTAAACTGCACAGAAGACAAATTTTAGGTCTCTTTGAGGGTGGGGTGCGGGGACCGTAGCGGAGGCGGGAGCGAGACAATAAATTAAAATAATCTTTACACACTTATTGCTCGCCAGTATCGCTCGCAAACCCTTGCCCACTACGCCCAAATTGTGCTAAGTTTAAGATAACCCAGGTTGACGAAGTGGGCCTTAGGGGGTTAGGGAGCGCGTGACAACTAGTAAAAAAGGATTTATCAATATCTAACTCGTTTGTAGATTAAGTTACGAGAAATGAGTGTAGCCGAGTACAATAAGCAATATCCAACACTACAGTTAGATAAATAGAGACGAAGAACATAGATTATTTTGAATTGACTCAGTATTTTTTGTAAGCCTTCCATTTATTTCTGACACCTCAGGGTAAGCTCCAAAAGGAAACAAAAAGCGAGAATCGCGACAATTCCACGAAGTTTTCATCCGTAGCGTTATCGCAAGCCGGTCAAATCCTGGTTGTTACCAGTACCGGAGTAAGGTTTGCCCCACAAGCTAAACTGTAATAGTTATGATTGTTGTAAGATGAAATAAGTTCTTTGTTAAAAAAAAAATTTAATGCAAGCTTTTTTTGAGTGACTGTATTTTTTGTTGACAGTACTTGCATTGTCATCCAATATACTAATGTATACCAGATATTAAGTCAATTCGACACTGGAAGTGGGTGAAATTCGACTTGCAAGATTCCACCCGGACAAACATACATAATAGATTGTAAGTTAAAAAAACTTGTAAATAAAAGGCTACGTACGTATTTAATTCAAATTTTTTTTCACTGTCCCTAAAGAAAAAATGTCGCTACCTACATAAATCTCATTTTATTTCGTGGCGGAAAGGCGTGACCTATGAAATACTTTGCATGTTTTTTCTCTAAATTAGATTTTTTAACGATATGCTTCTTTGAAGTCAACAAATCGAGAAATAAAAACAGAACATTCGTTTTATAAACTGAATTTGTCGTACTTATTAGCTGCACGACAAATAAATATTTGTTGTTCAATTAAGAAGATTTTTTTTAGAAATTTACGCCCACGAATGAGCACTTAGACCAAGACCCAGACCCAGTGCCGGTCCTGGTACCTGTCAACGTATTCGCTTTTTGCCAGCATGACACTTTTATACCCTTGTCTGATAAATTACAGGTTTAGGAAATATCCTGCATTAATTTCTCAATATAAATATATTAATTATTTAATCGTAAAATATATTACATTTTCTGTCTGGTTTTACTATTACTATAAAATATTACTATGTCTGCCAAGATCAAATTAAGCGAATATTTCTGGTACAATTAATATTAGAACGATTTAAATAAAGTATGAATTTGGGGTGCCAAAGCTTTGAGTTAACTCATTCATATATTTCAGAAAGTACTTAATTAACTTGGCGTATCAGAGAGTTTGTAATAAATAAGTGATTTAATTTGAATACCTCGTCGGTTTAACGAACAACCCGAGTTGTTTTCAGTAGACAGCTTCCTTCCTACATGTACAGTAATTGCGAGTTTGTTATTTTGACGGGTACTATACATCTTCTTAGTAAGGGGCTTTATTACCGTACGTGTCTTGTTTGGTTTGTCTCAGGTTACTTAAAAACTAGTATCTGGTTGCACATTCGAAATTTAAATGCGTGAACATAGGTTTACCTGGTGCTGATTCTGGCCCTGATTCTGTTGTTTACAACTAAACTAATTTTAATCTCACTATGTCTCTTTCTTACAAAGAACATTAGAAAAGGATGTAAGAAATATAGTCCTGTCAAATTAGTCCAATGCTTGTTTTCAATATAAATTTAGTCGCAATCTATCGCGGTTACGTCTAAATACACACAACATAAGACGGCAAAGGTTAATTTGACAGCTTTAAATATATTCTATCCTTTTTCAATAATGTTTGTAAGAAAGAGATGAGATGTGACTAAAATTAGTTTAGTGCGATTTACAACAGAATCGGCACCTCTGTTGTTTATAACTAATTTTAGTCTCACTATGGTCACAGTATTACCATATGTTGGTAAAACTGTGATATGGTGCTGATTCTGTTGTTTACAACTAAACTAATTTAGTCTCACTATGTCTCTTTCTAATAAAGAATATAAGAAAAGGATATAAGAAATTTAGTCCTGTCAAATTAGTCCAATGCTTGTTTTCAACATAAATTTAGTCGCCATCTATCGCGGTTACGTCCAAATGAAGACGGCAAAGACTAACAGCTTTAAATATGTTCTATCCTTTTTCAATAATTTTCGCAAGAACGAGATGTGACATGACTAAAATTTGTTTAGTGTGATTTACAACAGAATCGGCATGAGTACCAAAAAATATAAGCTAACCTAGTATAATAGTTAGCTACTAATTGTAAGTAAAATTACTTAACGCCAAGCACAGTTGACTAAACAATTGTTAGTTAAACAAATTGTCTTGTAAATTACATCCCTTCCTTCCTTAAGTTCTCTTCAGCCACAGTGCAGTGCCTTAATGGCATAATTAACTCTTCTTCATCCTTGCTTTTGCTTAATGGAGCTACTTCATAATTGCTTCAGGCCTTACTTTTTAATAGTTTTATTAGGTTCTGCAAGGCAAAATACATTACTGACAGGGTACGTCTTGAATATGAAGATTCTACCAAGAATTACAATAATGCGTGTAAGTTAGATATAGGTACTGTTTGCTACGGCCACAGGTCATTTCTATTCAAACATGTATGTATGTTTTTTTTTATTTAGGGTGTAACAAAAGATCTATTAGGTAATCAGTTATCTGACTTCCTCAGTACAGATAACATCTTATTATTTAAGAAAATTCATAAACATTTCCAAATTTTCTCGAAGAGTTGAAGCTGATCTTTATTTATTCTCATTACAGGGGGGAATAGCCAGGAGCCTTTTTGTGGGGGTGTCATCATTTTCTGAAATTGCTTTGTTGAATACGTATTCATTACTTTTGTTTACCTAAATTGTATGTTACATGCATTTATGGTTTCAACGCAATAGGTACCTAAATATATCTAAATATTATTTGAAAATTTCGGGGTGTGATTGAACATCCATAATACCCCCCTCCCTGCCTACGGGCCTGTCTCATTATCCTATAACATGTATATGATATGTATACATCTTTAAAGGCTTATTATATGGTCCCTCGCTCAAACATAAAAAAATATTACCACCGTGTACAGAATCTTCATTTCAGTAAAGTGAAGACTATTATTATAGTAGGTGCAGTAATCCACTCCAAGTAACAATACCTTGAACAGGTTCATAACTCGTTTTTATTTATCCATTCTAACTAATTGCTGTAAGTAAACCTCTGCATAGAATCTCTGCGGCGGTAATAAACAGGGAGCTTGCTGCGGGCGATCGTCCGATATTTGTTTGCCAATCAATTAGTGCATTAAACGAATGAACAGTTTTTGTAAACATACTGATAGATATTCGTGGCATTCCATGCCTGCATTAAGTGTTGCTATTCCTACTTAAAGTTTTCCAACTTATTTATTAAGTTTAAGCACAACTGTCTCTATCTCTATCACCGATGAGTTCGGAATTCATTTTTCTGACCAAGACATTGGTTACAAAAAAAATTGGCAAGGCAATTTTTTTGTGATGCTTTATTTTGAAATTATTTTAAAGAAAAACTATAGATTAACTGTCACGCAGTCATTTATCATTATTCTGTGGTAAAATTATTCAAGGGTTGAAAACAAGGCTTTAGAATTGGATTGATGAAAACATTCCTGAGGGCGAACCACAAGCTCCTAAAATAATATTATTATAACCTTATTTGACTTTTGTCTTTCTTTGACATCCGGCGTCAAAACGGGACAAAATACAAATAAGGTTATTTTAACCTCGTTTAAAGAGCTTGTGTAAGAGCACAAATTTGAATATATTTTTCTCGTTATTAAAATTCTGGTTTGTGTCGCTATACACACTTTGTTTATTAGACTTTCTTCTAGGACATCTGTGGCCATAATTGGCTCATTTAATCGCTGCAAAAACGCACCGCGTCTGTTTGAAAAATGGACCCGTACATTTGTGACCTGATTGTTCGAACGCCACTCATTCGTCACTCGGCTAATGAAAAGGCTTTCTGACTAGGCGACGTGTACAAAATAACGCCACCACTACCCGCTCTATAATTTGTCATGGTCTACTTGTTATGCAACACTTTCGTGTAGTCAATTTGACGTAATTTCAAGGGTATATTTAGGCAATTTTAGCTTTTGGGTTTATTTTCATGAAAAGCTGGACTTACACATACATTACATCAAAATAAATAACTGCCCTATCACTGCCTGACATCAAACTCACAGCCTGTCAGAATATCAGCATGTAGACGTTCCACAGTCCTTGTTTCTCTTAAATTCTAAATCATAATATATTATATTCAATTACCCTGACCTTCGCAGGCACTTATGAAAAGTCTGACTCTAATACCGGTTCGGTTTAAAGTGTCTAAGTTTTCGTTGTACTGTGTATGTATTTATTTAGTCTGAGGTTTTAGCTTACGGCAGTGTTTTTCAATCTTATTGATTTCGCGACCCCCTTACAGGTTGAAAAAATCTGTCTGTCTGACAGTCAGAATTTATAAATTAAAAGACTACGATAATGATTTTCTTTATTTTGATACCTTTACTTATTAGTTTGCAAGAAGTCGCGAGAGGTTTGCGACTAAGTAAGAGGTAAGTCTACCTTGCCTTTTTCCTTCTGCCAGCGACCCCCCGACTAAGGTTTCGTGACCCCCTAGGGGTCGCGACCCACAGATTGAAAAACACTGGCTTACGGTATTATATTGGTGCACTTAGAAACAAATTCCCAATGTTTATGTGGTAAACACGCGGCAACAGTTAGTGAAGTGAATATGTGATAAAACCACCTCATTCTTGTTACAAACTCAAATAACATATTTCTATCTAAAAATATGTATATATTGAACAGGTGCTGCTTGTGGGGGTTGGTCTGCTTAAGTTTGCCATTTATTTTTAAATATAGATTCAGTCTACTTTGTAGTTTTGCGGCCGCGCCGGGGCACGCAATTGTTGTCAGTGCGATTAGAATGTAAATATTATGTAATGAATCTAAGCTTGTTTTGAAAAGAGTAATTGCTGAGTTTATTGCCGGCTCTTCTCAGCAAATGCAACCTTCCGAACCGGTATTAGAGTATTAGAGTCAGACTTTTCATAAGTGCCTGCGAAGGTCTATTTGAATAAATGATTTTGAATTTTGAATTTTGAATTATATTATAATTTATGTCCTGTATTTAATGGACCAAAAGGAATTATGTGGAAAATTTAATGTGGGATGTAGCAAAAGGGACAAAACTGCGTATGTGCCGGGCTTTAGCTCACAAATGAAAAGCTGGATGATTAGAGAACGTAGCGAACCAAATGAAAATTAAAGACAGACTGAAAACTAGTCTGACAGCCTTTGAAAGCTCTGGGCTATGAGCGGGCAAAAACCAATAATGAATTTTCAATATAGAAATAAGATCTAATGATCACTCTTTGATAAGTCTATTGAATATGGAAAAAACCCGATGAAGACTGATATTGAAATGATATATACGCTATTATCCGTTTTGCTTCGACGTCTTTATGTATTTTGTGGTATAATTTTACATACATATGTGTTAGGGTTTAAATATTTTACTGTCGGATAATTGATATAAAAATCGACTAAATCATTCGTTCAGGCAATATTATTTTGACTGGCAACTATATTTTCTTGATAACCGCGTGAACTACGTTTTGATTGGTGGAATTAGCTTAACCAATCACATAGTTGGATTCTCCCTCGGTTCTTCTTTGACAATGGATGTACGAAAGGTTGATCAGTGACACATTCTGGCGAGAGCATTGAAGTGAACATATTGTTTGTAACATTGTGATTGGAGTCGATTGGAAAGTAAATCTAAGTACTTATCTATATTCAAGATGTTTTATTACTCGAAATAAACGGGACCTCTACACAATCCTCTGTGCCTCTACCAGTGAAGACGTTTCTTATATATGCATACTTAACTTTGTGCATGCAGTTTTCATTTAAACCACAGAATTTATCCAAAAAATATTATTTCTTGTTTTTACTGTGTATGTCTGTCTGATGATCTGATCCCTATTTGAATATCCCGTTGGTTCTCGCGAGGGACGCGCATCCTATTATAACAATTGATGTCGTTGTTATTTTTTTCACCGCGAGCCAAAGTAATATGGCACAAGGTGGGGAACCCGGCCATAATGCCTAGAAGGAAACTGCAATTTTGATGAAGACTCTTAATTCTTCCTTGCCAAATTCTAGATTTGTTTGTTAGCTACTGTCTATCACGGTTCACATGAGTAGTTGCCCTGCCGTATGTAATCCCCAAATCATTCAACTCAAAATCCTGTAAATAGTTTGACGGTTAATTTAATTTCGAAATTGAAATGAAGGGGTTGTTCGCACGAATAATAAAATCACATTCGGGATTTCCAGACCGATCTACAGCTAGTCCTAAACTGCAATTCATGCTTAGATTAAAAAAGCGGGAGATACGATACGCAGTTCAACCACGTTCATCGTCAAGCTGTTGTTAGCTTTTGTTTTTTCGTATACCTAATATTAGATCTAAAATTAGTCCAGGGACAGCTACACTTACCGAGAGCTCCATTTACAACTGAGAAATATAGGGCGATGGCTGCCACACGCGTCATACTTGTGAACAGGTGCTGCTTGTGGGGGGTTTGCCATTTATTCATTTACTTATTAAATATAGATTCAGTCTACTTTGTAGTTATGCCGCCGCGCCGGGGCACGCAATTGTTGCCAGTGCGATTAGAATGTAAATATTATGTAATGAAATGAATCTAAGCTTGTTTTGAAAAAAGTAATTGCTGAGTTTATTGCCGGCTCTTCTCAGCAAATGCAACCTTCCGAACCGGTATTAGAGTACAAGAGTCAGACTTTTCATAAGTGCCTGCGAAGGTCTATTTGAATAAATGATTTTGAATTTGAATTTTGAATTTGAATTGCGTCACCTAGACTTAGTTTTATTTGTACGTAGTATTTATATACTCTGAGGTTTTATTAACTCAAGCATCTGACATGACTGAGTATCGTATCTTCCCCTTTTTAAATCTAAGAATTCATACTATTTTACTTTAACTGAATCACACGCGTGTTACAGACAAGGTCACATTTGACCTTGTATTTCAGTTACATGAAGGTGACGTGGATCTTGGATTTCAAGAACAATTTAACTGAGTGCATGGCTTATTAGTTTCTCGGCAAACACAATCGTGTTATAATTTAACCGAAATACTGCTTACATGTATCTATCTATTGACGGATCCATTATGTGAATAATAAGTATTTGCGTAAGTGTAGATTGATTGTGGTGGTAAATTGTTATGTGTTTGCATTATTAAGAAAACTTCAGGACGATTGAAGTATAGTATGGGTTTTTTACGATATAGGTTCACCTGTGACCCCCTTTTTACACTCTTACTGTAAGTATCCCATTTCGATCGCGCGCCTACTAGAGGGCGCCAGCGTACTGATTACACTACACGGGCTAGAGCCGGCCCTGCTCAGAGAGTGTAATGATTCGCTATCTCTAGACCTGTCCCTTTCTATAGCTATTAAATAAACAAAGATAGATATACTTTAATCTATAATTAAATTCTAATTAACGTCTCTGAGCAGGGCCGGCTCTAACCCATGTAGCGCCCGGGTATAATCTATACCCTGGCGCCCTCTAGTAGGCGCGCGATCGAAATGGAATACTAACAGTTAAATTTTCACCAGTGACCGGAAATTCGGGTGAAGGAAAACATCGTGAGGAAACCATAGCACGGTGGTAGCATCTGGCTGGTTATCACCCTCAAGTTGTAAATCTGTCGCCAAGCACATCGGTGTATTCCGACAGCTGTACTTGAGAACCAGTTCTAGGCTTTGTGTGCTTACCACCTTTGGCCACATCATCACATACCATGGCGAGAATGTGGCCAAACACAGGCCCATATACAATAACAAATGAAAAAACCTTCGCCATATCTAGGCTCACTGCTAATGGGACACCTTGACCCTCGATGTCGAGTGACCAACGGCAACGGTGTGTTGATCACTCGTTCCTTTACATTGGAGAGAAGGGATTCGCCGGGTCTGCTCCCCTAGACAAGATGGTTGTCGACAATCGTCATCGTTAGTAAACGATCAACCTTTGTATGGGATTGACATTTCAAATCGACATATCACGTGATTTTTAACAATCTCTTATGTCAATCCCATACAAAGGTTGATCGTTTACTAACGATGACGATTGTCGACAACCATCTTGTCTAGGGGGGCTGATCTGTTGCCCTTTTTGGGCACTCGGGCTTTCGGTAGATAAACTACTATTCCTCAGGAAATGTCTATTCACTTTCAAGTAACTTTATACATTTGTCTTTTATCAAAATGAGATCAAAATAGTCAGAATATCATTGTCAATTCTCATTACACGATGTCAAGCCGTCTTGTTTTACGACTAATTGCTAGAAAACTGACACGTAAAATGTTATTATACAAATACGGTAACACAAATAAATGTTACCAAACTTTGTACAAGGCAGGTTTAGAACTTTCTAAAAGCTGAATATATGTTACCTTTTACGAATATACCGACGCATATTTTAATAACAAATTCAGTAATTTATTCAGTAGTTTTGGCTTGAAATATTTTTACAATAATGTTTTTTTTTTTTTACTTTGGATAGGTATTATGGTATGTGATCGAAGATGGTAAGCACATACAGCCTAGTTGAGAAAGGACATAAGAAAGAGGCTTTATATCTACCTATGCTAATGTAATAAAGCTGAAGAGTTTTTTGTTTGTTTAAACGCGCTAATCTCTAGAACTACCAGTCGGATTCGAATTTTTATTTTACTTATCTTGCTTTATCCCCGAGTTTATACTTACTACTTTTTATCCCGGGAACGTGTGTGTGAAACCAAGAGGGACCGCTAGTCATCAATAATGCCAGAGAAAACAAACAATTGATTTCAACTGATTTTAAGTATCTACAGGCACCTATCGTCAGCTTATCACAGAATTAAAAGGTAAAATAAAAGAAAATTGTCCTAACTTTATTAAGAACTCGTAAAAGTATGGATAGTTCGTTCTCACACAAAGATAATCAGATCCTGTCATTTGTGAACTAGTTTACTGATTTCTTTTGGCTGTAATAGTCGCTGCGCTACACAAAAGTCTAAAATAGGAGTTTCTCTGAGGAACTTTGCTGAACACGCTGATAATTTGGTGGTTTTCGACTATAGGACATTGATTCTGAATGGCGTCGCAGATAATAATTATCTAATTTCATACAATCTTGTGCCAACAATCTTTTTCAATGAGAATGGGAAGATTTTAGTTCGTAGATGTAATGTACTATGGGATTACAATTATTATTATTGTGTGTACAACCTACCGCACTACATAGACTAGATTATTATACGTAATATATTGTTGTGATACCTAGATTGTAAGTTTTACCTATATAATTTTGTTTAAACTACATAATTACATGGCAGGCTTAAATTACAAGCCAGAAATTCTGCTTATACGTCTCGAGATGTCAAAGAACGGATCGGGCGTATCTTGAAAATGAAGGGTTTATTATAGCTAGCAAAGCATTTATTTTAATGGAGTCTTCAAAAAGGTTTGGAAATTAACTGTTTCTGATGCCAAAGATATTATAATGCTTGTGTTTGTCCACTTCGATCAAATTCGATATTGCCGAACGTGGTAACTAAGCCTAGACTAGTGTACAGTAGTACCCAACTGATATGGCGCATCGTGAATCTTCGTTCGCACAGAAAAGAAAGTATGGCCCCGAAGATTAACGAAAGAATGCTAAAGTAATAGATAAGTTTTAAACTTACATTCAACCTTAGATCACTACTATAAAGTTCATAATACACTGCAGCTGTTGGTTCCGTCTCACTCGAAAGTCACGCTCCTCCGCACGGCGCGCGCTAACATGGCGGCAGCTGCCGACCAATAGCGTTTCCCGCGCTTTGAAAATGTATCTTCTGCGCCGGTACATCGGTAAGCCATATTAGTTGGGGCTGTACGATATATCGAAGAATGGATCTTGTAATGCATATTTAAACTGCTCACGCTTCGCGCAAGATAATGTTGTTAACGCTTCTTCTTCTCTGTCGTTTGCTCTTGGCAGAGCGGTCGTGGTCCCGTTGAGGCGTCCTCATCGGTGATAGAGGCGGACACGGCTCTCCGCACGATATTAATACTCTATGTAAACGCTATCACTCTATTAATATTAATACTCTATGGCAGTACGAAAATTTAATAAACATAAACTTACAAAAGGTCAATAAGGACTCTAGCAGTATAAATTGAAAATCTTCCACCAGTTATTGGTGCGAACTTGATATTGTTCCCAAAGTTTTAACTTCGACATGGCGACAATATTTCCAGGCCAGTGAGTGACATAAACATTCATTTATTCAAGAGCTCTTCTCTGACGTTCGGGGTATAATTCAGGCAGTTTATATTACTTAGTTTTGGAGAAACGTCGTTGGAAACAAATGGTGATAAATATCGACAGAGTTTCGGTATCAATCATGATGAGTTCAAGAAACGCCTTTATTTCGAATAGTTTGTGGTTAAAGAAATCCCATCAAAAACATTCTGTAAAAAACTAGCCAAGTCTCGATGGAGCTGCTTGTTTATCTCTAAAAAGTAATGAAATCTAGACAAAGTCGTGCCAAGTCTAAGGTTCCTTACTGCGATTTCTTTATTATTATAGTTAATGTTGTGTGACTTGGCCGTTGAACATTCTTTATACGTTAGTGGGTACAAGTACAGATTGGTGCAATGGTTTCATGGAACACCTGGTTTTGTACCCTTGTGTTCCCTTCAACGGCCAAGTCACACAACATTAACTATAATAATAAAGAAATCGCAGTAAGGAACCTTAGACTTGGCACGACTTTGTCTAGATTTCATTACTTTTTAGAGATAAACAAGCAGCTCCATCGAGACTTGGCTAGTTTTTTACAGAATGTTTTTGATGGGATTTCACTTCTTTTTGTAGAAAATGAAGCGGCCCACCAAGTTGATTATTTTTTGTAAAGGCGGTATGTCTCGATCTCTAATAGTTTGGTTGGGCTCTTGTGTTTTCTAATCAGGGTCACCAGGTACTCCAGATCTTCGATTATCCTAGTTTTTATAGTTTTCCCTTTATGTGGTCATTAAACCCTAACTCTGTACCAAATTTCAGCTCTCTGAGTTTATGGGAAGTACTAGTTCTATTTTGATGATCATGAGTGAGTGAGCGAGTGAGTGTCATAAATGTGAAACTTTGCTTTCGCTTAACTTCGGAACTAAATGACCTACAGA
The DNA here is from genome assembly GCA_951394255.1 of Polyploca ridens. Taxonomy (NCBI): domain Eukaryota; kingdom Metazoa; phylum Arthropoda; class Insecta; order Lepidoptera; family Drepanidae; genus Polyploca; species Polyploca ridens. The sequence continues at coordinate 13,584,450 of OX596256.1, read as the reverse complement.
CTTGAAATTTTGGATTTTAAGTATGTGATTATAGCTTACTGGATGACGAACATTTCTGCGTTCGGGTCTTATCCAGCTTTGGTATTCTGAAACGTTTTTGACAGCAACCGACGACGACTCCGTTGTGACGGTTAGTCCGGGAGGTAGCGTTGCAAACACAAAAGTCATAGTAAGCCGGCTGACGTTGAAATGTATAGTTGATCTTATATGACTAATAAGTGAACCGACCGTCTGCTCAAGTAAGTGCTCAAGTCTTCTACATCCGTCATCAGCCACTCCCAGTAAAAAAAAAGACATAGTACGCCGGCTCAAACTTGTTTCATAAGTATTTGACATAATACTGAGCTGAAAAAAATCGTCTGCTGCATGGTGGAGGGGGGAACACGCATCAGCTGCTCGCATGAATTTGTAAAAAAAAAAGTTTACCCCTGCCGTAACCTTCCAATCCTAAACCCACCGCGGGTGCATCGCTGATGCGTGGTTCACATATTAGTCATTCAAGATCTATTGAAAAAGATGGCCATCGATCGGCATATTAATACTATCTAAAATGCATCAGTACCTCCCGGACTATTGCATGTCGAAACAATTGAATACTTGAATTGGTCAAAAGAATTAAAATGGGCTGGAAGGTGTATTGTAAACATCAACTGCGCTCTGCGAGTGGATTTCATTTATTTTAATGATGTGAGTCGTAATCCCAAGCTAAGCAAACTTATGATATGGAAACTAGATAAGGCTAATTTTATTTCATATTTTAGTAAAACTTTAATGTACTGAATATACCAATTTTAAAGGTTTAATATGAAGGCTATTCATTGGTTTAACTTTATCTTAATATTACGACTTAAACTTCACAAAAAGAAAGCTAGATATAGGGCCCATATTTTGAAAATATTGAAACAATTAACATTTTTTCACGAATAATGTTTAATAACATACTCGTATGTAAGTACATACTACCAAATTGACGAGGTATTTTTTTATAAGGAATAATAAAAATAAGCCAGATATCAAAGACTTCTATATAGAATTTGGAAGAATTTTAGCATTTCCAGTAAATAAAAATGCATTGACTTTGTAGTGCTGTGCACAATTTAATCAATGTTTATTTCAACAAGAATAGTTAAAGAATTACTCGCCAAAAGTCTCAACTGTTGAGCTTGACGACGTTTTTCCAAGATATCTTCATCATTGGCTGATTTAAGGATGCCCATAATATGACTTATCCGAGCTGCAGATATCTGAAATATGTATACCAACTCTGTAACCACTATAAAATTAGTATCATCATCATATTCTGTCACGAGATGTCCTCTGCTGAACTGGGCCTTTGTTTTTGACTGATTTCGACAAAGAACAGTCTTGGATTTATAATAAATAATTTGTAATAAAACATACTTACTTCAAATATTATAACATTACACAGAAACTATCATAAATGAAAGTGATCCACAAAGTGAAGGTTTTTTTTTTATAATGGATACATAATACGACCTTAATAGGAGCTTCATAAAATTAAACATTAATTAATTGACCAATTGAAAAATGTAGCACCGCACTACGAATGTATAGAGAATAGACCGCGACGACGGACGTCGTCGTCGTCAGCTGTCAAAAAAGATCAGAATTGCACTACAGAGGTTCTCAAATAGGGGCCTGAAAATGCGGCGAAATGGTTCCAGTAAAGGATGGTACGGCAGTGTTTGCTTCGCGCTCGACTCGGCGGGGGCACTGCTGTGCCCCCCGATTATTAGGTATAGTAAACGGATAACGAAGAGACATCTTAAATCATCTCCAAAGGAAATTTGATTTTGTCTAAAGACCGTATAAAGAGTTTCAAAACAGTCTCAAGAATAGATTATAGATATGATAATCAAAAATGAGCCTCATATATCTGAGGGCTAGGTTCTAAATTCAAACGTTTTAAACTCGAGTCAAAACTTCACTTATTAATCGACTTAAAAAAAAGTCGAAATATTTTCAATGAAATACGTCGTGCTCTTTCGCTGACTTCATATCAGTGTCGGGTTAGAGTTATTTCATACTTTTTAGTGTATTTTTATGTTTTGACGTTCCATAATATCGGTACATACAGGTTGTTGTTTTGGTCAGCGACAAGCGACTCAGGGTGGATAATACAAACTGATACTGGTGCTAAAAAAATATAAAAAAAAAACTTTATTTTTTTATAATAATAAAAATAAAAGTAATATTATTTTGAAAATCATGTAATAAGCTAAAATATAGACGTAATACTCAACGGGAGTGCGAGGGGGTAAAGGGGTGGGGTGATGGCGGCTTGTGCCTAGCTCTAGTCAGTGCACGTGGCTATTGACCATACTTTGCGGTAATTTTATTTCAAATTGAATAAGGTATTTCTCAACGCATTTACAGTATTTAAAGTGTTTTCAGGATTAGAAGATATCGGTGACAGTTCACTTTTGACAATTATAGTCATGCGCCTTAACGATATCCAATCGATTTTTTTGTCGTATCGAGAAAGTTAATAAAGAAAGTCTAATCGATTTTCATTTTAGTGCTTTTATTTTCCAAATTATATTTCCTTATCACTGTCTTACTGCTTAATACCGCCTCGTGTGTAGTTTGCACATATGTATCATAACTGTACTATTATCGTTGTTCTTAATTTCAGATAATTATTACAGGATTTATGAGAAATTATGTTTGTTAATTGATATTTACCTAATAATGTAAGAATATTCTCTCTCTCTTTGATATCGTACCGATATATCGAAATTTTTTGGCAATTAAAAATATTTCGATATTGATAAACCAATTCAAAAATAATCGATATAACATATATCGATACTTTTTTGAATTTCCCTGTCGATCAAGCATTGTCAATCACTATAGGTCAATGTTCCGTTTCATGCAGCAAGTATTTTAAGTACATCCTATTTCTTAATTTTTAAAATTATCAAGCTATAGTATTAATGTGCTGAAATTGTTTCTTAGTTATATATAGCGATATATATTGTATTTTTGCAATGATATAAAATGGAAATTAAAATAATTTTTGTAAAATATTATATTAGTTACTCGCAAGTAGTATGAGTGAACCGGAAAATGTGAACTGTCACCGATATCTTCTAATCCTGAAAACAGATTAATGGAATTAAGTCCATTTTTGGAAAATGTATTTTTTGTATTACCGCTTGTCGCTGACCAAAACAACACCCTGTATACCTATGTTTTCATTGCATGATTACTACTATTATTGATTCAAATAATTATGTCTCGTAAGTTACACGATGAAATTACACAGATTATTCAGCCTTTCTAACCTTCATTGTTGTATCTGTCTGGTTCACAATAATAGCTCTGTCCTGAATTTAATGTTGGTACATGTTTCGTAATTAAGCACCATTGAATGTCACAAGCAAAACAACGACTATAATGTATCTGGGAATAGAAAGTCCATATCTGCACACAACCACGCCTGGTGATAAAGGCGTGGTTGTGTACAGATATGGACGAAACACGTCACTAAATATTTCTTCAGTCATCTCTTTTTGCTCATGCCTAGGTGCATACATTAACTGATTTTAATAATCCTGGGACCCAATTCTCGCCCAATCGAAATTGATCGCTCGATCGAAAAAGTACGAAATCGAACATTTATCGTGTGCTAATCAATAACGTTACGTTATTCAAATTGGGTCTCAGGGAACCAATTCTCACTTCCCTCGAACTAGCCTTTAGAGTCCTATTCGACTGCAAAATTTCGAGGGGCGGAGTAATTGCGAATGATCCCGACCAATCAAAGCTCTAGTTGACTGGTTTTCCTTCTAAAAATGCCGGCCTCCGAATTGCCGAAATGACGTAACGTGATTAACACACGATAAAAGTTCGATTTCGTATTTTTTCGATCCAGCGATCAATTTCGATTGGGTGAGAGAGAATTGGGTCCTTGGGTCTTCTGATCTTGATAATTTATACTTCGAATGAAGTAAGACACCAATTTGACTCCTTATAATAATTATTATTATTTAAAACATTTTCTTTATGTAATATTATTCTGCTTTGTATATCTTCACATCTTATTGTGGGTTTTCAGTTCGTGACTTTTTCTTTTTTATAATAAGGTCTCATTTAATGCTGTACTAGGCATACGTTAATAGTAGATATACTTACTTGCTAATGTCTATCAGTAATTATTTTCAACGATGTTTTTGTGGTTGTACCTATGGAGTTTTAAATAAAAATCAATTAAAAAATGGAAGGTTCTCGAGCGCTCATACAGCTATCAAATAAATTAACTTTAGTCAGCAAACAACCAAATCCATAAATAAACGACCATCGAAAGTTTTGATCTGAATTTATTGGGTACTCAAACAAACGAATCGAAGTTTAAAATGAAAATAGAAATCCAATCAATGAGAACGATCTAGCTAGACTAGTGTCGTTATTTGGTGCATTGCGCCTCTATGTAGTCCGGTGACAAATTGCTGGGTTTAAAATGCATAACGGCACCTAACTACGTGAACACCAGATATTTGAATTCCAGACGAGCTCAGATACAGATTCATATTTGCAGTTTTATGATATCTCGCAGCTGGTACAAGTGAGTATATAAGTTTTATTGCAGGCACTTCCTGGACGCTGTTCAAATACATGGTACGTTTAAGTACTACTTAAGATTTATTCTCGTGTCAGCAGACTGATGCACATAAGTAAATGAATGCTTTTTCTTATTTTTTTTTTTTTTTTTTACTGTTTATAGGCCTATGTTTGACCGCAATCTCACCATGGTAAGTGACGATGCGGCCGAAGGTGGTAAGCACACAAAGCCTAGAAGGAACTGGCTCTCAAGTGCTATCGGAACACACCGAAAGGTGCTTGGCGACAGATTTTCAACTTGAGGGTGGTAGCCAGCCAGGCGGGTACTACAAAGTAATTTTAAGTTTTAGTAAATTTAGTTTGACAGCACTAATATCGTTTCAGTTACTCAATTTAGTTAAGTGTGTAATTTTCCTACTCTGTTGGTCACGTTTTAGGTCAAATTATATCTAAAATTAGAAATGTCAAACTAAAATTAGTTGTCATCTAATTATATGTGGATTTTTAGATCCTATAGAAATAGTGTTGGAAAGTGGATATCTTGATCTGGATTATTCATAATACTAAATATTTGCATAGAATAAGGACAAAGCAAGATAGGGATATATGTTACATATGTCACTGGACTACAAAATTATGTGAAATATTTTTTTGTACTTTCAATGATATTTTGTTTTATACCACTAAGGTGGCAAACAAGCATACGGCCCGCCTAATGGAAAGCGGTTACCGTAGCCTATGGATACACAACACCAGGGGTATCACTCGCGCGTTGCCGAGTCTGCAAAAATCTCTTCACACCCTTTTTGAAGAACCTTATGCTGTACTCCATTGGGAAAACCACGGCAGGGAGCTCATTCCACAGTCGGAGCGTCCGCGGAAGGAAGCTCCGTTAAGCCCGCACAGTTCGAAACCATTCTGGTTTCAATGTGTGATGGATGGATGTCGATGGCGAGAATTGCGATGGTGGAAGATAGCCGTGAGCATCAAGTCGAACAATTCTTTAGAACACTCTCCGGTGTACAAGTGGTAGAATACACATAAGGAGGCAAAGTCTCTCCTCAGACTGAGGAGCTCTTAACCACTTGTGAGTTCGGGATCTTCAACAATTCTGGTGGCACGACGCTGAACCGAGTCTAAAGGCCCAAACTGGTATCCAGGTGCTCCCACAGATGACAGCAGTACTCCATAAGGCCGGACTTGAGACTTATAAAGTTGCACTCTGATAGTGCCACAAGCTTATCTGGCCCAGTGAGAGTCGCTGTTATCGCATTTGGTGGAGCAAACAACCAATGAAAGTAGTGTTAATATTCTCTTTGACCAATAGCGATTGACATTTCGAAATGGCGTTGTTAGATCCTCCTTAGGATAAGATAAGTTTTTGTTTGTAAAATGGGTATTTCAAATCACAAATTCACAAAGCGAATCATCAAAAAAACATGCTTTGCATTTATTTTTCAATTTTATCATGGAAGAATAAGTAAGGTAAACAACTAAAAGGACTTTTTGGTGGGAACTTGTAGAGTGACGTTGCGTTTTCATTTTTATTTTCATAAATTCGTGTATTTTGAGTTTTATTTTGTATTTTCGGTGGTATTTCACTCAATAAAGATCATCCATGTGCACCAGTGAAGTGAAATTAAATGAATTATGTGTATCGTGACTTTTCAAGTTGTCTCAGAAAGTCCTTGAAGAGTTTTAGTACAACAACCACCATTGTAGTAAAACATTACTTTTATGGACGGTGACTGACTGAGGACTGTGAAAGTGATAATTGTTGTGACTGGAAATTATAATATAACTCGACACTGGCAGAAATAAGTCTTAATACCACAACTTCAAGGAAAATACTTTCAATGTAACCTAGCAACACCAACCGATTTTTGTTCAGGTTTTGTGTTCCTATTATAGTCATCAGTAACAAATACACGGAAAAATAATACAAATTAGTGAAAATATCTATACTTACCTATGAAACGATATTCCGTCTCGCTTTTTTTGTTTTTGGGATCAATTTTTTCAATTTTTCAAAATGCAGGACGGCATAATTTTTAAGATAAATTATGACACTTGTGACGTAGTAACAACACGAGGCCTTGTTTAGTACTGACTCGAGTTTGTATTTACTTTTGAATCTGTATTTGGTGTGTTGGCGTCACTCCCGTGTTCCGCGCGCTCGATCTGCTTACTATTCTGTAATCTGTGGTTGTAATAACTAGTATTTCGAAGCATGTTGGGTTCACTTTTAGTAGGTCGTACACGTATCATGTTTAGTATTATTATAATTTTTATATAGATTATTGTGTAACGACCAGTTTAGTGGACCAATAAAAAGAAAAAAAAAACTTGCAATGTATGTAGGGGAGCGCGGGGTAATGGGGGCGGTCGGGAAATGGGAGCTATGGTGATTGAACGGATTGTAGGGATATTTGCGTGATTGTAAACACTCGGCCGCTTTCGCCAACCTTCTAGAAACTTCGCCTGACCGGTACAAGCCGTTAGTGCCATGCGTTTAGTCACGAGTGACGGTTGTTCTTCGCTCCACGCTTATAAAAAACTGCGGATTGCCAGCGCCAAGGAAACCATGAAGTTTTATTCTTATTTTATTATGTTTATATTCAATACATTAAATAGCCATTGAAATTAGAGTTACGTTATTTATATTATTACTTTTCAAAATGGTAGTAAGCGGGAAATGGGAGCCTAGGATGGCTCTCACTGCTCGACATAGCATTCACATTATATTACTTCACACCATTTTACATACATTATTATTCTTTTACTTCAGATGCCACGTAAATTGCTCCGATAGCATGGACATAAATGCCGGCGTCCCGCAAGGGTCTGTGCTGTCCCCAACACTGTTCTTACTGCATATCAATGATATGCTGTCTATTGACGGTATTCATTGTTATGCAGACGACAGTACAGGGGACGCTCATTACACGGGCCGTGCTAATATCCCTCGTTCCGAGGTGGAGGAAAGTCGCGAACGGCTGTTGTCTGAAATCGAGAGTACACTTTCTAGTGTCTCCGATTGGGGTCGACTAAACCTTTTTTTTTTTTTTTTTTTCGTGTGGAAATCCTCATAGGATACCCGACCGCCCCGGGGGAAGCGGCCAGGTTATGCCGGACTTGTACCGGCTAAAACCCCACGGTGGTCGCCATCTGCGCTGTAGAGGGGGGCGGGCTCTCGTGTTGAACGCGTACCTGCTCACCCCTCCACGCGCGGCGCTAAGATAGCTCGTCCCGGGGGAAGTGTGATACCTCCCCCAGCACCCTCGCTGTGCTATCGCACGATGAGTCGTGACCACATCGACCCATCGTCCTCCTTGGGGTCGCTTCTGGGCGCACAGAGCCCCCGCCCTGATTGCCCACGACCCCAAAAGCCCCGTTTAGTCGCCTTTTACGACAGGCAGGGGGACACCGTAGCTGTTATTCTAAGCCCCAGCTACAGGGCAGGAGGGCCGCCTCGAGGCACGTCTGCGCCTCGGCGGCGCCGTCTCCGAGCGGGATCGGCCCTCTCCCGATCCCGCTCAGCAGCCTCCTTCTGGACCATTACGGTCTCACAGAAGGAGGCTACGGCCCTCCACGCTGTATCCCCGCTCAGCATCGCCGACACGACTGCTGGCAGGGAGAGATTCCGCCCGATCAGGCCGACCAGGATTCGCCGCTCAGGTTCCCACGCAGGGCACACTGCAAGCGTGTGCGATGCGGAATCCTGGTCGCTCCCACCGCAGTGGAAGCAGACCGCCGTCGCCTCACGTCCGATCTTACACAGATAATCACCGAAGCATCCGTGCCCGGTGAGTATCTGTGTGAGTCTGTAGGTGAGTCGTCCACCTTGTCGCTGCATCCAGGCCTCAAAGACCGGCAGGACTGCACTGACGACGCGTTTGCGCGCATAACGCTCCTCCCGGAGCCTCGCGCGCCACGTCGCAAACGCGATAATTCGTTCCTGCCGTTTGATCGCCTCTTCTGGGTCGCCTCCACCGCTCTGACGGACGATGCGAATCCGGTCATAGACCCTCGCATCCATGTCCGCCAGAATATCAAGTGGCGGAAAGCGAGCCAGAATTGTCGCCGCCTCAAAGGATACTGTGCGGTATCCTCGTACGATCCGTAGCGCCATCCTTCGCTGGACGCTGTAGATTTTCGTCCTACAGCGTCGGATGGCAAGCCTCTTTGCCCATACGGGCGCCCCGTACAGGGCTACGGATCGTATGACCCCCGCATAGAGGCGGCGTACTTCCTCCCTCGGTCCCCCGAGATTGGGCAGCAGTCTGTGCATGGCACCCGCTACCCTCTCAATCCGGGGGACGAGGCGATCAAAATGCTCTTCGAAACCCCAGCGACTGTCTAAGGTGAGGCCCAGGTACTTCATGTACCGCCCCACCCTGACTTCCGACCCACCTACTTGGACGTGCGAGTCAGGTGGTTCCCTGCTCCTAGGCAGTTTGTGGAACCATAGCGCCTCGGTCTTGTGAGGCGCTATCTCCAGGCCCAACTCGTGAATTTTGGCGACGACGACTTCTACCCCAAGCTCGGCGAGCTCCTTGGTCCTCTCGAAGGTATCCCCACTGGCGACCACCAACGTGTCATCTGCATAGCAAACAACATTTATGCCAGTGGGGAGGTCGACACGCAGAACCGCATCATACGCAAGGTTCCACAGCAACGGGCCCAACACCGACCCCTGTGGAACCCCACATGTAATCTCCCTCCGGATTCTCGTACCATATTGGTCCCTGTACAGGATGTACCTGTCGCGCAAGTAGTCACCGACCACGCCTTGCAGGTAGGAGGGCACCTGATGATGTACTAGTGCCCCCCTGATTGCGTCCCAAGGCAGAGAGTTAAAGGCGTTGACGATATTAAGACTTATCGCCAACGCCACTCCACCCCGAGACACAGCCTGCTCCGACAGGAAACGGACGCGCAAGACTGCATCTACAGTCGAGCGCCCCTGCCGGAAGCCGAACTGACTATCAGCCAGATCGGGACCGACGCGCGACAGATGCCCGTTGAGACGAGCAGCAACTATTCGTTCGAACAATTTTCCAGCCTCGTCCAACAGGCATATGGGACGGTACGCCGAGGGAGAATCTGCGGGTCTGCCTTCCTTCTTCAAGAGGACCAAACTGGCCTCCTTCCAAGCCGTAGGGAACTTGGCATAACGGAGGCAGCTGTTGAACAACTGCCTCAGCCTATCCCCCAGGGCAGCCAGACTCAACACCCACACCCGACCCGGTACACCATCGGGTCCTGGTGCGGTGTTTCGGGCTTTCAAGCGGCCAACAGCTCGATCCAGCTCCTGTACGGTCACCCCCATCTCGTCATGCCACTCCCACGACGTTAGGGGGTGGACTGAGGGACCTGACCGGCCCACCGGGAAGAGAATATTCGCTACTCGACCCAGCAGGCCCGGATCTAGGGTTTCCGTCAAGGGTGGCACCCATGGCCTGAGTTTACCCAGGACCATCTTATATGGGCGCCCCCACGGATCCTCGTTGAGTCCCTCCAGGAGCTCATCCCAGCACCGTTTTTTGGCGTCTGAGATGGCGATCTGCATTGCTACTGTAGCCACTCGATATGCCCTATATAGACTGGCTGTCTCCTCGGCAGGAGTTCGCCTTCGCCTTCGGGCTCTGGTGTACAGGCGGCGGCTCCGCAAGCAAACCGCGCGAATTTGCGCGATTTCTGCCGACCACCAGTACACCGCCCTGAACTTGGGGCGACTGGACCGTGGCATTGATGCATTGCAAATTTGCGTCATCGTGCCACGGAACCAGTCTGCTTCTCTTTCTGGATCGGACGGAATCTCTTCAGCGGTTTCTGACCATGCCGCGACATTGGCGGCGGCTTCGAGCATGTCTCGATCTAGCCGCTTGAGACACCAACGTCGCGGAGGGCTGCCTTCGTGGCGGCTGGTATTCGCGATGGGACGGCGGAATGCCACATCCATGAGGATGTGGCGATGGTCAGATAGAGTGACCACCTCTTCTGCAACTCGCCATCCCGACAGCATGCACATGGCAGCAGGAGTCGCCCATGTAAGATCCACGATCGACTCCCCCTGCCATCGCACGCATGTGCTCACGGACCCCTGGTTAACTAACCGGAGGTCCAGACCAGCCGCCCACTCCTGTACGGTCTCTCCCCTTGGACTGTCTCTGGGGTTGCCCCATGCCCTAGCGTGGGCGTTGAAGTCCCCCAGGACAATCAGTGGACGAGATGGGCATCTGCGAACGCAGTCAGCCACCTCGTCCAGGTAAATCTCGTAGTCGGCGAGTGACCTGTTGGGAGAGACATAGCAACCAACAATGGCCAGGGTGCCCCATTGCACTGCAACGAAGCCCTGCCCTCTACTCAAAAGAGCGCAGGGTGGAGCACCCTCTCCGCCTCCCCAGTATATGGCGACGGAACCCAAGTCGTCCCCGAACCAGCGAGGATGGTCGGGGACGCTGTGTGGCTCCGCCACTACTGCCAGGGCAATCTGCCTCTCCACAATGGTCTGCATAAGCAGATGCTGAGCATTGCGGCAGTGGTTAAGATTGCCCTGTAGGACTTTTTGTGGGGGCGAGAATGTTAGGCCTCCTGAACAACCTCCATTTCCGGGCCGGGGCCCGGCTCTGTGGCAGTAGCCACAGCCGTCTCTGTGATGGGAGCCTGCTTACTCCTTTTCTTGCTGGGTGGGGGGCACCTTCGTCCCAGACGATGGTTTGAGGGACGTCCTAAATCTGCACACAAAGGACACTTCAGCGTCTTTGCGGTGCAATCGCGGGCCCTGTGGCCCACCTCTCCACAGGCGTAACAGCGACCGCTTCTGTCTATGCCCGCGGTGCACCTACAACCGACGTGCCCCTTTTCGAGGCACCGGAAGCAGTGTAAGGGTCTGGCTTCTAGTGCCTCGACCCTCGCTGTCCCCCACCCTACTTGTATGCTCTTAGCGGTGATCAGATTCCTTACCACCGCCAATGGACAACGGACCCAGCAGGTTCCCATCGTGGTGGGTGTTCGACGGATTTCGCCCACTTTGACGTCATCCGAAACACACCCACCCATTACAGCGACCGCTGTTGCCACTTCTTGTGGAGTGACGGCGTCGTCGAGGTCTCGTAGCCTCAGGTCACCCGTCTTAACAGGACGGGCGATGCGCAACCCGAGGTCTACTAGGACCTCCCTTAATTTAGCGGCCAGGGCATCAGCCTTAGCACCGCATTCAGGGCCGTCAACCTCCATTAGGATACCCCCGGTAACTGCTCTCTTCAGGCGGACGGCAGCTAATCCAAGATCCTTCAGTTGGATCTTAGCTTTTGCTTCGTCCGTCACCTGTTTGTACGTCACCGTGGAGCCCTCCGGAATCGTCAAAGTGACAGCAGCGGTCGTTGGGACCCTGGGCACTTTCTTTTTCTTACTCCCTTTCTCCTTGGGTGGAGGGGGAGGTGGCGCCGCAGGGGTTCCGCCCTGGGTCCTGGTCTTTTTTGGTCTCCTTGCCATAGTTGACCAGCTTTCGCTGATCTGGGTGACGGCCGGGGGCTCTGAAGCCCCCTGAGACGGTACGGGGGGCAACTCTTCTACGGGCTGCTGGGAAGGGTGATTCCTCTTTTTGGTACCCTTCTTCTTACCCTTTCCCATAATTGGCTGTTCCTGCGGAGGCTGCGTTTGCAGCCGCGGTTGTGGCTGCAGACGTGGCTGTCCCTGTGCGGGTCTCCCCAGTGGGGGCCTAATGGCTCTATCTGGGAAGATTTCAGCTCGGAACGCAGCAAGCCTAGCATCTAACACGGCCGCAATCCGCTCAAAGAGCTGGTCCTCGTTTCTATCCTGTGGACGTGGAGAGGCCAATACTGGTGGGACCTGTACGGGACGTTCAGGCCGAGCTGCTTGAGCGGGCCGAGTAGCTGGAGTGGGTATGACTCCACCCACGCCTTCAGCCGGAGTCCTACGGAGGAGGTTTATTTCCTCCGTAAGCTTGTCCACTTTTGTTGCCAGACTAGAGAGTTGGGAAAGTAAATCTGCGTTTTCCTTCTCCAGTCTAGACACGTTTTCATCAACGGCCGTCCTATTCGCCAACTCCATAGCCGCGGCCTTCACCGTTCGGACAGCTACTCTTATAGAGCGGACGTAGGTTCTCTTAAGGTTTGTAGAGTGATCCGCTATCTTCTCAATGTTAAGAAGGTGTTTGTCAATGCAGTCACCAAGCATAGAGTCCGCTTGCGATTGCATCCCTTGAGCCAGCACCTCCACACTCGGAAGGTTTTGTTTTGCCCGAGTGTTCGTAGGCATCACCGAAGGATCGAGGATATCGTCCTCAGTGTCGCCAAAGTCAATCCCTTCCTCTCCTACTGGCGAGGCCGAAACAGCTCTTACTTTGGGCCCACGCGCTGCGTCCGCTTTTGTGGGCAAAGAAGGCCACTTACGCCTGCGAGACCCTTCCCGGGACACATCCGATGAGATCGACGCAAGCGACATAACCGAGCCATCTGACTCGCCCCCGTCGCTTACATCAGCCATGTTGACTGGCGTGCTCGGACGGATAAACTGCCCGAGCCTGTTACGTGCCGGGACCACTGGTCCCCCCGGCACGACTCCTCCATTCTTACTACGCAGAACATTGCCCCCCCCAGATACGGTGGGGCAGCCCGGGCTAGGCCCGGGGGTGGATTCTCCGGCTACGCCGGTACCACCCTGGGGTAGATTTTTCTGATGATCTGCACTCATTTTATAGGTCCTTTTTTACTAGGGTGAGGTCCCTGTACTCTTCTCCCCTAAGCGCTAGGGACTGGCCTCCCACCAGCCATTCATCCTCTCAGCACGCTAGACCTTAGGATTGGGGTATTTTTTTATAGAGGTTTTCTTCCTCGTGGCCTTGCAAGGCCTCCGGTCCCGACTGGGATTACGGATCGTCCGACGTCAGCATAAGCCGAGTGCACCTGGCACATCGTCGCACAAGGGAGTGTTTTTTTAGAGAGGTTTCCTTCCTCTTGTCCGGCGTCGGCAAAAGCCGAGTGCACTAGGCAAACACACCGCACCTGTTACATCCTCTGTCCCCTCTTATAAGAAGAGGGATACGGGGAGCAACCAAGGGGCCTGGCAGGCCTCCGCCTCACCCCATTACTGGGATTTTTCCTCCCTACTGGTTTCTGTTCGCGCCGGGTAAACCCGGTACCCCCCATATCTGGGGGGCTTTCCCCTATCCACAACCCGGGGACGCGCCCGATGGGTGATCCAGTAACACCACACGGGGGGGTCGACTAAACCTAGTCCATTTCAACCCCACTAAGACACAAGCCTGCGCGTTCACCGCTAAGAAAACCCCATTTGCTGTAGCTCCACAATTCCAGAACACGTCCTTGAACATCAGTAAAAGCATTGGGATCCTTGGCGTCGACATTTCTAGCGATGTTTTGTTCCGTAGTCACTTCGAAGACAAGGTTAAGCTGGCATCCAAAAAGCTTGGAGTGTGTAACGTATCGGATTTTAACCCTAAGGCCGGTACGTTAATAAGAAAAATGGATAAATGAAACAACCTTTACTGGCATAGAATTCCTATATTATTATTTAACTACATAAACAAGTTATTCATTTTAAGTTAATTTAATACAAACAGATATTTTAAATAAATGCCACAGCTTCTCAGCCAGAGAATGTGGGTAACCTGAGATGAATTGCATTACCAATTACATAAGTTTAAATAAAGTATAAGGGCGCCAAAAGCAGAGACGGCTGCTTTACCGAAGAAAAAATCAGGTAAAAGTTTTAATTAAAGGATATGTGTAGCACCAACATGATCCGTTGACAGTAGATCAAGTGATATGAGCCCCAGCCGAACCCATAGATGGGATCTTGAACCCCAACCAAACACATAGATGGTATCTTGAACCCCAACCAAACACATGGATGGTATCTTGAACCCCAACCAAACACCTCCTGTAATTGATTTGTCAATTACAGTAACATAATAATAAAGTAGTATGAAAGAGGGAAAACCTAACCTCCAAAACATAAATTTGATGTAAAATGACTAAGAAAAGTTAATTATGTATTGTTTTGTATTATAACACAAATATAATCAAATTGATGATAAGTTTTATCTTTTATTTAATTTGGAATGATTGAATCTATGAGGGAAAAATAACCTAATAACCTCATGTAGCACCTAGCTTTCTAAATAATTAAAATATCACTTTTAATAGGCCTAGCATGTGGATAGTTCGTAGGAAATAAGTAATACATACCTTTGTGAAAATAAAGGAGGCTTAAATGAAGAAGATGGAATGAATTCCTAACAACTCCACACCACGCGTCATGGATCGATTGTGGATCCCTCCTCCAGCACAATTCTGTAGAAAACCACGAAATAAATACCGAGGCACTATTAAAACCAAAGAACAAAGCTTCCAAGAGATCAAACTTACCAAAAAAAATAGTAGAAGATCACATATTGAAAAATTTACGTGCGCACTGCACGTCGTCAGGATCGAAAAAGACAGGCTCCTTAGCCATTTTTTATAACTTGGAGAATTTCAGAGAGGGTTACAGTAGAAAATGTAATCCGTACATCTGTCGAAAACTACGAGACACTGAGGTCAAAAACCTTATTAACTTGAATGTTTTATTAAAGAAAAACGATGTCTGAAAGACCAAAAAGCACCGAAACAGTGTTTTATTGATAAGAACAATGTTTATAAACTTTAATTCATATTGTTTGTTTACAAACAATAAAAACGTCAACTAAATTGCGTAGTTATTAATATTTCTGTCAAAACCGATTATTCGTTTTATTCGCTGGAAACCCTAACTTTTCTATAGGTCACAGACAATAAATCAACTTGTAACATTAAAAGTTTCGTTCGAAAACGAATCGGTTTCGTTCAGAAACATATCGATTAATCGATAGAAAATCAATATTTTATTCCTGTATTTCAATAAAATAGGAGGAATAATTAAAGATATGTTCATTTAACGAAACATTGATTAATTGGCTATAAATCCCAATAAATATTAAGAGGCTACAGACAATTAATCAAGTAAAAGCATTAAACTTGATTTAAAAAAGAACGATTCATCGACTGAAAAATCGAATGATAATCGAAAGTTATTATAAAAATTAAATAATTAAAAACCCATTTTTACTACGTTACACGACCCCCCCTGTCAGAAGAATTTTGCGTATATAAAAGCAAAATTCAAGCTGCCCTCAGCTTGAAAACACCTCAGCTCGAAAAATAAAAATCGATAACTGAAAGAAAACTCTAACTCACACTAAATTCTAAAATAAAAATTACCAACCGGATACAACGACAATCAAGTTGTAACCAAAAAAAACTAATGAAATACAAACCACCCTATCAAATCCAACACTCAATACTACATCCTACCAATAGTAAAGAACTTAAAAAGAAAAACTACTCCATCAACAAACCGAACCCACGAACAAAGGAAAACCAAAAGTTGGAGATCATAACTCCCACAACTTAACAAAATTAATAGTAATGCAGGAAAAATGTACCTAACATTAACTAATACAAATTAAAAAAGAAACGCAACCCTAAACGCAATATATAAATCCCAACCAGTTATACATAAATAGTTAATAGAAATATAATAAATAAATATAATAATGGATGTAATAACAACTTAATATGTACTCTTGATTTACTAATAGACAATAAGCGATAACACACATAATCTAACTGTGGTTACGCCTCACCATATTAAACAAAAGAATTAAGAAGCAAGAAAACCCATTTTAGAATTTTAAATGATCAATGGTTAAAAGGCTTAATTTTAAAGAGGTAACCAACCGCCTCTAGTATAATGGCTTATTTAGAGGAGTTACTAACCGCTCCGGACAAAGGCTTATATTTTAAAGAGGTTATCAACCGCCTCTAGTATAATGGCTTATTTATTTTACATAGGAGTTACCAACCGCTCCTAACCCACTATATTTACTAAATACCCAAAGTGGTCACTACCCAAGTAAAAATTAATCCAACATTTCAACATCCCTCAAGTGAATAAAGTATTTTATAATACATACATAATTATATCAATAAATAAAGACACTAAATAATAATTATAAAATATATAACCCCAAAACTATCTTAACTTTAACTATCCATTCCAGTAATCCAATCCAAAAAATAACCAACTGCCAGGACTAATGTTCTACAATCCAAAATATACCGACTTGTCCGGGCTATAGTTTATAAGATAAGAACTTCTAAAATTATTATATAAATTTAACCTTTAACCTTGGCCACCTCCTTTTAAATATCGGATATGCCAAGCCCATAACAACCATTACTTGAGAAATCGGGTCGGTTATACATCAAACCAAACCAAAAGATTTCACGAGCAGACTACACGAGAGTCAATAGCGGTGTGATATAATTAATATCACAACCATGAAGAACCTTGGCCACCTCCTTTTAAATATCGGAAATGCCAAGCCTATATCAACCATTACTTGCACATCCGAGTCGGTTATACATCGAACCGAACCGAAAGGAAGAATACACGACAGAAGCGCGAGATTCCTTAGCGGTGGTGATGTGAGTATCATCATCACAACCGTGAAGTGTGGCTCCCACCTTCAGCAAAACATCATCGAGTCGGAACCTAAAATAAAAAATACTGGATCCCGAATCCAAGAAACGACGAAACACCCGAACAACTATTTCAACCGAAAGAAAAGGACAATTCCCTATAATTATAAGCACTACAAACTATCGATACACATTTAAGATAAGAACACACATAAGTACAAGACGAACTTTCAAATTTAAATTAAGAGTTCTTAATGGTATACACAACGATGCAACGACATCAGCAGCACTGGGTCCCTAATGCGAATCTCATACACAAGCTTATATTTATGTAAAGCTTGGAAAGCAAAAGAATATTCCTCCATTTTATAACAAGTGAAATAGTCACTGAACCGGAAGCAATATCTTAGAAAATATAAGTTAAGTAATGATAAAGTTAAGTAAAAGTTAAGCAACAGTAATGATAAATAACTGCAATGTAAAATAGCAGTAAGGTTAAATAAGTGTCAAGATAAGTAGCCTGATACACACATCAATACGCAATAAGCATAAGCGGTAAGCACCACATTAATACAGCTAGCTTAAGGCGCTAGGTATCAAAAGCAAAGAAAAATAAATTAAATCTTCAGAAAAAAAAAAACTTATTTTTAATTATTATTTGAAAATTAAGCAAAGTTAATTAATTCTGAAAATGCAAAAACGATGGGTGTGAACCCTTATTACAGTATAATTTCCTAAACAGTCAAAAAGCAGAAGTTGAAAAAGTTGAAAATTTCCCCGACTTGAAAAAAGTAAAAAATAATTTTAATTTAAAAAGTTCCAATGGGAAAATTAAGAAAGAAAGCTGTAAAAGTGGCAAATGATGAGTGTGTACCAGATATTTAGTTAAAAGTAGCATAATGTTTAAGATAAATATTAAAATGTAAAGATTTCATTATAATCACCGCACTATTTTGCAAGTCATCTCAAGTTAACAGAAAAAACATTAGTTAAGTATTTAAATTATAACACAGTATGCATACATAAGACACAGGTAGTATAATTTGTAATGTAAAACACAGATCTGCAAGAAACTTGAGGTAAGACTCAATAAACACGGTTCCGCAGTAAACTTATGAAATACTTATAGTAAACACAATTTTTGACATATTTAAAACAACATGACAATCATCTCAGGTTACTCGCCACCACGTACGGGCGTCACTGTAACGTATCGGATTTTAACCCTAAGGCCGGTACGTTAATAAGAAAAATGGATAAATGAAACAACCTTTACTGGCATAGAATTCCTATATTATTATTTAACTACATAAACAAGTTATTCATTTTAAGTTAATTTAATACAAACAGATATTTTAAATAAATGCCACAGCTTCTCAGCCAGAGAATGTGGGTAACCTGAGATGAATTGCATTACCAATTACATAAGTTTAAATAAAGTATAAGGGCGCCAAAAGCAGAGACGGCTGCTTTACCGAAGAAAAAATCAGGTAAAAGTTTTAATTAAAGGATATGTGTAGCACCAACATGATCCGTTGACAGTAGATCAAGTGATATGAGCCCCAGCCGAACCCATAGATGGGATCTTGAACCCCAACCAAACACATAGATGGTATCTTGAACCCCAACCAAACACATGGATGGTATCTTGAACCCCAACCAAACACCTCCTGTAATTGATTTGTCAATTACAGTAACATAATAATAAAGTAGTATGAAAGAGGGAAAACCTAACCTCCAAAACATAAATTTGATGTAAAATGACTAAGAAAAGTTAATTATGTATTGTTTTGTATTATAACACAAATATAATCAAATTGATGATAAGTTTTATCTTTTATTTAATTTGGAATGATTGAATCTATGAGGGAAAAATAACCTAATAACCTCATGTAGCACCTAGCTTTCTAAATAATTAAAATATCACTTTTAATAGGCCTAGCATGTGGATAGTTCGTAGGAAATAAGTAATACATACCTTTGTGAAAATAAAGGAGGCTTAAATGAAGAAGATGGAATGAATTCCTAACAACTCCACACCACGCGTCATGGATCGATTGTGGATCCCTCCTCCAGCACAATTCTGTAGAAAACCACGAAATAAATACCGAGGCACTATTAAAACCAAAGAACAAAGCTTCCAAGAGATCAAACTTACCAAAAAAAATAGTAGAAGATCACATATTGAAAAATTTACGTGCGCACTGCACGTCGTCAGGATCGAAAAAGACAGGCTCCTTAGCCATTTTTTATAACTTGGAGAATTTCAGAGAGGGTTACAGTAGAAAATGTAATCCGTACATCTGTCGAAAACTACGAGACACTGAGGTCAAAAACCTTATTAACTTGAATGTTTTATTAAAGAAAAACGATGTCTGAAAGACCAAAAAGCACCGAAACAGTGTTTTATTGATAAGAACAATGTTTATAAACTTTAATTCATATTGTTTGTTTACAAACAATAAAAACGTCAACTAAATTGCGTAGTTATTAATATTTCTGTCAAAACCGATTATTCGTTTTATTCGCTGGAAACCCTAACTTTTCTATAGGTCACAGACAATAAATCAACTTGTAACATTAAAAGTTTCGTTCGAAAACGAATCGGTTTCGTTCAGAAACATATCGATTAATCGATAGAAAATCAATATTTTATTCCTGTATTTCAATAAAATAGGAGGAATAATTAAAGATATGTTCATTTAACGAAACATTGATTAATTGGCTATAAATCCCAATAAATATTAAGAGGCTACAGACAATTAATCAAGTAAAAGCATTAAACTTGATTTAAAAAAGAACGATTCATCGACTGAAAAATCGAATGATAATCGAAAGTTATTATAAAAATTAAATAATTAAAAACCCATTTTTACTACGTTACAAGTGCTCAACAAAGCGAAGCAGTACTTCACGTCGGGCCAAAGACTGCAACTTTATAAGTCGCAAGTCCGGCCTCATATGGAGTACTGCTGTCATCTGTGGGCGGGGGCACCTGGATACCAGCTTGGGCCTTTAGACTCGGTTCAGCGACATGCTGCTAGAATTGTTAACGATCCTGAGCTCACAAGCGGTCTAGAGCCCCTCAGTCTGAGGAGAGACTTTGCCTCCTTATGTGTATTCTACCGCTTGTATAACGGACAGTGTTCTGAAGAATTGTTTAAGATGATGCCCACGGCTACATTCTACCATCGCAACTCTCGCCATCGACAGGAAGTCCATCCCCACATATTGGAACCAAAATTGTTTCGAACTGTGCGGTCTCAAAGGAGCTTCCTTCCGCGGACGCTCAGATTGTGGAATGAGCTCCCTGCCGTGGTTTTCCCAATGGAGTACAGCATGGGGTTCTTCAAAAAGGGTGTGAAGAGATTTCTGCAGGGTCGGCAACGCGCGAGTAACACCCCTGGTGATGCAAGCGTCCATAGGCTGCGGTAACCGCTTACCATCAGGCGGGCCGTATGCTTGTTTGCTAACTAAGTAGTATAAAAAAAAAATAAAAAAAACAATTCGGAAAACCACGAAAAATTCTTGGACAGTTGATACATTAGAAAATGCAGTCAGTATCCTCAGAGTAGGAGTCATTTCGGTGTACAAAGTATCTCAGCAAACTGGCATACCTTACAGCACTTTAAAGAAGAGATTTAATTTAAGAGATTTAATTTAGCGAGATTTAATTTAATTTAGATTTAACTTAGTTAAACTTTTGCGGAAGACTAAATATTATGGCTCCCATTTCCCTTATGAGCGTGAAATGGGCTCCCATTACACGCACGTGTCGGGTAATGGGAGCGATTGACTTCTTTTTTAAAATCGTTATTGTATCTTAATACATGACTGTAGTTAATTCTAACTGTGATTAAAACTTACCAAAATAATTGTTCTAAGAGTTCCTAATTAAAAATTATAAGAAGGTTAATAAATGTTGGTTTTTATGAAAGTTTTCCCTTAGTAGGCTCCCATTACACCGCGCTCCCCTATGTATGTTTGTTCGGGTGGAATCTTGCAAGTCGTATATCACCCACTTCCAGTGGTCGGATTGAGTTGATATTTGGTATACATTAGTGTATTGCATGACAATGCAAGTACAGTCAACAAAAAGTACAGTCACTCAAAAAAAGCTTGTATTAAAAATTTATTTTTTAACAAAGAATTTATTAGAGTTGATGAGTGCACAATTTGTCATTTTTAAGTTTTCAATAACATTAAATGCCACTTGCGCGACTAAAAAGTAAGTAGAAACGCGACAAGGTACTTGCCGGACATGATACCTAAAATCTGTAAAATTATCACTGTTTCCAACCCTATGCTTAATGAATACAATTAATAACGGATTTTTACCAAAATGGAAGGGAGGTTGATTAACAAACTACGGTTGCGTAGTAACCGGTAAGTGTTCTGCTTAATTCTGAATAAACCCTTTTCTCTTGGTATATTTTACGCACTTTTCAGGTCAAACTCGTCTGAGTAACGGTCCAACTTTTTTATGCTCATATAAAATGTATGAGAAAATCTTTGGGTGGAACCCAACGAATTACCTCTTTGGCGAAACCCGAAAGTGGGCTCTTAATGATACGATGCGGAGTGTGCTAAAGTATGTTTAGTATGTTAACTACCTATATTAGGTTAAATTAGTTTGTTGAGAAGTGGTCTTAGCAATGGGCATCGCGGTTTATGTGACGAGGTCTTAAGAAGAAAAGTGACTTTGTTCGCTTGGCTCGCGGTTAAAAATATAACAAGTCCCTCGCGAGAACCATTCACTAGATTTAGCTTTTTCAAAGATAAATACTAAAGCCCACCATAGACGTAGCTATAATATATATTAATATAAAACATAGAGGCATATTACGATATATTTTCAATACTAGTCTTTGAGTGACCGCACACGCAGCTATAATATATATTTTTGTTACTTCACCAACTTGTACTGTAATTTATATCATAGTTCGGCAAATTAATATATATTATAGATACGTCTGTGATGTGCTTAAGTCGTATACTTTGTTATAAGAGTTGTGTGTACCAACTTATTATACCTGAATATTATGTCTGAAACATGTCTGAAATATAAAATTTCATAACACAACTATAATGCTACTTGCTCTCAAGGAAACAAGGTGACAATAACACTGAATACATTTGTACGCTCCATACTATTATCACGATTTCACGGACAGCTCAGCCCGTCGGAATATTTGCAAGAGGTGTGGCGGTCTGACCCCATTTATGTGTTATATAATTAGCGCCATTTGCTTGATTAAAATGATTGATGAGCCTCGCTGAAACTCGGCTCTGTTTTCATGCGAATATATTACAAACTTGTTATATCATATAGTACCTACCTATGGATGGGATGTATAAACTTAGTCTATTCTAAGGAAACTCATCATCATCATCATCATCATCAGCCTATAATGTCCCACTGCTGAGCACAGGCCTCCTTTCACAAATAAGGGTGAAAGGGAATGGGCAATACTCAACCACGCGTACCCACTGCGGATCGGTGGAGGTAGGCTAGTGGTCAACCTACTGTTGGAATTTTTCAAGCCGCCTAGGAGGCATCCAACTAGCTTAATGACATCACAATTAAGTGATAACCGGGACCAACGGCTTTACGTGCCTTCCGAAGCACGGAATAAGGAAACTAATCATGTAATAATGGTTCGTAGCAAACTGCTTTTTAAATTGGTCAGTTTTCGTAGTTCTCACTAATATTTACCCGTTCATAACAAATTCGAAACATAACACCCGTTCGAAACCTTTGCACATAGATATTAAGTTACCAAATTAAATACGGACCATTAGGCATCTAATAAAATACTTCGGAAACGAACTACGAAACGTGTTCTTGACATTAAGAAGCGATAAGGGTTCTTACGTAGCTAATATTAGCTCAATTGCTCTCCAATTGATTTCCACCATATGCTCTCATGAAGGAATCGTACCTTGTCGATTGTTGAGGTATATCGATATATTATAGGGACGTCGATTATATCGAGTTATTCGCGTTCTGCTCGCGATGGTAATGTTGCGTTGGTTTAAAACACAAGAGTATTGAGAGAAAGTATTTTTTTAGTACTAAGGGAGCGAGCGAAAAAGCATACCAGCTTTTCTGATGATAAGCGGTTACCGAACGAATTATAGGGTCTATAGGCTACGAAGGGTCTGAAGAGATTTTTGTAGGGGCGGCAACGCGCGAATGATACAGTATGAGGCATCATGAGTGGTGAGCACAGATAGGCAGTAGTGGCGGCAAGCTCGCGCATGTACACTTTTGGATCACAGTAGCCTAATGACACGCGAGAATCCAATAGACGACGAGCATCGACCGACGAACCAATCGTGTGCAGCTCGGCGCTCCCCCCTTCATCATTCCGCCAAACAGACATAGAACTGTTAAGAAAGCAACCTAAATTAAGTAAGAGTACATTAAAGTTGAAGCTGAGAGAGGCATTGCTCGATGAGGCTAACTTCACTTGAAGAGGCGCCATCGAGAAATGAATCCACTCTACATGTCTTGTTTTGTTATTTTTAAATGTGTTAACTTTTTTTTTTGTGTTTTTAATTTTGTTCTTTTTTTTTAATACTTAGTTGTTTTCATTTTAAAAAAAAATTGCCGACTTCAACAAGGGGGGGGGGGATACTGTTTACTGGCAAGTGGAGTTCTTAAGGTAATTTTAGCTTAGTTGTTTTTATATGTTGCATGTAAATGCCTTTCTTGTATGTATTTTTAATAATGGTAGGTATAATAATCTGTAAAGAGCGTGTCTGGCCATCAAACTTCATAGTTTGGCGAGTAGTGTATGTTATATTTAATTTTGTACTTATCATTTATTTTCAATAAAAAAAAAAAAGACCGAAAAATTAACTACTGCGCAGATGTCAATCTTTGCTCACGACTCGTGCCCCTTACTATACCATGGAGGAGAGAAGTCGCATTGCCAGCATCAAGGGACAAAGCGCAGAGTTATTTGGTACTAGAACACTGGTGGCATACCATACTGCCAGCACAGCGTGTCTTCATGGAGCTCTGGCGACGATAATCTTATTTGGTTGTGATCTTCTGTAAGATGGAGGCAAAATAACTAAAACACTCATAAGTTCAATATATTTGAAATATTAAATTAAATTAAATTTATGTTTTAGATTATGTGGCTATATTACAGGCTGTATTGGTTCAAGGGTAAATGCCTCACACTCAACTATTCAAAAACCCACAAATAATTCAGTTCACATAAATATTTGTATTTTCAAAAAAACAAAAATTTAAAACAAATCCTTATTTACAATACTTAATAACAAGGGAATAAATTTGTAACATGTGGGAAAAAGCAATAATATTTCCTAAAATAAAAGGTGATCCAATAATAATTAATTTATTTATTTAATACATACTTAATTGATTTTGGAAATTAAATGTCAGAGTGTGTCAGATCAAAGGATTTCCACATGATATTTTCATGATTATTTAATTATGAATCAAAAGTAAGTCAGAGTTACAAGCAAGCGAACCCGCTCCAAGCTTAGATTGTGTTAGGAAGGGTGGCCGTATTCGTACCACTTTTAATTTATTTTTAAATTGACTATTTCGACGAAGTACGAATCACACGTCAATGAAAAGAAAATATAATTATTTTAAAATGTTTTATTCCTATTTCAGTTTTGAGAAACAACATTTATGTTAATCTCTTGATACTATTAATAATAATCGTGTTTCCTCACGATATAAGGCGCCGATCCCACAGAGAGAGTTCTAGAGTTCCGAGTTCTTAGTTCCGCGTTCACTGTAGTCTATGCGGCGCCTTTGATCATTACACACAGAGAACTCGGTGTTCAAGAGAACGCGAGTTCTGTCGGAGTTCCATTTTCTAAAGCTGGCAGTTGAGGTTACATTTAATACAACTACCTTGCAATTTTATAATATCTCCAATTATTTCTTGAATCTTCAATACTGTAACATTTTTTTCTAAATAAACCACCTAAATATTGCTTAATACATAGAATACATAGAAATTATTGCTAGCCGCCAATGGGACAAGCTCCATACTTTGCCCATTTACCTTTAGAACTCTAGACTGCTCGCTCGCTGTGTGTATAGTAGAGAACGCGGAACTCGGAACGCGGAACTCTAAAACTCTTTTCTGTGGAACCGGCGCCTAAGACACCTTATTTATCTGTTCTGTGCCTAAGACGGTACTTTTGTACCTGCAAGGCCACCACGCAAAAGTTTAATGTGTCACCAAGCATCTACCGTTATTTCCTTCAGCTCTATGTTTTCTTCACCTTCGGCCACATCATCACTTACCATGATGAGATATTTGTGAAACCTAAGCCCTAAAATATATAATAATGAGTTCTAAGTAATAAAAATTCGTTCCATTTTAACTGACCAAAGAAGTGTGGATTGGACTATCAAATTTTGGTTTAGATTTATTGATCTTTTTCAGTGTAGTGGAACAATAAAGTCACATTCACATAAAAAAAATTCATTTCCACAAGGAACATTATATCATCTGACTTTAATCAGAGATACAAAGAGCAAAAAGACGTTCCTCAAATACGAAAGCACATACCCACATTAATCTAGCCCGTTGCGCCCAGCGTCCTGGCAGCTCCTAGACATTTCCTAAATAAGGTCCGCAATTTACGCCGGGAATTCTGATTATTTCGCAATCCTGCTCGCAGCGGCAGATTGTACTGTGATTGTTATGTTAAGGTGCGTCTACGCTACGCGAACCGAGCACAAGCCGGGTACATGCAGGTTCGGTATACGCTTGACTGTGCTCCCCCAAATGTCAGCTTTTTGACGAACTTAGGGATTCGCATCGCGCTCGTATTACATGGCGAGTGCCAAACGAAGAGCGGCTCGGTTCGCGTAGCGTAGACGCACATTTAGACTGCTAGGCTAGTTTGTTACATCTTAATATGTCGTCAGCTTTCTCTTGAATTGTAAATAAAACTATTTGTAAAGAAACAATATATTGGTTGCTTTTAAAGAATATAATGCTTCAATCTAAAATTGTCTCTATATTTATCATAGGTAGATATATTTTCCATGGTAGCATATTCCACATTTGTTTATCGTGTTACTCATATACTTAATCAATGTAAATGTGAGATTGTGTGTTTGTTTGTTACCTCTTGTCGCCTCGATGGCAAAACAAATCGTAATGAGGCACGCATGCAGATAAATCATAACCTAGAATAACAAAAATAATACTTTTTTATCCCGGGTAAACATTATCCCTCGGGAATGGGGGGAAAGCTCGGGGCGAAAAACTAGTCATACATAACTTTAGACGTTGCAGGTTGGACCATATTACCTTTGCGATCGAGACCATTATACCGTGTGGGGGTTCGAAGCTCGCCGATTTGCTCGTACTTTGTCATCAAAATTAATCGAGGCCTCCACAGAGCAGCGGGCGGGGAGCTTTTTCCACCAATGCCTGATGCATTCTGCAACTATCCAAAGAGATAACGCTGCCAGATTAGTGGGAACGGTAGCAGGGGCAGAATCGAGGACATTTTCTATCTATATATAGGGTGACCGGTAATTAGTAAACGATACTTAGACCCATGACTGTACTCATGATAACAAACAACTTTCCCAAAGAAATGTAGTATTTTGTACATATTTGTTGTAAATAAAGATTTTAGACGCAAATTAAGTATAATAACTATTTGAGCATTCTTGCATATCCCAGTTACGGTACATGATTGAAGTAATATCATGGTGAAAATTCAGGCTTGG
The DNA here is from genome assembly GCA_951394255.1 of Polyploca ridens. Classification (NCBI taxonomy): domain Eukaryota; kingdom Metazoa; phylum Arthropoda; class Insecta; order Lepidoptera; family Drepanidae; genus Polyploca; species Polyploca ridens. The sequence continues at coordinate 13,557,567 of OX596256.1, read as the reverse complement.
CATTTAGACTTGATAATGTTGTTATGGGGTCATGCAGCTTAGCAACGTAATGAAGCACCCACGCGTACTAAGCTATTTCAGTCTGCAATTTGTTAGTACATTTCCACTTTTCTTTTTTTTACGTAAAAGCAACAAATCAACTACATTTACTTATTTAAAAACATCTCAAATCTACATAAAATGATTGAAAAACATTAAGGTCAATTTAACAGATTTACCTGTACGGTTTCAACACCGTACATTTTTCTGTGTACGCAGCAACCTACTTTTGTCGCCCGCTAATAATAGCATAAATACACGGATTCTAAACATTTTACTAGAGTGCATTATAACGTTTTATATCAACAACATCAAGAGGAACGAATCACCAAACTTTTACTGTGAATATAATCAATATACCTTTGATACTTCACAAGTGGTTTCTCTACGCACTCCAACATCAACTACAATACAAATGTACTGGGCTAACTACTACTAGGCCCGTACATACCTGTGGAAAGTTCTCGACGTTATAATTATATTTTCTTTTAAAAGTAAAAGCTTCCATTCAAAAATAAATAAAGTTAAAAGGTTTCTGGAAAACCTCTCGAGATATTTTGAGATAAAAAGGCACTGGATTCGTCCATGTATACATTCATAAAAAAATGTTATCCTTCTCAGAAATGCCAGAGTATCTTAAGAGCCCATGAAATATTCTTTTGTTATCAATATGGGACGAATATTTTATTTTAGGACTTGCTTCAAGATTTTTGACCAATCATTGTTGACGCTTTAGCACAGGGGTGCACATGTAAAGTGTAAACAGACCCAACAGATGTTGTACTGTCAAAAATCCCATTGAAAAAAAGCAAATTTTTCAATTTTTTGATCAACTTTTCCAATGTTTCATTCCGCTTTTATTGAGTGACTGTACTTTTTGTTGACTACACTTGCATTGTCTGTCATCCAATACTAATGTATACCAAATAAAAAGTCAATCCGACCACTGGCAGTGGGTGAAATTCGACCTGCAAGATTCCACCCGAACAAATATACATACATACATTGCAAGTTAAATAAAAGCTTGTAAAAAGGCATCTGCTATTATAATAACATGTAAATATTCAAAGCACATTATACCATTTCGCGTTAAATTCATGAAAGTTCAAATTGTGTGTTATTCATTCATGAGTGAAAATAATATGAACTCACACTGAATGGTAATGCTCGCGAATCGAATCGTATCTGTGGATATTACCTCCTACTATGATAATAAAGTCATGACAGGTCCATGTTTCCAGATGGGTCTTATGAGAATAGTATGAAAGGCGGTGGGATATAGTTTGTTGTATCTAAATGTCTTTTATGAACACACACATTGGAATGTTGAGATTGTGGTCAAACAAACTTATTCAAAGTAAATATAAACTCTGTGGGATATTTTATTTATTTAGACAAATAAGTAAAAAACTTGGAATATCGTCTAAAAATTATATAGCATTTTTATTTGGTAAAAGGTAACGTTTATTTCACTAAACAGCTTGTACTAAAATGGAAGAAAAGTTTTGTCGGTTCTTTTTATTAATCGCGCAAAGGCTACAAAGCATTTTAAAACAAATAAACTCGACGGGACAAAGGCATAGCTGGTGAACACAATAAGTTAGCAAATGCCGTTTCTGTACCGTGAAGTAATAAAATCATTCACGCGTCATGTACCTAACCCGAAAATAAATTATTTGTGTAATGTGTGATCAAATAATTTACGGATATTAAATAAATTGCACATTTTCCTGTAACCTTCTTCCCCTCAAATTGGAATCCTTAAATCCAAGCGTCACTTCCGTGTTAATAATAAATCTATTAAATAAATAAACGGGTTCCAACCTTCCTTGGATGTCTTTTTTTGGGCCATAACTATTGTAAAAAACCGGACCGCATAACTAATTTTTTTTGTAAAGGAATTTTGTTAAAAAAACTGCTTGTTAGAAACGTCATTCTATTTTTCCTTATCATCAGTAATAAAAAAATATTTTTCTAAGTTCGGTAAGCAATAAGATTTAAAACTATTCCTCACTGACTATAATTTTTTTTTTTTTTTTTTTTTTTTTTAGTGGTTGCTGAAATATACCGCTGTGAAAAACGGACAAATGGACGGGGTGGCTTCTTTTTGGTTCAGAACCCAAAAAATTTAGTGATTTTTTATTCAAAAATCATTTATTCAAATAGTCCTTCGCAGGCACTTATGAAAAGTCTCTAATGCCGGTTCTAAGACTCTAATACTCTAATACCGGTTCGGAAGGTTGCATTTGCTGAGGTATAATTTAAGTAATTAACCAAAATAAAAATAATATAGTCTCATGCTATTTTAAAATGTAGTAGAACAAGCTTAGGCACTGATCGTTATACATATTTTATATGCTTTGACCCCGTCAACCCATTCATGATATTTTGAGTAACCTACCCGGGTACCACTATTCTCAAAAAAATATGTTTTATTTATATAAAAAATACAATTCCTATGTTTATACAGAATTAGAACTCTATGAATATGAAGTTACCCTTCATATTCATACAGGGTTCCTCGTCACTGAGAAGTTGTATTTTTTTGACACTCACGTAAGGGTTAATTGAGATTTTGGCAAAGGCTACAAACTTCTCGGCCGTCGTCATTTGCATAGTTATTAGAGTTTTATGCCCTTTGAATTAAGAATACGAGCGTTATATTTTAGGAAAAAATTACACCAAATATGGAAGGGATTCTTAAAAAAATATTGGCTACAAATAAAAACAAGTGTGCGTCCAATAGTTTCACCAAATTCAAAATCATCAACAACCTTTTTTAATATGGGGCTTTGTGTTTCACCACAATCTCAATGTGGTACATACCCCCTCTTTCTCTACTGAGATTTTCTATAGTGGCCACCTTCACCAACCTCTCGGTCATAAAAGACGGCACACTATACCAGGCAACCCCTTACGAGGCGTCTGGGACCATCTGCGGTAGGTCACGCCGCCAGAGTACTCGCCCCTGGTACTTAAGAGAAAATGTGAGTCGCACCGTGATCACTCACTACCATTTGTCCAGAATGGTACCGGAGCAGTCAAAGTCGCTCACCACACGCACCCCAGCACGCCAGCGCTAGCATGAGCACAAACGTATAAATACGCAGCGCAAACACCGGCACCAGCGCACCTTGTTGGTGCTAGCGGATTCAATCCCCGCTAGGGACGCCAGAGAAGCTGGCTCCCATTTCTCCAGAATGGTCCCGGAGCTGTCATGCACGCTCACCTCCCGAATACGAATCCACGCATCTACCCAATGCCTGCAGCTGGGTTGCCGGAAAACTAATCCAACGGGTAGTCCTCTACTTTCTATCCAGGAAAGTGCCGGAGATGCAGTTCACTCACAGGAGCTCACTTGCTTGAGGGTTACTCACGAACCCCGCGTCTGACCACCAGGTGGCCCTTTGCCTTAGGCCGGTAACTTCAGACACTTGTTGCGCGCGAGGAATGACGCACGACCAACACATAGTCGAGCAGACAACATGCCACTCCTCTGCAACCACCACATAGACCAACGCGAGTCCATACCCAATGTCAGGTTCCACCTTTGCGCTTGCAATGGTGGAGGGCCTACCTGACCCCGCGTACCCTTATCCAAACAGCCGGACCCGTAGTTCCAGCTGCGAACCCCATCTGTTCGGGTCGTACAGACGTGGGCGTTGCTCATTTAGCACCACCCGGAGGACACGTGTACGGTGTTTAAGGCAGAACGTACGGACGCGAGCAACATTATACAGTAGTACCCAATTAATATGGCTTACCGATGTACCTGCGCGGAAGATACATTTTCAAAGCGCGGAAAACGCTATTGGTCGGCAGCTGCCGCCATGTTAGCGCGCGCCGTGCGGAGGGGCGTGACTTACGAGTGAGACGGAACTAACAGCTGCAGTGTATTATGAACCTTATAATAGTGATCTAAGGTTGATTACAAGTTTTAGCATTCTTTTGTTAATCTTCGGGGCCATACTTTCTTTTCTGTGCAAACGAAGATTCACGACGCGCCATATAAGTTGGGTAATACTGTAAGTGACTTTGTGTCTGAAGGTGTTAAGTGTCTAAAGCGTCAAGTGCAGATGTCGGAACAATCAGTATGTGCTTGAAGGCTGAAAGGAAGTAGAATTTTCAAAATAAAATAAATACGACTTTTCTACTTGAAGATGTTACTGTGCTGTTTTCTATCACCACAATCTTAATGACATTGTAATTTCAAGGTTATTGTCATTTGAATCTCTTCATGGTCATGGCATTCAACACATTTAGTACTAGAAAACATTTTATCCATTCAACGATTAAAAAGTTTTATGCTTCTGTATTTACCTAACGTCTGTTGTTTCACTAGAAACCTTCATCAATAAAACATAAGTGTTGTACACAATCAGAAAATCGGAACATTCATAAATCATTCAGTACGGCACTGTGATATCTGAAATGTAGATCTGTTTGTATTTAAATTGATTTCAATTTTTTTTTTTATACTACTTAGGTAGCAAACAAGCATACGGCCCGCCTGATGGTAAGCGGTTACCGCAGCCTATGGACGCTTGCATCACCAGGGGTGTTACTCGCGCGTTGCCGACCCTGCAGAAATCTCTTCACACCCTTTTTGAAGAACCCCATGCTGTACTCCATTGGGAAAACCACGGCAGGGAGCTCATTCCACAATCTGAGCGTCCGCGGAAGGAAGCTCCTTTGAGACCGCACAGTTCGAAACAATTTTGGTTCCAATATGTGGGGATGGACTCCCTGTCGATGGCGAGAGTTGCGATGGTAGAATGTAGCCGTGGGCATCATCTTAAACAATTCTTCAGAACACTGTCCGTTATACAAGCGGTAGAATACACATAAGGAGGCAAAGTCTCTCCTCAGACTGGAGGGGCTCTAGACCGCTTGTGAGCTCAGGATCGTTAACAATTCTAGCAGCACGTCGCTGAACCGAGTCTAAAGGCCCAAGCTGGTATCCAGGTGCCCCCGCCCACAGATGACAGCAGTACTCCATATGAGGCCGGACTTGCGACTTAGAAAGTTGCAGTCTTTGGCCCGACGTGAAGTACTGCTTCGCTTTGTTGAGCACTCCAAGCTTTTTGGATGCCAGCTTAACCTTGTCTTCTAAGTGACTACGGAACAAAACATCGCTAGAAATGTCGACGCCAAGGATCCCAATGCTTTTACTGATGTTCAAGGACGTGTTCTGGAATTGTGGAGCTACAGCAAATGGGGTTTTCTTAGCGGTGAACGCGCAGGCTTGTGTCTTAGTGGGGTTGAAATGGACTAGGTTTAGTCGACCCCAATCGGAGACACTAGAAAGTGTACTCTCGATTTCAGACAACAGCCGTTCGCGGCTTTCCTCCACCTCGGAACGAGGGATATTAGCACGGCCCGTGTAATGAGCGTCCCCTGTACTGTCGTCTGCATAACAATGAATACCGTCAATAGACAGCATATCATTGATATGCAGTAAGAACAGTGTTGGGGACAGCACAGAGCCTTGCGGTCAATTATCTTTGACGTAGATTTTCTTTGGTTTAATTTTTTTGAGTCCCTAGGGGACTGGTAGATTGAGGAGAGATTTTTTGAAATTTTATCCCTGAAGAAGTAACAAGTTTGAACGGAGACATATAAATCACTTTTTGAATTTTACGAGAAACTACTACATACTTTATTAAATAACCTTTATCTTATAAGCCGCTACCTGTAGGCAACGTTCTTAAAATACTGGCTGCATTTTGCCACGTTGTGTGGCAAAATTACATATCATTTTTAAAGTTCTGTAAAAATAAAAATCCCCCTGACTTATCATCTTTATGTTAATACAAGTTATTGTTTTTTGAATATACAATTTCGAACGAAAGATGAGAGTTTGCACGCCGAATTAATTCTGAATTTTTTTTAAATATCTTGTGGCATTCCATGGACATGAAATTGTATGCTTAAGCAAAGACTAATAATGTAAATTTATATTAGACATGAAATATTCGTGCTTTTTTATTTAAACAATAGGAATAGTTGGACAAAAATTCAAATAAAACTAAAATTTAGGTACCTACTAAAACTGCATTGAATACATCGGCATTCGGCTAGTGTTACAGGGGTTCACAAAAATAATAATAATAATAATAACTTTATTTCAAAAACAAGAATTAAATTAGTACACAACATCAAAATAGCTATTCAAAAGAAATTAAATTCATTCACTCAACATTAGTGCCCTGGTTCTCAAACTAGGTCCAACCTGTATCTTGAGAACCAGGTTCCTCTCTGTGTGACTTATTATCATGCATACATTTATTTGCGCAGATAAACTATCCACAAACAATTTATTATAAGTAGTGTAGGTGTAATTACTAATTATATTTTTAATGTGTACTTATATAATAATATAACCCATAGGGATTTCAATGAATTTTGATTAGTAAATAAATATAAATACCTACAAAGTATATAATATATATATATATATATATATATATATATGTATACATATATATCATACTAAATATATATTAAACATAATAAAAAATAATATTATACCTAAACATGATTATGTGCATGTACTATGCCAATACTGCGAGCAGTTGCTCGGTGTTACTGTAATTTATGGATTGTAACCATTTTTTAACTTTAAAAATACACGTTTTATACGGCAGTTTATAAATTTCTAAAACCTTGTTTATTTTATTATAAAGATAGGGACCTTGGAAGCATGTAAATTTGTGTATAAAGAATGTTTTGTAAGATTTGATGGGGCAAATTTTATCCTTTCTTCTAATTATTACCTTATGAGGATCATAAATTAACTTTTTATGCATTCGTCCAATTATTTGTTTGATATATAGCCTTACAGTTAGTACTCCAGCAAGAGAATACAAGCTTTCCGTTGCAAATGTGTATGTTTTCCGTAGCATGACCTTTAATAATGCCCTTTGGGCTCTTTCAAGAGTCAGAAGAAATGTTTTACAAGCACCCCCCCATGCCGATATGCTGTAAGCAATAATAGACTGTGCTAGGGCGAAATAAATTGTAAGCAAAAGTTTCGAGTCTACTACATTCCTTATGGTTTTGAATATGTACATGAGCTTTCGCACCCTACCAGACAAGACATCTATCTGCGGCTTCCAACACAGTCTATCATCTAAGAGAACACCAAGATATTTAACATTTTCCGCACGTACTAGTTTAGGACATTTACAACAACTATTCGCTATGTTTTCGGCATTACAATTATGGACTTTTATTTCAAAATTTATATTAGGGAGGGATGACCTTAGTATAGAAAAAGGTATAAATTTTGTTTTGCTCACATTTAAGGTGAGCAAGTTTCTATCAAGCCAATGTTTTACTTTTGCAAGCCCTTGCTCTGCTTTTGCCCTAGCCTCCTCCCAATCCAGTCCTTTAAAAATGAGTGCTGTATCATCAGCAAAAGTAAAAATGCGTCCATTTTCAAGTTGCATATCACATAATTTATTAATATAAATTAGAAAGAGGCTAGGGCCAAGCACACTACCTTGAGGCACACCAAAATCGATGGAAGTTGATGAACTGATCAGATTACCTATTTTTACTCTCTGAGTTCTGTTTCTCAAATAATCTTTAAAAAGATCCAATGCTACCCCTCTAACTCCAATCCTTTCTAATTTAGACGTAAGACGAGGTACAGAAACCGTGTCGAATGCTTTAGCCATATCTAGGAATATACCTATACATTTATTCTTTTTATCTAGTGTTTCCGCTACATGTTCAACTAAATTTGAGATTGCATCTTCCGTTGACATGCCGGCTCTGAACCCAAATTGATTATCAGATAGAAGTTTTTCTTTAGTTAAGAACGAAAGTAGTTGTTTGTTCATAATTTTTTCAAGGATTTTAGACAGAGCCGGCAGTACGGATATAGGTCTATAATTACCTACACTGTTTCTGTCACCCGCCTTATGTACTGGATGAATTAGTGCTACCTTAAATATAGTAGGAAATATCCCTTTTGATATACTTAAATTGCATATATGAGTGATTATTGGCACCAATTTTTCCCTGTTAGCTTGTAAGACTTTTGTAGATATCCCGTCCCATCCTATAGCACTATCTTTCTTCATACCCTTTAATATAGCGTCAACCTCAAGGGCATCCGTATCAAGCATAACCATGGAATTGCAAGTAAGATCTGATTCAAGATTGTAACTATCAGGTATATTAGGGTTTCTAATACTTAAAATGTTGTCCGCTAGTTCTTTACCAATGTTCGAAAAAAAGGTATTAACATAATTAGCTGAATCAAGAGGTGTGTTTTTTATGGTCGTTAGTTCAATTGGAACTGGTTTTTGTGTTGTAGAATTAGTGATAGTCCTGATTGTTTCCCAAGTTTTCTTAGGATCATGTGCATTCTTTCTTAGATCAGAACGATCATTTTCTTGTTTGAGACGCTTTAATAAATCGTTGCAATATTTTTTGTAATTTCGATATCTTTGTTTTAGTTCCATATCATCAGGTGTTTTTCTCAATTGCAAATGCATGTCATCTCTCTTTATAATACACTTTATTAAACCAGGCTTAATATTGCGTTTAGACCGAGGTAAATTAACAATTTTAGTGTTCCTGTTGATTATATCTGATAATTTATGTACAAACTTTTCAGCAGCAGTATTTGGATCCTCACAGTTTATTATATCTTGAAAATTTGTGTTATTAATTTCTAGGTAAACTGTATCATAATTAACCCTATTACTTGAATGTCTATTGTTTTGTCGGGGCAAAGTTCCGTAGTCAATACTAAGAATTACTGCAGAATGGTCAGTTAAAGGAGCATCTAGCACTAAACACTGAACGGAATTCCCAGTTTTGGCAAATGCATGGTCAATACACGAGTACTCATGAGTTGGGAGGCTATGGCAGGGAAGGAGACCATGGAAAGCCAGTAGGTCCAAATATGATGTGCTATGTTTATTAGAGTTATTTGGAATAATGTCTATATTTAGGTCGCCCATGAGAAATATGTTTTTATATATATTATACAACGCATTTAATGTTGCATCTAAAGAGTTCAAGAAGCTAGTTGGATCATGTTTTGATGGTGATCTATATATTGCCAATATTACCGTATCATTATTAATCACTAATTGCATACAGCTAGCATCATGAATAGTCAATTCTTTAATGTTGTAGGATAAATCATCTTTTACATAGATAACAACGCCATCATTCTGGTTTAAGTTCCGATTAGAATGATAAGAGTCATAGTGAAGCAAGCTAGGGAAAAAAGTTGTTGTCTTATTCCAGGTCTCGGTCATTATCATAATATCACTATCAAAATGTAGTCTACTCAAGAGAGTTTCAAAGATTTGAAATTTTTTATTAATGCTCCTGATATTCTGAGTAAGTATTTTTAGGCTTTTATCTGTAGTCGAAATTAACTTATTACATTCCTCAGGACTGCACACACAAGAAGTTGCAATCGCAAATGAATCTAAGTTATCATTTAAAACATTATTTGCATTAGCCATTTATAGTTAAGAGAAGAATAAAGAGCAACAGAAATAATATTCATGGTTAGTTCAAACATTCTTGTGTGTAATTTTGATCTTTTGTAATATATAGACGGTATGCATTGCAATATATAGGTTATTTTATAAACATTGTGTAGTATATCAACAAATATAGCATTTAAGAGGAAACACTGGTGGTGTTTTTTCCATACAAACGTAATCCTCAGTTTCCTCTCTGGATAATGACACTAGAGCAATGATTATTTTACCATGCAATCTTTAGGTGCCACTGTATGTCCCTCGGTTTCGTTTTTCTCCATAAATTAATTATTATAAAAACTAAAAATCTTCTAAAATCACAAAAACTCATCATTTTTAACTGCCCTTATCAGACGTCCAGAAAACAAATATGACGAATATAAATAATAAAAGGAAAACCGACCGACATAGCCAAAGCCCTTCTTATTACTATTCTTGAAAAATAATTAAAATCGATTCAGTATTGGAGGAGGAAACTGGGGATTACGAAATAGCGATTTCGTCAATTTTAAATAGGTATAATCGATCCAAGCTGCAGTTGTCTCTATCGCCTGTATTCGGGCAGGGTTGAGGGAGGAGAGGCTTGGACAAATACATATACAGTCAAAGAAGTGTCGCGTAGTAGTCGATAATATATTATCGATACCTGCTCTAGTGTTGTTCATCGATATCGATATAGTATTACGTCTTTGGTAACCTACATGTAAGGTATAGTGTGCCCTAACCAAGATTGTTCTTTTTTATACTTTTGTTGAGTGATGAAGGATTAAAGAACAAGAAATGTGATCGTTCAAAGGTTATCATAATATCTAATATTTAGTAACCTTTTTCAAAATAACAGGACAAAATATCTATTTTTAATTGACTTAAAAAAAGGAGATTATCAATTCGACACGTATGTATGTATTATTGGACTGCCAAACAATATTATATATTCAAATGATAATCTATTAGGACTTCCAAACAAATATACAACATTTTATAGGTGTATGTATGGTTGTAAGTATGTATATTTATCCACGCATTTCTCGGAAACTATTAATCGGATTGTGACTATACTTTTTAGTTTCGTACCCGAAGGGTGCCAAACAAGACTCCGCTGTCCGTCCGTGCGTCTGTCTGTCAGTGGGCTGTATCTCATGAACGGTAATAGGTAGACAGCTGAAATTTTCAGAGAATATGTATTTCTATGACCGCTATAACAAAAAATAATAAAAATGAAAAAGAAAAATTAAAGGGGCCACTCATACAAGAAACTTCTTTTTTTTGTCATAGCAACGATAAGTTATTTAATATTGTACGGATCCCTCTGTGTGTGAGTCTGACTCTCACTTGGCTGGTATATTTATTTAAAATCGACTTGTAATTTTTTTTTCTTACATTTACGAGGATTTGACCAAAGTTTTCAGATATTTTCCTTTGACACAACCAACGCCCATAGCTCGTATCAATAAGCCAGCCCGACACACTTATTATTCCATATCTTAAAAACTATTGAACTGATTTTGATGAAACTTCTTCACAAAATTTCAGGCTTCCAAACTAATATACAAAATTTCATAGGTGTATGTTTGTCCACGCATTTCTCTGAAACTATTAATCGGATTGTGACATTTTTTTTATTGGTTTACATTTACTTCAACTCAGTGAGAGTTTTATTAAAATCGGTTCAGTTGTTTTCAAGATATGGAATAAGTAATACGTGCGGCGGCTTGGCTTAGCTTGGTCAAATTCTAAATAATACGAAATAAAAAAGTTGGTAATTGAAATAAAAAAGTAATTTAAAAAACTAAATCGACTTCAAAATACACAAAAAAAAAGTTTTTTTTTTTTTTTTTTATCGACTTCCAAATACACTAAAAAGAATGAAATAACTCTAATCTAACGCTGATTTGAAGTCAGCGAAAGAGCACGACGTATTCCAGTAAAAATATTTCGCTGACTTTAAGACAGTGTCAGATTAGAGTTATTTTTAATATTTTGTGAAGAAGTTTCATCAAAATCGGTTCAGTTTTTTTCAAGATATGGAGTAATACGCGTGAAGGCCTGGCTTGATACGAGCTACGTTTTATTATGATTCTATAATATTATTTCAAGGGCTTGTTTTATACGTATAAATAAGCTCTTTCACTAGTAAAAAAAACTACTTCATAATACACAAAAAATATGAAATAACTGTAAACTGAAAATATCTTAAAGTCACGAAAGAGTACGTCGTATATATTCAATTAAAAATATTATAGCTGACATCAAGACAGTGTCAGATTAGAGTTATTTTTTACTTTCGCACTGTTCCCTAAGTTGAAGTAAATATAATGCATTAAAAAATAATGTTCACAATTCGATAAATAGTTTCGAAGAAATGCGTGGACTGTGGACAAATATAAATCTATAAAATGTTGTATAGGTATTTGTTTGGAAGCCCTAATAGATTATCATTATGTGAATATAATGCAGTTCCAATAATATTACATACATAAATGTCGAATATATAATCTATTTTTATATATCGACTCAAAATACAAATAAAATAACGTATGGTTAGGTATTTGTTCTAATTTCAAAATCCCTAATGTCACTTGGAACAACAGAACTGCAAGCGCTGAAAGGTATATCAACTTGCCAGTCGCCGGCCGAATCACAGAAATATAATATTACAAGTAAAGTAAAATCGAGGGGCGGGCGGCGGGCGGTCGGTGGGAGCTACGGCACGCACACTTGCACCATGCACAGTCTGTTCACTCAGACATTGATTTCCGGGCCACAGCGCGACAGCAATAGATTTGTTAAATACCTATCTTTCAAATTTCTTGCAGCCATTCTTTCATCTTAAATTGTGTTCGGTCGTACAAAAATAACTTGCGTCATGAGCAACTTGGCAATTTGTAATGTATAATATATAAAATGTAATCTTATTTCTATAACAATAAGTAAGCAGTATGTTGTTTGAGTATAAACAGTTTGTGTTAAGATATAAATAATAAAGAAAATAAGTTACGAACTGATAAATAAGGCATCTTAGTCATTCCTGGGATTTGATGGCTTCGAGTTGGATTTCCTCTTTAATTTCAATTAAGGGTCCACCATCCAGGGATAGGAATTCAATGCTCCTTTCGATGTCCAAATTTGTTTCCTGAATCTTAGCATTTTGTTGTTTAACTTCGGAAATATCTGCGCTTATTTTATTAAGCGTGACCTCTTGATCACTTTTCCAGTTTGAAAGAATAGACATCATTTCATCCTTGATTGTCGCTAACATGTTATCATAGATATTGCCGGAATCTCCTCTTCTCCTTTTTCTTTTGTCTACATTAACATCAATTTTTTCGGGATCAATATGTGTAACATCACTTTCTGAGACACATTGGTGAATCTTACCGGGTGGAGATCTTGCAACTCTCGACATTATTCAACTTAAGTTCACAGTTTTATTAGTCTTGTATACAAATTACACCAGTCTTACAAGAGCTCTGAGCGTTCTTCGGTTTGTCGTTAATAGGTGTCTTGTTATACTGGTTGATGCAAACAATGCAATCGTATCTACTTTTTGCTGTCAGACAGATTAAACTATGTTTTACGCGAAGTTATGAGTGGACACGTCTATACGCTAGCGCGATCCGAGCGAGAGGAGCCAAAAAATGCTTTGATAATGGTTCGTCCATAAAATCATAGGAAGGAACTCGATGAAAAAGCGTATTTTCTATCAAGTGTGCGAGATGTTGATATTATCTGTTTAGCAAACACTTGTGGACTGAACAGAAGGCCTTTCTTTTATTCAAAAGGGTGATCATGTCGTAAAATTCAGAAAAGTAGAGACACGGTACTTGTATTTTGAGAGAGATATTGTAGCTATGTCTTAGCTTCAAAAGATCGAATAGAATTCAAAATACTCTATTTTGGTAGTTCCCATATTGTTTGTTGTACCAAGATGACTGATTTTAAATTTAAATCACATATAAAAGAAGTTCTGAAAGAAAGAGTTTATTACAAAGTAGCTGATTATATTGAAGATAAAGATGTCTGGAAGTAGGTAGCTGCACTCTGCACAAGTGCACCTTGCTCATGCTTATACAAAAGCCAGTAGGTCAATAATTGTGTGTTTTATATTTTTAAGGTTATTATTTTTTATTTATTTTCTTGTTCTTTTTTCGTCTGTATCTATGCTTAGGTATATCTTTTTTATTGTTAATTATTTGGAAAAAAAAGCCAAATATAGTCAGATTGTCCAAAAAATATATAAAAAATGTAACCTTGCTGAGTTTCTTGCCGGATTCTTCTCAGTTGAAGGCCGAGTTCCGAACCGGTGGTAACTTCAGTAAATGGGATCTTCATAAGTGCCCTTCTGGGGCCTAAATTGAATAAATGGCTTTGACTTTGACTTTGACTTTGTTAACCTGGACCGTCTTATCATCTGTCAGTAAGACTATAATGCAAATGTTACGTACTGAATCTAAGCTTGTTTTTATCTATTTTTTGTTCTTTTAAATTAGCTTTTTATATAGGTAATAGTCGACCAACTTAATCATCGGACACTCGAACCATAGTCGTTGTCAAGACAAATCAAATGAGCCCAAACTCGATGTAGTTGCGTCGTTGTATTATAGAGTTTCCATAGCCAGCTTCATCATTAGACACACATACACACCGGGATATAGGTAAAACTAAATAAAAGCTTGTAAAGAGTAATTGTTGAGATGCTAATTCTTTTCAGAAAATGCAACCTTTCGAAATGGTATAAAGTCAGATTTATAAATGCCTGTTTAGGTAATTTTATATTTTGAATGCGTGCTTGTCTTTTTCGTGAAATATAAGGAAGTTATATATCTGTTTGTGTTTGTAAAGATCTAGAGACGAAGCGAGAAGCTAAATAAATCTTTTTCAGTGTCAGCAACCAGTCCCGATTGCGATTTATAGATATCGGAAATAGGTTTTGGACATCGTTCCAAAAAATATGTCCTATTGTAGAAATTATCTCCGAGAAGTCTACTTACGTTGATGCTCTTTTATTATTATTTTATTCATGAACTGTTTCAACATTTTATTATTTGAATATTTTATTTTATTTAAAAAATAATAATAACTGTACTGACTAGCTGTATGTTTACTGCAATTACATTTACTATTTTCTTGTTAAATTTTTAATGATTACATGTTATGTTATGCCAAGTAATTAAAATAATAAATTGCCTTTATTTTAAAATAGCATTGAAACACTGCAATCACTTTTTAATAATTCACTACAGTGCGGGCACCGAGAGAATGCGTTTCTGAAACCTGTTAATATTTATCAAATCCCGGAAACGGCTAATCTGATTATGATGGAACTAAGCTATGCCTGAGAAAATACTGAACCTTCCTGAGTATATAACCATTGCAATAACATTAGCTGCACTATAATGATCTTTCGTTTTGTTTTTATTTATTATTATGAAAGACCTATTTGACCACAATCTCACCATGGTAAGTTTTTTTTTATACTACTAAATCGGTAAACAAGCATACGGCCGCCTGATGGTAAGCGGTTACCGTAGCCATATGGACGCTTGCAAACCAAGAATTATCCGCTCACGCGTTACCGACCTTTCCCCCCTCCCCTATGAGCTCTGGCGACCTTACTCACGCGCAGGATCACAACTTTACACAACTTAAAGTTATTTAGCTGCGGTATTCTGTACGGTGGAGGTACTTCCACAGTCGAGCTGCTCTTTAAGCGAATAAACGCTATGCTCTACCTCTCTCAAAAGTAATGATGTAGCTGAAGGTAGTAAGCATACAAAGCCTAGAAGGAACTGGCTCTCAAGTGCAGCTATCAGTCCACACTGGTGCTCGGCGATAGATTTTCAACTCTACTTCAGATCTTATCAGTTTCGTGGGTGCTTAATTAAAACGCATAGCTTATAAACGCCTGCAACATCATAGGTATCTCGCGCGTTGCCAACCCTTCAAAAATCTCTGTACACCCTCTTGGATTGGCTATTACACTTGAGACCTAGTTGCTTTCTAAGCTTTAAGGTCGAAAATACATTGGCAGTCCCGTTAGTACTGCTAATATTCTTTAGGCGCAGATGGCCACACACCATCAGTTGGATTATCTGCCTACTTGTCAGCGTATTGAAACAAAAAAAATATTTATTTAATGGGAGTTGATCCATTTTGTTTTTGCCTGTACACTAAGCGGTTTTATATCTTCCAAGTATCAATACAATACTTTGGCCTGGGGGTCGGAAACTTCATAAAGCCTTTCTAAAGGGACACAACACAAACTGTTCGGTAAGGCATCAAAGGGACAGGAAACCTTCGGGCGACTAAGACTTGGGTGTCTTAATTAATTTGAAACGACTTTATAGTTGTTTAGTAGGTTTGTTGTGGACTTTATCAACCTAATAAAACGTTTCAACCGATTTTTTATTACTAATATATCATTCTTGTTTTTAAATTTTAAAATTTGTTTTATTTTACAAAAAGTGAATAATGTTTTATAAAAAACAAAAACAAAAAATATGTATAATAATTCTATGATTACGTACTATACATATATAGAAAGTATAATAATAAAAAAGCAAGCGTTTGGTCTTGGCCTCTGGGGACTTGAGAGCCAAGTGCTTTTTTGCCCAGAGACTAAGCTTGACCATTCAGCGGGGTAATGCAGCTAGCATAATGGGTACCATGGATAATTTAGAAGATAACTTATTTTAAATATGTTTTTAAATTCCTTTATCTTTTTTCGTTTTTTGTACATATAGTTTTTAACATAAAAAAGTAATTTAAAAAAATTAAATCAACTTCAAAATATACTAAAAAGTACGAAATAACTCTAATCTGACACTGATTTGAAGTCAGCGAAATATTTACTTTTTTATTTCGTCATTTTTAGTTTTTCTTTAATGTACTAGAATTTGACCAAGGTTTTGAGATTTTGTTCCTTTGACACCACACCCGTAGCTCGTATCAATAAGCCAGGCCATCACACATATTTGTCCATATCTTGAAAAATACTGAACCGATTTCGATGAAACTTGCACTGTTCCCTAAGTTGAAGTAAATGTAAACGAATTTTATACAGGATGGATACGATAATAAATGAAACCACGTAAGGTATACTTAAGAACAACTTTTATCATGGAACTAAATTCGAATCTTATTGTCGTATCCACCCTGTACACTACTTATTAGAGTAAAATCTTCCCTGATTCAGTGATTGAAAAATCGGAATTAAGTTGATTTACAATTCAATTTAATAGAATTTTAAAAAACATGTAAGTACGGATAAAATTTTAATTTGTTTGAACAAAATTCGAATCTGATTTAACGAAACGAGTTTAATTTCGCTTAGGCCTCACAAAATTTATTTTGTTTGTTACACTTTTTGTACCAAAACCTGGAGGTACTCTTATATTTGAGTACATGCGTAAATAATTAATAAGTAAATCTGTACCTTAGATAAAACCAAAAAAGGATCGCATCCCAACGTGACAGGCCCGGATTTAGGCGAGTCCTATTTTGGTTAAAAGATTTATGTGTCGGATACATTAGATAGATACGTCCGTATACATTAATATGAATAAAATAAAACAGTTTGATTATTTTATTTTTTGATTTAGATATACTTACGTTTTACCACATTCTCATCATAGTTACCTTAGTAATGATGTGGCCAAAAGTGGCAAACCTAAGACAAGTCAAACAAGCACTCAAATTCTAAAATCAGTGCTTAATTAATTTTGTATTGCAGAGTACTTTAATCATTTCATGGAAAAATATTAAGGCGAAATGATAAACAGTGTATTTTATATGTGATTTATTATTTATTAAACTTTCCATTATAAAGGGTGAGTAAAGAAGATTATTTTTAACAAAGGATTACTTGGTTTTGGATTTGTGAACTCAATACAAAACATTAATTAACGAGGCCGTTGTACAAAATTGATAACGCAGGCTTAGCAGGGTCGCACTTATCTATTAGTGGGACGGGAATTGGTTACATTATTCTTATGGCCCGTATTTATTACGAAAAGCGCGTACATTTTTTATTTTTTGTTTTGAAATGGCCTTACGTTTGGCCGTCGGCTTGTTTCAGAAAGATTTATGGTGAGATGACATCAAGGATGTAGTACGCTTACCTAGAAAAAAATACCCTAGTAGTAATTAAAACTTGGGGTAAAGCAAGTCCGTCTGTGGGTATACAAATACAACTCGTAATGTGGAGCCCTTTTTGAACTACCGAAGACCATCTTTCATCCACCAAAGAAGGAAAATAAGAGAAAATATAGAAAGGAAGAAAATAAATATAGAGGATGTATTTCATAGATATACCTATCAAAATCAAAAAGTCATTTATTGAGTTTAGGCCCAGGGCCAGTGGACAATCGTCTTCGTTAGTAAACGATCAACCTTTGTATGGGATTGACATTTCAAATCGTAATATCACGTGATTTTTAACAATCTCTTATGTCAGTTCCATACAAAGGTTGATCGTTTACTAACGATGACGATTGTCGACAGCCATCTTATCTAAGGGGGCTAGTAAGGCACTTATAAACGTTAAGTTGGTACATACAGTTGAATTTACCACCGGTTCGGAATACACTTAAACTGAGAAGTCTCCGGCAAAGAAAAATCTAAAATAATATCGATGGTCTATGTAGATATTAATTAGCCTAGCAAACATTGGTGCCGATTCTGTTGTAAATCGCACTAAACTAATTTTAGTCACATCTCATCTCTTTCTTACGAACATGATTTAAAAAGGATAGAACATATTTTAAGTTGTCAAATAAATCTTTGCCGTGTTATTTTGCGTGTATTTAGGCGTGACCGCAATAGATGGCGACTAAATTTATATTGAAAACAAGCATTGGACTAATTTGACAGGACTAAATTTTTTACATCCTTTTCTTATGTTCTTTGTTAGAAAGAGACATAGTGACATTAAAATTAGTTTAGTTGTGCACAACAGAATCAGGGCCATTGTTTTGCCAATTAATAAATGCCCTCCCCAAAAAGTCAGTTGGAAAAGCCACCGCATATTCATATTACATACTTTCTATAAGGTAATATCTTGTCAATACTTTAATAAAATATATTTTTTCGACTCACAAACACGTCTACGCCTTTTGTAGGTATTGAGACCGTATCAAAGCAATTTTACGGTCGATTCGGAACCTATGAAGTATATTGACAATTGACAAGAATGGATGTGAATTTCGTTCAGGGTGTTTAATGGTTTTTTTGAGAACGCGGTTTCTTGCTTTTGGTGACGATGATTTATGCTGAAGGATGGTGAAATTGGTTAACATATAAAAAGTCTATCTTTAAATATATTAGCAGGTCTTTGTAATACTGTAAGTAGTGTATTTCCGTGTACTACACTTGAACTGAGAAGACTTCCGGCATGAAACTCAGCAAGAGTTCTTTTTGATTTTCACATATGTGGCAATTGATTTTTATGTATACACGGTGACTTTTAAATCGTTTTAACGCTAGAACAAATGTTGTTCAGACCATAGTCCACTAACATTCTATAACATCACATAAAAAAAATTACGTATTTTTTTTTTGAAAAAACACAAAGTAAAGTTAAAATAGTCGGGATTATCGTTACTCGTTACAACTCAGACACCGCGCTTGCACTTCAAAGTAGTTGTGGCACGGCGGCACGCCAGGGAGCCAATTCTCAGCCAATCGAAATTGATCGCTCGATCGAAAAAAGTACGAATTCGAACTTTATCCGTGTGTTAATCACGTTACGTTATTCCAGCAATTTCGAGGCCGGCATTTTTAGAAGGAAAACCACTCAACTAGTCCTTTGATTGGTCGGGATCGTTCGAATTGACTCCGCCCCTCGAAATTTTGCAGTCGAATAGGACTCGAACCGTAAGTTCGATTCGAAGGCTAGTTCGAGGGAAGTGAGAATTGGGCCCCTGTTTTGTAGCAGGCGTGGAACTCCGCGGCTTCCTGGGTTTTTGAAAATTTTCCGATTTGTGGTTTTTTCAAAAACCAATGACGTTCTTTTTTTATTTGATGTTATAGAATGTTAGTAGACGTAGCGTTGAAACGATTTAAAGTCACCGTGTATACATAGATAGTAGATAGATGAAGTTCAGTCTAAGGGTTACTTTAGACAATTTAATTAAACTTCGAAATTACAACATACAACTTGTTTTCGTACATTTTGATCGAGCCGAGTTGATCTTTAGTTTGAAAAGTTTTTTTTTTGCAATTAAAATTTTTACCCATGACTAAAATAACCTCTGATAATCTGTTTATCCTTTGAAAACCCGTATAAGTAGTGCGGCTTGATTAAATTAGACATAAAGCTCTTTATTCACTCACTACTTGACTTAAGGGCTCTTGGGATCGCAGTAATGCTTTTCATTAGTGTGAAAAGCGAGTATAAGACGTGTAACAGATGATATGAAATAATTTTGAATAGAATTTATTGTTTAAAGTACACAATTGTCTCAAGAGCATTGTGGGACTACACTACGCAAACCGAGCAAGAGCTGGGCCTGTAGACCAGCAGGACTATTTTAAAACACTCTGATTCGATATCGGAAGCGATTTTCCGCAATTGCTATTTTAATTTCCTAATTCGAATATTTTATTCAAAATTCAAAATTCAAAAAGCATTTATTCAATTTAGGCCCTGATAAGGCACTTATCAACGTTAACAAATGGCTCTACACCGGTTCCAAATACAACTTGAACTGAAAGACTCCGGCAAGAAACTCAGCAAGTCTTTTTTTTTTAATATGTAAATAGAAGTATTTTTTGATGTTTTGATGTTTCTTTACGGAAATATCAATTCGATTCATCGACAAGTTTTCGGAAATGAAAATAGCAATTGCTTAAATTTGCCTTGGAAATGTTTGAATCCGTTTCCGATATCGAATCCGACATTTTAAAATAGCCCTGCAGATGGTTATCGACAATCGTCATCATTAGTAAACGATCAACGTTAGTAAACAATCAACCTTTGTATGCCATACAAAGGTTGATTGTTTACTAACGATGACGATTGTCGACAATCATCTTGTCTAGGGGGGCTGAGCACATGCGGAGCACGACTTCGCGTAGTAAAATGACATGGGAGCTTGTCCCCTGCGGTTTAACTCGAATTCCCGGCCATGAAAAGCACTCGGGGGTATTGAAGCTTTCTTTTAGTGAAAGAATTTCCAGAATCGACTCATTAGTAGAGATTACCTCATTTATCCAAACTTACAAATACGGACTTGGAAATCCTAATAGCTGTTTATGGTACCAAGTGTATCTGATAAAGAAAACAAACAAAAGAGCGAACATGGGTAAAACTTTCATGTTGTTTGTCGCTGAAACTGTTGGTGTTGTTTTCGGCTTGTTCCATCACATAAGCTACTATATGCTTTCTCATTATGTTTTACACATAATTTTATATAAACTCCTACCTTATATAACTTTTTTTTTTATTGGTTTAAACTACTTACTACAGACTCGTGGTCCGTACTCTTTTTAGATTATGTTTTACATTTTTTTTTTTTTTACATTTTCACAATTTGGACATCTTGGTCCGCGCAATAAATAAATGATTCTAGTACATTTATATTCAATACTTTTTATACATACTATATATATACTGTGTTAATTTATACTATCTAGGATACATATTATTAACTTTTATGTGTTTATTACAATACCTTTTTACACTTCATATTACTATTGTTATTATTTTGATCTATAATATAATATTATACTTGTTACTTATATTTTCTACAGTTTGCATTTTACAGTCTAGTTTGCTTGCTTGTTTGCCCCGGAGGAAATTCCCGCGCGTATTTGAGCTTCTACGACATTATTGTCTCTATTTTTCATGGCCATTTTTAGGTTTTATATAAATTAATTCTTATAAGTGGTTAGTGTACAAAGGGATTATTTAGTACCCGGATGGAGAGTTCGGTAATCCACGAGGTTCGCCACACATATTTATAAACCGATTAGAAGGATCACAACCCCTTGTCATTTGGTTAAAGGATTAAGGACACCATGTGTGTTGGTTCTTGTATTTATTACTTCATACCATAGGCTATCTGCATGCCAAACTTCATGATGATCCGTTCAGTAGTTGAGGCGTGAAGGCGTAACAAACCAACAAATAAAAAAACAAACAAACTCACTTTCACATTTCTAATATTAGCTAGGATAAAATGTATTTTAGGCGCCGATCCCACAAAGTTCTGAGTTCTGCGTTCCGCGTTCACTGTAATCTATGCGTTCGCATCATTGCACAGAGAGAACGCGAGTTCTGTCGGAGTTTCATTCTCTAAAGCTGGTAGTTCAGGTGACACGTCTGAGCTATCACTTCTAATTTACTGAGTATGTATAGTTAAGTTTTCCCCGCGGTTTCACTCGCATGCTCGTGGGATCTTTTGTTTTCTCGGGATAAAAAGTAACCTATATGTTATTCTAGGTAAATTTCACCACCATTGATAGTGCCGTAAGCATAGAAATAAAATAACTGGCCGTAATAGGTAACAAACAAACACACTTACTTTCGCATTTATTATATGAATACGATACAGGCTGTTATTTAAATGCTGTACTGTATACAGGGTGTTGTTTTGGTCGGCGACAAGCGACCCAGGAGCGGTTGTACAAAATATATATTCCCCAAAAATGGACTTAATTCCATTAAATACTGTAAATATGTTGAGAAATACCTTATTCAATTTGAAATAAAATTACTGCAAAGTATGGTTACTAGGCACGTGCACAGACTAGAGCTAGGCGCAAGCCGCCATCGCCCCACCCCTTTACTCCCTCGTACTCCCGTGGAGTATTATGTCTACACTTTAGCTTATTACATGATTTTCAAAATTTAAATTCTTTTATTTTTATTATTAAAAAAAATAAAGTATTTTTTTTATATTTTTTTTAGCACCAGTATCATTTGTATTATCGACCCTGAGTCGCTCGTCGCTGACCAAAACAACGACCTGTATACTCTTTAAGGACAATCAATTCTAAAATCGCAAAATTCTTCGACTCCAAAAGTTTATTCAATAGCTAACCGTAATTTGGGAACAATAGAGCTGTTATTGCAAAGAGTACGCTCAAAACTAATTTTAATTACATCACATCTCTTTCTTACAAACTTTATTGAAAAAGGATAGAACATATTACATATTACAGCTGTCAAATATATTAAAGCTGTCTATGTAATGTAAAGCGCGCTTTAGCGGATAAATAAGGAACTAAATTCCTTTAACAAAATTTTCTTTAAAACGAAATTTTTGGAAGACCTTTGTAACATCAAGGGGTAAAACTATGTGGTATAGGTATAACTGTTGAACGGATTTTTCACTTGAAAGGTTTAACCTTTATAAAATAACTCTCTTTTAGAGCCCCTGCATGCCTTCAACCCCATGAAGAGGTAGGTTCCGTTTTATTTAGGATGTAATAAGAGGTAAGAAGCATACTCATGTTGTCAGTGCGATTAGAATGTAAATATTATGTAATGAATCTAAGCTTGTTTTGAAAAGAGTAATCGCTGATTTTATTACCGGCTCTTCTCAGCAAATGCAACCATCCGAATCGGTATTAGAGTATTAGAGTCAGACTTTTTATAAGTGCCTGCGAAGGTATATTTGTGAGTACATATAAATTGGAATTGTTGATGAAAGTAGGTATGCACAGAAATAAATAACTCCGACCCAATAAAAACAACTGGTTTCTTATAAATAACATTAAACAACATTTAATATCAACTTAGTATAGCATGAACACATAATATTGAACTATAATATTTCATAATTATTAAAAAAACTACTATAGGTTGATTTTTTATTACCTAAAAAATTGCAGTACTGTACAATGTTTATTACCTTTTTTTCGCGTTTTCGGAGTTGGTCCGGTTGTAAAAGTTGTTTGTATTAAAATAAGCACTTTTAACCCTGAAATTTCAAGCTAGTTATTTAAAATCAACCTGTATATTATGCTACACATGTTATACCTACGTACAGGAGTACCCAACTGATATGGCTTACCGATGTACCTGCGCAGAAGATACATTTTCAAAGCGCGGGAAACGCTATTGGTCTGCAGCTACCGCCATTTTAGCGCGCGCCGTGCGGAGGGGCGTCACTTGCGAGTGAGATGGAACTAACAGCTGCAGTGTATTATGAACCTTATAGTAGTGATCTAGGTTTGATTGTAAGTTTTAAGCATTCTTTCGTTAAACTTCGGGGCCATACTTTCTTTTCTGTGCGAAAGAAGATTCACGACGCGCCATATCAGTTGGGTACTACTGAAACATTTTTATTTTGGTTTTCTTTGGAATTAAAATATACTAATAGCACAACAACATTATAGAAAAACAAAAAACTCCTGACTTAATGCCAGTTAGAAGAATCCAAGTCGAGTTTGAAATACGGTATCCTATTATTTACAGATAGGTATTGGTTCACAACCGGGGCATTCAGGTGGTGTGTACACGATACAGTTCTCCTCATCTCTGCAGATGTAGTCATCGCATACTCCTGAAGCTGATAGGCACGATTGGTAAGCTGTGGGCAAAATGTATTGTTGAATATTTTTTATTTATTCTATTTATTGGAATAGGTGAGTTTTGGTTGGACGAAATGATAAAAAAGTTAAGTATAAGATGATTAGATTTTCGATGTCAATGATAAAACTGTCTTCTTGGCTGATAAAGACAAGCGTATATAGCGTATATTTACTCGTCCAACTTTGGAACTGCACTCAGTACTCAGTTAGGAACTCGGCCAACGTGGGCTATGGTGGGCTACCGTTTCTTTGGCCACCAGTTGGCGCCACTAGCGATTAAGGTCCTAACCATCGTGATCTGTGGTCCTAACGCTGTCATTGAAAAAAAATTTTTGCACGGCTGCGCCAATTTTTTTTTTTGGTAATTTATTCATGACCATGGACTTATATTATTATTAAATTAAATATTATAATATCACTTTAATATAGTCCGCACAGAAAGTTAATGTGCAATCACCGTCCAGTCATGTTTTAGTAAAATGGTGGTCATTGTACTAACACTTTTCAAGGACTTTATGAGACAACTTGTAAAGTCACGATACACATAATTCATTTCATTTCACTTCACCGTGCACATGGATTGATCTTTATTGGATAAAATACCACCGATAATATGCAATAAAACTCAAAATACACGAATTTTTGAAAATAATAATGAAAATGCAACGTCACTCTGCAAGTTGCCGCCAAAAAGTCCGCAGAGCCAATATATGCCTCAGTGTTGCGGAGTCCCATTTTGTTCCGAATAAAAGGAGGAAATAATTACGGAAAAACTAATATCGCCTAAAACAGTTGTTGATAGCGATTCGCAGGGATGTCTGCCATATTTAATTAGGACTCGTTCAATTTTACAACAATCATGCTTAATTAGTTAAAATTCGCTTACAAACAGATAACATTCCGAACATTTGACATTTCTAGAGGCACAAACACTAGCGCCTCTCGCGGATAATTCAAGCACTGTCGATCGTCAGTTACTCGTCTCAATCTCAAGTAACACCAACCAATGTGTAGACGTCTAGTACTCGCCTTGTATCAATTTGCATACACTCGCGTTAATTAAGACTCGGCCAACAAGGTTTCTCCAACTTACTATCTATACATTCTCCACCGAAACAGCATCCGCCACAGCATTGCTCGTGATCCGCGCACTGAGAACAAACACGTCAATAACTTGAATTTATTAGTATTGTCACGTCCTAGATGTGATGTGATGACATGCGTCTCATTGGTAATGAACATCAGGCGGACCGTACACTTGTTTACCGATTTTATCGTATAAAAAAATAAAAAAGACTTGCTTATAAGCAGTAGTGAATATATCCAGGGAGCTTGAGCTTTCGGTGAAGGAAAACATCGTGAGGAAACCATAGCACGGTGGTAGGGTACTTTGTAGTACCCGCCTGGCTGGCTACCACCCTCAAGTTGAAAATCTGTCGCTAAGCACCTTTCGGTGTGTTCCGATAGCTGCACTTGAGAGCCAGTTCCTTCTAGGCTTTGTGTGTTTACCACCGGCCGCATCATCACTTACCATGGTGAGATTGCGGTCAAACACAGGCCTATAAACAATAAAAAAAAAAAATGTTCATGACGATGAGAAAGTTAAATTAAATTTATGTTATACAAGCTGTCTTCTGCAGTTTCAATCGCGTTCCTGGGATAAAAACGTAGCTCTCGGGGATAATGTAGCTTCCTATTAGTGAAAGAATTTTTCGAATCCGAATGGTAGTTCCAGAGATTGGCGCGTATAAAAAAACAGACAAATAAAAATATCTTCAGCTTTATTAAGTATGGGAGTATCTATATTCTATCCGAAAATGGATTACGGACTGTGGTTACGAACATGATCATCTTTTTTTAATTAAAAAAAAATACATTTACCTGTTTCCCGCCAACTTTACAATCCTGCGCGAACGCAACAACGATATACACACACAATACAACTAAACTAGTTCTTAAAGCCATTAAAATAAATTAAAAGCAAAACTAAAATTACATTGAATATTTTTAAAAATCGAACACTGATCGTGGAAAATACGTAAATGTGAAACGCTGGTGCGATATGCGCTCGCGCACCCGACCTCGAGCATTGTGTGACCGAGTTAGCACAGATGCAGCGACACTATTACGTGTTGGCAATGGCAATGGAGACTAGTTACAATTGATTGCCATATCGTTAGCTGTAATTGTAAATGATAAGGTGTCTTGTTTTGTGCTAATGAATTTGTTGTAGTATTGTTTTTTTAAATCTTTGTGTTTGAACACAATCTCACATATGGCCGAAAGTGGTTAGAAATTAAAATAATTGGACTGTTTTACAAAAACCTTAAACCGACTTCAAAGTGCACTAAGAAGTAATCAAATCCTGATCTGATGACAATGGGACCAAACGGGAAGCGTACCCTTTCAAATAAAAAAAGAATTTTCCAAATCGGTTAATAAATGACGGAGTTATGAGGTAACAAACATAAAAAAAAAAAAAAAAAAAAATACATTCGAAGTGAGAACCTCCTCCTTTTTTTGAAGTCGGTTAAAAAATATTGCCAGCGTAAAGAATGTGCTAGGTACCCAAATTGAGATAAAACCGTTCGCAAAGCAATATTTTTGCGTTTTTTTTCGAGCCACTTTCTAAGTAATAAATAAAGAAAAACTTTTTCAATTTCACATGAATCGCTATGCAAGTTTATTCATAAGAACACGGCGGGCGCTTGCTTAACTTATGTATGATGCTCTTATAATTAAAAGTTTTACCATACTACTCAGTTTTGTGATATTATGAGAAAACTAATATGAATTAAATGGCACTGAATCGGAACGGTATAAGTAATATAACGGTAAAAGTAGATATTAATTACTTTGCATAAGTTACTATAATGAGCCCCGTAGGTAAAAGCAGAAGTAGTAAGTATTATGAAACTGCTTTAATTAATTCACAACTCGATTACGAAAGCCATTATTTCAATTTCAATTGAATTGTATAGACTAAGAGATAATTAAATATCAGAATAATTGTACTATTTATAATTCTCAATTAAAATATTTATTACCCGATAGTGGTAACTTTCACTTGCCATCCATCGATTACGTAATAAGTCTCTTCTATTTCGAAATATTTGACCATACAAATAAGGTCTCTGAACATGTATTGAATTTTCATATATTAAAACAGTATTGTTAGTTTCAGTGTGGGGGCAGAGATCTCTTTGAACTGGTTTGTAAGTAAATGTTATGCGTGAATAGGTATTTGATGATTATGGGTCATTTTGTCGTCATAATGGTTTTATGAACAATAGTCAAAGGTAAAAGCAAATTAGGTTACTAATTAAGCTGTAAAAACTCGTGTATAGTTGTAGAAAAAATTACTGCGCCTTTTTATTTTTGCTGGTCACTAGACGTTAAACAAGCATACGGCCCACCTGATGGTAAGCGGTTACTGTAGCCATGTGGACGCTTGCAACACACGGGGCATCACTCACGAGTTACCGATCCTTTCCCCCTCCGCAATAAACTTTGGCGACCTTACTCACGCGCAGGAGCACAACATAAAGTTATTTGACTGCGGTATTCTGTAAGGTGCTTCCCCAGTCTGAGCGAATAAACGCTACGCTCTACCTCTCTTTATGTCTTATTTTTCGTTTGTTTTCATTTTGCTGTTTACTTTTCCTATGATATTAACGGTTACGGTTACGGTTTCAACCACTGGTTAAAAACACAAATAGGTCGATCAGTCAGTTTAAAAAAAAATAGATTAGGGTACGGCCGCCGACTTGATGCGTTTCTAATAATGGGGTTATCACTGAAACGGCTTATTCGACTTCAATGGGATTTTCATGGAAAGATTCAATATTTTCTTAGGCATAGTTTAGTTTAATCCCACGTATCAGCAACATATTCTACAGAACCAGTTATTCGATAAAACAAGACTGCTGCTTTGTCTTTTTTTTGATAAATCTACACACTCGAAACTGCACAGAGGTTTTTTTTAATCTATTGCGGAAATATTGAAAGGCATTTCCTTTCTATATGTTTTTGTCTGATCCAATATAAAGGATCAAAGGAAGCCCGGACTTCACTTTACATGTGAATGTATGCATTAGATCGAAGGGTCGAACTACATAAAAAGTGAAATTTACAGTCCACTGCCGAAATATGGGCGGCTTATGCAAATCTTGAGTCTTTTTATTGATACATCAGGAGTATTTTTAGGCTTATCTTGAGGAAATTTTAGTAGGTCTTATGATAAATAAGATTTATTGACATAAAATTGCTTGTGTTGGTTTTAATTCCTCAAATATTATAATGGATCAATTTAAAAAGTTTACATTTCACTTCACGGCTTCATTTTTATAAGTGAATCTCTCAGTTCAAAAGTTTATCAATAAATCTTTTCTTTGTCAGTTACAAAAAATAATTATTCTTTATCTATCTTCTTTTATTTAAATGAAAATCAGTTGCCGCATAATAATATGAAAATTCATTGCTTGTTTGTAATAAAAATTGTATAAATAGCCCAGAAAATTTGAAAATTTGGAAAGACTGTAAGAGCTTATTTCCCTCAGCTACCTGAGAACCTTCTCTAGCTTGTTTCTAATAATTTATCGATAGATAAATGGGTACTCACTATATCTCCCGTATCATAGCAATCGTCACTGGTACAAAAACACACAAAAACATGCAGATTATTAATAGAGTTAACCATTTATCGTGAGTGTACATATCGTGGAGATTTATGGACCGATGTTCATACAACACAATGGGGCTATATAATATGTCCATTTATTAATGACAATACAAACTTATTTTTACAGCCTAGCCATTTTTATGAACTCTATTAAAAAGAGTTAAGGTTGATTTTTGCAAATTACATAGTTGGGTAGAGGAAAACACTAAAATCAAGGATGAACTCTTCAGTAGCGTAGCAAGGCTGTCATACCACATTTACGATCAATTCGTGATAAACTTAGAACAAATATAATAAAATGACTAAGTTGTAACCTCTATTGTTCGTTGACAATAATAGATCATTATTTAGTTACGGGTAAAAAATAAACGAAGAGGTACCAACCCTACCGTTTTAATTTCGTCGAATTTGCGAAGTCAAATGGTGAAAGGCTTATGTTTGGGAAAATATGGATATTAAAATTATTGTTAACGTTTTCATTTTAAGGGGTCTCAATGGACCGAATAAACGTTCGTGAACACAAGTTTGGAGTATTAAATATAATTTTACTGTCGGAAATTTTAATTATTATTATCATTCCTCTATTTTCTAGCTCCACTTACTATTTTAAAATAGTTAAATAATACAACTAGAAGAAAAATAAAAAAGTGTAACACGGCTTGATAGTAAACAACCTTCATAAAATTATTAATATGAAAAAAATTAACTATTGCTATATTATATGGGTTCCAAACGATACTATATTATTAATATATTTTATCTAAAGAGGTCCGCAATACGCCTTGCATCTCTAGAGATACCGTTAGGTAGTATATAAGGCATTTACAAGGAGGGTGTCCACCAGGTGGATCGTATTTACTGTATCGTAAAAAAAAGGAAATCCGTAATGGATTCTGCACCCTGGAGTATTGGATATCAAGCAGTCTGTAAATATCTCGGAAATATATAACTCGAGCTATTATGTAGTAGTATTTCTTGGGATTAAAAGCATCGGACTTTTTTTTCTCTGTTTACTGAGAGCTACTTTGAAGGAGCATCGTTCAGGGGAATCGAATATTTCTTCCTAGGGCTGCCACTGGTATTTCAAATTGGTTCTGT
Source organism: Polyploca ridens (assembly GCA_951394255.1). Classification (NCBI taxonomy): domain Eukaryota; kingdom Metazoa; phylum Arthropoda; class Insecta; order Lepidoptera; family Drepanidae; genus Polyploca; species Polyploca ridens. The sequence continues at coordinate 13,527,696 of OX596256.1, read as the reverse complement.
ATGCGGTGTGGAGGCGACACAAGTATATATTTAAACATTATAACCTCGTTAGTACGCTAACTGTATGTATGTTTATAGATTGTGCCTTTCATTTTTTACCCGACTGATTCGGAAGGAGGGTTATGTTTTTTATTTGTTGTTATAGAGCCAATAGAAATACACATTCTGTGAAAATTTCAACTGACTACTTATTACGGTTCATGATATATTATTATAAGGTCCTAATAAATTAGTGAATTTCCTCTTGAGGGATGAATGTAGAGGTCTTTAGTAATCAAAAAATAATCCGTGGGAATTATTTTTTTGGATAAATGGTTAAATGAATACTTTGTACTGATATTAAGTTCAATTTCGGAATTTTGTTTTTTTCCCACGGATTATTTTTCTAACATTTTTTTGATTACTAATGACCTATACATTCATCCCTCAAGAGGAAATTCACTAAATTATTAGGACCTTATAGCCACTGACAGACGGACGGATGGACGGACAGCGGAGGCTTGGTCATAGGGTCCCGTTGGCACTCTTTCGGTATAATACGGAACCTTGAAAAAGGAATTATGAATGACTAGCTGTCTCGCGCGGTTTCACTCACTTTCACTTGATACTCGGGGATAATGTAGCTTCCTATTAGTCAAAGAATTTTTCGAAACCGACTGGTAGTTCCAGAGATTGGCCCGTAAAAAACAAACATAAAAAGAAAAAAAAAAACTTCCGCTTTATATTAGTAAGTATAGATTAGGTGTGTTCCATTTACTTTCGTTTGTTGTGGAATTGGTATCCACTTGTTTCTTTTTACCCGACTGACCCGGAAGGAGGGTAATGGTTAATCCTACAATGATTCCTTCGTTGAAAGCTCAGGCTTACTCTGGGATTCGAACAGTGCCGAATTAAGTCAGTACGGGGCCCATAGCAAATCTAATCAAGGGTTCAGGCTCTCTAATCTCATGGTTCAGGTGCAGATCCAGCTTCAGTTTATAAGAGTTGGTTGCGATAAGACACTTTTAACATTTTATCAATAAAAAATGACGTATTTTGTAACCCAATTATTATAATTTTATCTCACCACAAAAAACTTATTGTCGTGTTTTTGGGTCTTCAGCTTTTTCGGTTCACTCTTTGTTTTGTCCGCGGGAAGATTCGGTTCGCAAAAAACAAATGCTCTAAAGGACATTCAAACACAAATGTTTTGGTATTTGCGAACCTTGATTGTTTCTAGATTCATTCATGTAAAACTGGTTTTATTAATTTTAGTATTGATTCTATTCGTTGTAATAATTAATTTGTTTTACTATGTTTATAGTAATAAATATTCTTTGCTAAGAAAATGAAGATAGTTTCGTTTTTTGTGACATAAATAAACAAGGAAAATGTTACATTAAGATAGTTTTTGATAAAAACGGGTTCTCCCACAGGACGGTAAAAGGGGAATCTCCACAACAAAAAAGGCAGTCCGGTCATTTATTTAAAGGATGTTTTTTTTTTAAACCACTAAGTTTTCAAACAAGCGTACAGCCCGCCTGATGGTAAGCGGTCACCGTAGCCTATGGACGCTTGCAACACCAGGGGAGAGCATGTAATGCGAGAGCATTACCGACCCTAAAGTAATTTTTTTCTTGCATTGCTTGCGTGGCTTCTTGCATACTTCTTGGCCACACAGCACAGCCAAAAAGTATGCAAGCGCCTGATAGTTGCTGCTGTAATCAGCCCCCATATTGTCTCACTCTTAACACCTATGTGAATTATATTCAAAATTCAAATTCAAAATCATTTATTCAAATAGACCTTCGCAGGCAATTATGAAAAGTCTGACGCTAATACTATAATACCGGTTCGGAAGTTTGCATTTGCTGAGAAGAGCCGGCAATAAACTCAGCAATTACTATTTTCAAAACAAGCTTAGATTCTTTACATAATATTTACATTCTAATCACACTGACAACAATTGCGTGCCCCGGGCGTGGCGGCAAAACTTACTGAACAAAGTAGACTGAATTGATATTTAATCTATATATATATATACTAGCTTTATAGCCCGCGACTTCGTCCGCGTAGATTATTTCTTTTTTCTAGATATGAATCATTGTAACAATATAGAGCTTTGTTCATGGCTATTGTCCGCCACTACGTGTGCTATTGACAAAAGTTCAGGTAGATTAAGAGCTCATATGCGAGGATGCCACATAAAACTGAAACAGTCCTGCCGCAAATCAACTCTAGCAAATTTGAGAGTTTTTCCCTGTGACTACAAACCTTAATTAGGATTTATGTTTTAAATTCAAACGGAAGGAGATTTGGGATCAATGGTATACGCGGCAAGAAGACTGTTTCTCCTCTGGCAGAACCAGTAAATATTTTGGCCTCAATAACATTGCAGCGGAGAACTGTTACTTGTAGTCTAGTTCCACAGCACAATTTTGGAGGCCTTATCTCTCTTTCCCTCATGTCTGAGTATCGTGGTCAACATCGGGTTTGCTTCTAGAGCGAATGATCTGCCTCCACTGGTTTCTGTAAAACTTGGAGGACGATGAGTCTTTTACTTGATCGGACTATCTTGTTGGTGAACGACCACGTAGTCGTTTTCCTTCCGTGTTCCCAACTATGATCAGATTTCCAAACTTTCATCGCCTTTGCGCACCATGTGGCCGAAATACGAAAAAATAAGTTGGTGGCATATGGTGGACAATCGTGTTTTAATTTGGAGCTACGATAGGATTGATGCATTGTTGCGTTTAGCGGTCCAAGGTATTTCTAACATCCGTCTCCAGCACCACATCTCGAATGCATCAATCCTTTTTCTTTCTCGGGCCAGTATAGTCCACGCTTCCACTCTATACATGAAAATGAGGAATACCAATGCTCGTATTAACCGGATCTTTGTTTTAATACCGATTCCTCTCTTTTCCTGATGTTGTTTAGGCGAGTCATTTCAATACACCAATACCATAAGCCAAAATAATAAATTTTGAAATGTTCACTCCGAAAATAAAGAATTTCATATCCTAAATTTAATCCCCCTTTTCACTCCTTAAGGGTTCAAATTCCAACAACACCGATATTCGTTGCGTTAGTTTATAACCCATAAGCTTAAATAATAAATTTAGTGTACTTCCATACTCAAATTCATCCACCTTTTTACCCTTTCGGGATTGGAATTATCAAAAACGTTGAGGCACATATAAATTAATTTTCAATCGTCAACCTAAAAATTTGAAGGTCCTAACTTCGAAACTGATGGACTTTCATATAAACTTGCATCCCCTATTTTACCCCCTTAAGGATGGAATATCCAAAAATCCTTAGTGGTTGCCTTCACTGTGTAATAATATATTAAGTGACGTTTACTTTGAAACTGAATGACTTACATACATCCCATACCTTTTCACCCTGTCGGGGGTGGAATTCTCAAAAAAGCTGAAACATGTATAAATTAATTTTCAATCGTTAGCCTAAATACAAAATTTGAAGATCATAACTTCAAAACTGACGAACTTTCATACAAACTTTCATCCCCTATTTTACCCCCCTAGGAGTGGAATTTCCAAAAATGCTTCCTTACTCAATACCTACACTGTATAATATTAAATTTAGTGAAGTTTACTTTGAAATTGAAGGACTTGCATACACAACTTCATCCCCCTTTTGCTCCCTTCGGTGGTGGTATAATCACAAAGGCTGAGATAAGTATACATTCATTTTCAATCGTCAGCCTAAACACAAAATTTGAAAATCCTAATTTCAAAACTGACGGACTTGCATACAAACTTTCATCCCTTTTTTTACCCTGTTAGAGGTGGAGTTTCCAAAAATGCTTCCTTAGTGGATGCCTACACCGTATAGTAATACATTTAGTGAAGTTTACTTTGAAATTGAAGGACTTGCATACACAACTTCATCCCCCATTTCCTCCCTTCAGTGATGGAATTATTACAAACGCTGAGATAACTATATATTAATTTTCAATCGTCAGCCTAAACACAAAATTTTAAGATCCTAACTTCAAAACTGACGGACTTGCATACAAACTTTCATCCCTTATTTTACCCTGTTAGGGGTGGAATTTCCAAAAATCCTTCCTTAGTGGATGCCTACACCGTATAATAATACATTTAGTGAAGTTTACTTTGAAATTGAAGGACTTGCATACACAACTTCATCCCCCTTTTCCTCCCTTCGGTGGTGGAATTATTACAAACGCTGAGATAACTATGTATTCATGTTCAATCGTCAGCCTAAACACAGAATTTGAAGATCCTAACTTCTAAACTGACGGACTTGCATACAAACTTTCATCCCTTAGTTTACCCTGTTAGGGGTGGAATTTTCAAAAATCCTTCCTTAGTGGATGCCTACACCGTATAATAATACATTTAGTGAAGTTTACTTTGAAATTGAAGGACTTGCATACACAACTTCATCCCCCTTTTCCTCCCTTCGGTGGTGGAATTATCACAAACGCTGAGATAACTACACATTAATTTTCAATCGTCAGCCTAAACCCAAAATTTGAAGATCCTAACTTCAAAACTGACGAACTTGCATACAAACTTTCATCCCTTATTTTACCACCTTAGGGGTGGAATTTCCAAAAATCCTTCCTTAGTGGATCCCTACACCGTATAATAATACATTTAGTGAAGTTTACTTTGAAATTGAAGGACTTGCATACACAACTTCATCCCCCTTTTCCTCCCTTCGGTGGTGGAATTATCACAAACGCTGAGATAACTACACATTAATTTTCAATCGTCAGCCTAAACACAAAATTTGAAGATCCTAACTTCAAAACTGACGGACTTGCATACAAACTGTCATCCCCTATTTTACCCTCTTAGGGGTTGAATTTCCAAAAATCCTTCCTTAGTGGATGCCTCCACTGTATAAGGTATCTTTGTGCAAAATTTCAAATCTCTAGGTTCAGCGGTTTGGGCTGTGGGCTGATATATCAACAATCAGTTTATCATTTTATATATTACTAGCTTCTGCCCGCGGCTTCGCCCGCGTGGTCTACAGGAAAAAAATTACATATTTTTCTTCAAAAACACATTATAAGCGCTCTCACTCCCTCTCAATTGAATATACACACTAACATTATCCCAAACAAAGAAATAATGACGAAGTTCTCCGTAAAACTAAACTAATCTCTGGGATGAGAGTACTCGAAGCGTGTGTGAAAAGACCTAAATAGGAGACAGCCAGAAGTGGATAATAAATAATTTATATTGTTTACAACGAAGCGCCTGTCAAATTCCGATGACAATACAATATTATGGTGACCGCGAGCTGAACTGATGATGGAGAAGGAAGGTAGATAAAGTATCTTCTCAGTGACTAACAGTAGATTGATGATGTCTGGACTCATTTTAATCCGCTTACAGTACCAATTACGTATTTTAACCGACTTCAAAAAAAGAAGGAGGTTCTCAATTCGGTTTTTGTTTAATGTTTGTTACCTCATAACTCCGTCATTTATTAACCGATTTGGAAAATTCTTATTTTTGTTTGGAAGTGTACACTTCCCGTTTGGTCCCATTGTCATCAGGTCAGGTTTTAATTACTTTTTAGTGCAATTTGAAGTCGGTTTTTTAACCGACTTCAAAAAAAGGAGGAGGTTCTCAATTCGAATGTTTTTTTTTTTTTTTTTTTTTTTATGTTTGTTACCTCATATCTCTGTCATTTATTAACCGATTTGGAAAATTCTTTTTTTATTCGAAAGGGTACGCCTCCCGTTTGGTCCCATTGTCATCAGATCAGGATTTGATTACTTCTTAGCGTACTTTGAAGTCGGTTTAAGGTTTTTGTAAAACAGTCCAATTATTGAAAACAGTTCAAATTATATAAAAGCCTTTTATCTACACCCAAGCTATAAATCCTCTAGTAAAGTTCCTGAAACAGTTTGCTTATTGCCAGCATTAAAACATCCGGTGTCATGATAACCATTATATCATCCAAAACAGTGTATAATGTTGTACTGAATTTCATTATGCAACTCTTTTTTTTTGCTTTTCTGGTCCAATCCTTACTCATCAAACAGCCACATTCTCCGTGGTATCCTTATGAATTTCAAAAAAGCACATTTTCATGCAGGCTGAAACGCGCCTGCATGAAAATGTGATTTTTTTGAAATTCATAAGTATACCATCAGAAAAAAAACGTAGAGGTTAATCGAATTCACGTCGTATCCCGCCATTTTGGTTAGATATTAGAATTGCAGAAATTTATTACTTTGTTGTTAACAAAAATAATTGGACTGTTTTACAAAAAACTTAAACGACTTCAAAGTACACTTAGAAGTAATCAAATCCTGATCTGATGACAATGGGACCAAACGGGAAGTGTACCCTTTCAAATAAAAAAAGAATTTTCCAAATCGGTTAATAAATGACGGAGTTATGAGGTAACAAACATAAAAAAAAAATACATTCGTCCAATCAATTCCATTCCGTCCCGTCAATTACATTCATCAAACTTTCATCCCTTATTTTAAGGGTGGAATTTCAAAAAATTCTTTCTTAGTGGATTCCTACTCTTTACAAAGAATACATCCTCCAAATTTCATGTCTCTAGGACCAGCGGTTTAGGCTGTGCTTTGATATATCAGTCAGTCAGTCAGGACTTGGAATTTTATTATATTTATATTCTATTATATTTAAATTTATATTCTGATGATTACTATTATTAGCTTTTTTTTCAAACTTTCTTTTTATTTACAAAATAAAGTATAATACCTATGCAATCATAAAAAAGCATGAAAAAACCAAGAACTTTCGTGTGTAATTGTAATGGAACGTGGCTGTCACGAATGACAGCTGCGTCCCGCGGTTTGCGTTGTCTGCCTCTTTGGTTCTAACCTCACATGAAGAGACATCTCACCTATATTGTAAAATAGAAAATACCTATAAGAAGAAGAATAAAAGGATTGTGCACCCCACTACCATCTTTTATTTAAGAACAATACAGTAATAATATGTTTCACAGAAAATTCAACCCCCGTTTCACCCTTTTAGGGGACGAATTTCGAAAAACCCTTTCATATTTGATACGTACACTTCACAAAGGACACACTCTCCAAATTTCATGTCTCTAAGACCAGCGGTTTAAGCTGTGCGTTGATATATCAATCAGTAAGTTCCCGTACACAACTTCATCCTGTTTTTCATCCCTTCGAGGGTGGATTATGAAAAACGCTTAGACACGTATGAATAAATTTTCAGTCTTTAGCCTAAACACAAAATTTTAAGATCCTAACTTCAAAACTGACGGACTTTCATACAAACTTTAATCCCCTATTTTAAGGGTGGAATTTCAAAAAACTCTTTCTTAGTGGATTCCTACTCTTTACAAAGAATACATCCTCCAAATTTCATGTCTCTAGGACCAGCGGTTTAGGCTGTGCTTTGATATATCAGTCAGTCAGTCAGGACTTGGAATTTTATATTCTGACTGATGATTACTATAATATATTGGCTTTTTTTTCATACTTTTTTTTATTTACAAAATAAAGTATAATATGCAATCATAAAAACGTATGAAAAAACGTGTGTTAATAATATGTTTCTCAGAAAATTCAGCCCCCGTTTCACCCTCTTAGGGGTGAAATTTCGAAAAACCCTTTCATATTTGATACGTACACTTCACAAAGAACACACTCTCCAAATTTCATGTCTCTAAGACTAACGGTTTAAGCTGTGCATTGATATATCAATCAGTGAGTTCCCATACACAACTTCATCCTGCTTTTCATCCCTTCGAGGGTGGAATTATTAAAAACGCTGAGACACGTATTAATTAATTTTTAATCTTCAGCCTTAACACAAAATTTGAAGATCCTAACATCGAAACTGACGGACTTTCATACAAACTTTCATCCCCTATTTTACCCCCTTAGGGGTGGAATTTCGGAAAATCCTTTCTTAGTGGATACCTACTCTTCACAAAGAATATACTCTCCAAATTTCATGTCTCTAGGACCAGCGGTTTAGGCTGTGCGTTGATATATCAGTCAATCAGTCAGTCAGTCAGTCAGGACTTTGAATTTTATATTTATAGACTAGCTTTATAGCCCGCGACTTCGTCCGCGTAGATTATTTCTTTTTTCAAGATATGAATCATTGTAACAATATAGAGCTTTGTTCATGGCTATTGTCCGCCACTACGTGTGATATTGATAAAAGTTCAGCTAGATTGAGAACTCACATGCGAGGATGCCACATAAAACTGAACCAGTCCTGCCGCAAATCAACTCTAGTAAATTTCAGAGTTTTTCTCTGTAATTTATTAATAGCCATCACGGAACAAACCATAATTAGGAACTGTTATCTTTTAAATTCAAACGGAAGGTGATTTGGGATCAATAGTATACGCGGCAAGAAGACTGTTTCTCGTCAGACAGAACCAGTAAATATTTTGGCTCAATAACATTGCGGCGGAGAGCTGTTACTTGTAGTCTAGTTCCAAAGCACAATTTTGGAGGCCTTATCTCTCTTTCCCTCATGTCTGAGGATCGTGGTCAACATCGGGTTTGCTTCTAGAGCAAATGATCTGCCTTCACTGGTTTCTGTCTTCTGGTTTCTGTAAAACTTGGAGGACGATGAGTCTTTTACTTGATCGGACCATCTTGTTGGTGAACGACCACGTAGTCGTTTTCCTTCCGTGTTCCCAACTATGATCAGATTACCAAACTTTCATCGCCTTTGCGCACCATGTGGCCGAAATACGAAAAAATACGTTGGTGGCATATGGTGGACAATGTTTTATTGTGAGCTGCGATAGGATTGATACATTGTTGCGTTTAGCTGTCCAAGGTATTTCCAACATCCGTCTCCAGCACCACATCTCGAATGCATCAATCTTTTTTCTTTCTCGGGCCAGTATAGGCCACGCTTCCACTCCATACATGAAAATGAGGAATACCAATGCTCGTATTAACCGGATCTTTGTTTTAATACCGATTCCTCTCTTTTTCCTGATGTTGTTTAGGCGAGTCATTTCAATACGCCAATACCATAAGCCGAAATAATAAATTTTGAAATTTTCACTCCGAAAATAAAGAACTTCATATACTAAATTTAATCCCCCTTTTCACTCCTTAAGGGTTCAAATTCCAACAACACCGATATTCGTTGCGTTAGTTTATAACCCATAAGCTTAAATAATAAATTTAGTGTATTTCCATACACAAATTCATCCCCCTTTTTACCCTTTCGGGATCGGAATTACCAAAAACGTTGAGGCACATATAAATTAATTTTCAATTGTCAACCTAAACACAAAATTTGAAGGTCCTAACTTCGAAACTGATGGAATTTCATATAAACTTGCATCCCCTATTTTACCCCCTTAAGGATGGAATATCCAAAAATCCTTAGTGGTTGCCTACACTGTGTAATAATATATTAAGTGACGTTTACTTTGAAACTGAATGACTTACATACATCCCATACCTTTTCACCCTGTCGGGGGTGGAATTTTCAAAAACGCTGAAACAATTATGAATTAATTTTCAATCGTTATCCTAAATACAAAATTTCAAGATCCTAACTTCAAAACTGACGAACTTTCATACAAACTTTTATCCCCTATTTTACCCCCCTAGCAGTGGAATTTCCAAAAATCCTTCCATACTGAATACCTACACTGTATAATATTAAATTTAGTGAAGTTTACTTTGAAATTGAAGGACTTGCATACACAACTTCATCCCCCTTTTCCTCCCTTCGGTGGTGGAATAATCACAAACGCTGAGATAACTATACATTAATTTTCAATCGTCAGCCTAAAAACAAAATTTGAAGATCCTAACTTCAAAACTGACGGACTTGCATACAAACTTTCATCCCTTATTTTACCCTGTTAGGGGTGGAGTTTCCAAAAATCCTTCCTTATTGGATGCCTACACCGTTTAAAAATACATTTAGTGAAGTTTATTTTGAAATTGAAGGACTTGCATACCCAACTTCATCCCCCTTTTCCTCCCTTCGGTGGTGGAATTATCACAAACGCTGAGATAACTACACATTAATTTTCAATCGTCAGCCTAAACACAAAATTTGAAGATCCAAACTTCAAAACTGACGGACTTGCATACAAACTGTCATCCCCTATTTTACTCTCTTAGGGGTGGAATTTCTAAAAATCCTTCCTTAGTGGATGCCTACACTGTATAAGGTATCTTTGTGCAAAATTTCAAATTTCTAGGTCCAGCGGTTTAGGCTGTGGGCTGATATATCAACAATCAGTTTATCATTTTATATATTAAGATTAAGACTAGCTTCTGCCCGCGGCTTCGCCCGCGTGGTCTACAGGAAAAAAATTACATATTTTTCTTCAAAAACACATTATAAGCGCTCTCACTCCCTCTCAATTGAATATACACACTAACATTATCCCAAACAAAGAAATAATGACGAAGTTCTCCGTAAAACTAAACTAATCTCTGGGATGAGAGTACTCGAAGCGTGTGTGAAAAGACCTAAATAGGAGACAGCCAGAAGTGGATAATAAATAATTTATATTGTTTACAACGAAGCGCCTGTCAAATTCCGATGACAATACAATATTATGGTGACCGCGAGCTGAACTGATGATGGAGAAGGAAGGTAGATAAAGTATCTTCTCAGTGACTAACAGTAGATTGATGATGTCTGGACTCATTTTAATCCGCTTACAGTACTAGGGAATGCAAAACCGTGGCAAAATGAAAACCGGTTTTTATTTCGGTTATGAGAGGAAAAAACCGGTTAACCGGTTTTAAAACCGGTTTTTTTAAATGTTCGCTCGTTTTTTTTTTCACGTTATTTCTATAGCTCGAATTATAGATAATAACCGTGCCTAAGATTTAAAAATCGCAAACTGAGGAATTATTATTATTATATAGACTTAATGAAGTGGGTATAAAAGAAACATCAAAGATATCATCACCTGTCCTGTTGCCAAGTAATTTCACACGTAATATTATGAACATGGCATATTGTAGCGGCACAGCAACTTGCGTGTACACAAAAACGTGATATGGTTTTATTATACGAATGTTTTCCACAGATAAAAAAAAATTACGCAGTCTTTGTTGTCGTGCAGACGGGTAAAAAATAACCAATCAGTCAGCTTGCTGTCTGGCAGATACATAAGAGCCTTCGTTGACGATAGAATGACATTAATGCTGCTTATGTCCCGCAAGGCTCTGAATTATCCCCAACACTGATCCTCCAGAATATTAATGATATACTCTCTATTGCAAGCATTCATTGCTATGCAGATTAAATTACAGGGGACGCTTATTACACGAACCGTGCAAATATTCCTCGTTCTATATTGGAGAAAAAGCGTGAAGGACTTGTCTTAAATCGAGAGTACACAAACTAGTGACTCCGATTGGGATCGACTAAATCATTTTTTTTTTTTTTTTTTTTTTTTTCGTGGGGAAATCCTCTTATGATACCCGACCTCCCCGTGGGAAGCGGCCAGGCTATGCCGGACTTATACCGGCTAAAACCCCACGGTGGTCGCCATCTGCGCTATAGAGGGGGGCGGGCTCTCGTGTTGAACGCGTACCTGCTCACCCCTCCACACGCGGCGCTAAGATAGCTCGTCCCGGGGGAAGTGTGATACCTCCCCCCAGCACCCTCGCTGTGCTATCGCACGATGAGTCGTGACCACATCGACCTATCGTCCTCCTTGGGGTCGCTTCTGGGCGCACAGAGCCCCCGCCCTGATTGCCCACGACCCCAAAAGGCCCGTTTAGTCGCCTTTTACGACAGGCAGGGGGACACCGTAGCTGTTATTCTAAGCCCCACCTACAGGGCAGGAGGGCCGCCACGAGGCACGTCTGCGCCTCGGCGGCGCCGTCGGAGCGGAATCGGCCGTCTCCCGATCCCGCTCAGCAGCCTCCTTCTGGACCATTACGGTCTCACAGAAGGAGGCTACGGCCCTCCACGCTGTATCCCCGCTCAGCATCGCCGACACGACTGCTGGCAGGGAGAGATTCCGCCCGATCAAGCCGACCAGGATCCGCCGCTCAGGTTCCCACGCAGGGCACACTGCAAGAGTGTGCGATGCGGAATCCTGGTCGCTCCCACCGCAGTGGAAGCAGACCGCCGTCGCATCACGTCCGATCTTACAGGGGTCGACTAAACCTAGTCCATTGCAACCCCACTAAGTCACACGTACGCACGCCGTTGAAGAAGCCGGGCATTCACCGTTGAGAACAGTCCATTTGCTGTGGCTCCTCATTTCTAGAACATGTCCCTTAACATCACGAAAAGCATTGGGATCCTTCACGATAATATTTGTAGAGACGCTCTGTTCCAAAGTCCTCTACAAGGTCTCCAAAAAACTCGGTGTGATTAATAGAGCGAAACAGTACTTCTTATCGAGACAAATACTGCAATATAAGTCGCAAGACCGGCCCAAAAAGAGTAATGCTATCTTCTGTGGGCACGTGGATACCAGCTTGGGTATTAAGACTCAGTTCAGCAACGTGCCGTTAGAATTGTCGACTATCCCGAGCTCACAAGTGTTTTAAAGCCCCTGTCTGAGGAGAGACTGCCATCTTCTGTGTGTTCTACCGCTTTTCCATCGGACAGTGTTCCGAAGAATTGTTTGACCTGATGCCCAGTTACCTTGTTCCATCGTAGTCACCGATGGGGAGTCCATCCTCACACATTGGAACCAAAATGTTCTCGTACAGTGCGGTTTCAAAAAAGCTTCCACATTCCACAAAGTGGACATTCAGGCTGTGGAATGAGCTCCCCGCTTCAAAAAGGTTGAGGGTTGTTAACGTGCGAGTGATAACCGTTAAGTTGCAAGCGTCCATAGGCTACGGTAACTGGTTATCATCAGGCGGGCCGTACGCTTGTTTGCTGCCTTAGTATTGTAAAAAAAAGTTTAACATATTTTATATCTATCAAAATCAAAATCAAAATCAAAAAGTCATTTATTCAGTTTAGGCCCTAGTAAGGCACTTATGAACGTTATGTACATACAGTTGAATTTACCACCGGTTCGGAATACCCTTAAACTGAGAAGACTCCGGCAAGAAACTCATCTCAACTCATCTCATATCATAAAAACAATCATTATTTTAAGTTATTTTCTTACCAGCTCAACACACTACACATCAACACACTTCAGTTCATCACAAAAATACTCACTGCATTGCACTCAGCTTACAAAACGGCGGCTAATCTTGCTTTTTAAGTTTTACCAAACATTGAAAGAAAAACCGAAAAAAATCGAAAAACCGGTTTTGGTGTTATGTAAAACCGGTTTTTTTGTTGGTCAAAACCGTATCGAATAACCGGTTTTTCGATTTTCGGTGAAACCGGTTTGCATTCCCTATACAGTACCAATTACGTATTTTAACCGACTTCAAAAAAAGAAGGAGGTTCTCAATTCGGTTTTTGTTTAATGTTTGTTACCTCATAACTCCGTCATTTATTAACCGATTTGGAAAATTCTTATTTTTGTTTGGAAGTGTACACTTCCCGTTTGGTCCCATTGTCATCAGGTCAGGTTTTAATTACTTTTTAGTGCAATTTGAAGTCGGTTTTTTAACCGACTTCAAAAAAAGGAGGAGGTTCTCAATTCGAATGTTTTTTTTTTTTTTTTTTTTTATGTTTGTTACCTCATATCTCTGTCATTTATTAACCGATTTGGAAAATTCTTTTTTTATTCGAAAGGGTACGCCTCCCGTTTGGTCCCATTGTCATCAGATCAGGATTTGATTACTTCTTAGCGTACTTTGAAGTCGGTTTAAGGTTTTTGTAAAACAGTCCAATTATTGTAAAACAGTTCAAATTATATAAAAGCCTTTTATCTACACCCAAGCTATAAATCCTCTAGTAAAGTTCCTGAAACAGTTTGCTTATTGCCAGCATTAAAACATCCGGTGTCATGATAACCATTATATCATCCAAAACAGTGTATAATGTTGTACTGAATTTCATTATGCAACTCTTTTTTTTTGCTTTTCTGGTCCAATCCTTACTCATCAAACAGCCACATTCTCCGTGGTATCCTTATGAATTTCAAAAAAGCACATTTTCATGCAGGCTGAAACGCGCCTGCATGAAAATGTGATTTTTTTGAAATTCATAAGTATACCATCAGAAAAAAAACGTAGAGGTTAATCGAATTCACGTCGTATCCCGCCATTTTGGTTAGATATTAGAATTGCAGAAATTTATTACTTTGTTGTTAACAAAAATAATTGGACTGTTTTACAAAAAACTTAAACGACTTCAAAGTACACTTAGAAGTAATCAAATCCTGATCTGATGACAATGGGACCAAACGGGAAGTGTACCCTTTCAAATAAAAAAAGAATTTTCCAAATCGGTTAATAAATGACGGAGTTATGAGGTAACAAACATAAAAAAAAAATACATTCGTCCAATCAATTCCATTCCGTCCCGTCAATTACATTCATCAAACTTTCATCCCTTATTTTAAGGGTGGAATTTCAAAAAATTCTTTCTTAGTGGATTCCTACTCTTTACAAAGAATACATCCTCCAAATTTCATGTCTCTAGGACCAGCGGTTTAGGCTGTGCTTTGATATATCAGTCAGTCAGTCAGGACTTGGAATTTTATTATATTTATATTCTATTATATTTAAATTTATATTCTGATGATTACTATTATTAGCTTTTTTTTCAAACTTTCTTTTTATTTACAAAATAAAGTATAATACCTATGCAATCATAAAAAAGCATGAAAAAACCAAGAACTTTCGTGTGTAATTGTAATGGAACGTGGCTGTCACGAATGACAGCTGCGTCCCGCGGTTTGCGTTGTCTGCCTCTTTGGTTCTAACCTCACATGAAGAGACATCTCACCTATATTGTAAAATAGAAAATACCTATAAGAAGAAGAATAAAAGGATTGTGCACCCCACTACCATCTTTTATTTAAGAACAATACAGTAATAATATGTTTCACAGAAAATTCAACCCCCGTTTCACCCTTTTAGGGGACGAATTTCGAAAAACCCTTTCATATTTGATACGTACACTTCACAAAGGACACACTCTCCAAATTTCATGTCTCTAAGACCAGCGGTTTAAGCTGTGCGTTGATATATCAATCAGTAAGTTCCCGTACACAACTTCATCCTGTTTTTCATCCCTTCGAGGGTGGATTATGAAAAACGCTTAGACACGTATGAATAAATTTTCAGTCTTTAGCCTAAACACAAAATTTTAAGATCCTAACTTCAAAACTGACGGACTTTCATACAAACTTTAATCCCCTATTTTAAGGGTGGAATTTCAAAAAACTCTTTCTTAGTGGATTCCTACTCTTTACAAAGAATACATCCTCCAAATTTCATGTCTCTAGGACCAGCGGTTTAGGCTGTGCTTTGATATATCAGTCAGTCAGTCAGGACTTGGAATTTTATATTCTGACTGATGATTACTATAATATATTGGCTTTTTTTTCATACTTTTTTTTATTTACAAAATAAAGTATAATATGCAATCATAAAAACGTATGAAAAAACGTGTGTTAATAATATGTTTCTCAGAAAATTCAGCCCCCGTTTCACCCTCTTAGGGGTGAAATTTCGAAAAACCCTTTCATATTTGATACGTACACTTCACAAAGAACACACTCTCCAAATTTCATGTCTCTAAGACTAACGGTTTAAGCTGTGCATTGATATATCAATCAGTGAGTTCCCATACACAACTTCATCCTGCTTTTCATCCCTTCGAGGGTGGAATTATTAAAAACGCTGAGACACGTATTAATTAATTTTTAATCTTCAGCCTTAACACAAAATTTGAAGATCCTAACATCGAAACTGACGGACTTTCATACAAACTTTCATCCCCTATTTTACCCCCTTAGGGGTGGAATTTCGGAAAATCCTTTCTTAGTGGATACCTACTCTTCACAAAGAATATACTCTCCAAATTTCATGTCTCTAGGACCAGCGGTTTAGGCTGTGCGTTGATATATCAGTCAATCAGTCAGTCAGTCAGTCAGGACTTTGAATTTTATATTTATAGACTAGCTTTATAGCCCGCGACTTCGTCCGCGTAGATTATTTCTTTTTTCAAGATATGAATCATTGTAACAATATAGAGCTTTGTTCATGGCTATTGTCCGCCACTACGTGTGATATTGATAAAAGTTCAGCTAGATTGAGAACTCACATGCGAGGATGCCACATAAAACTGAACCAGTCCTGCCGCAAATCAACTCTAGTAAATTTCAGAGTTTTTCTCTGTAATTTATTAATAGCCATCACGGAACAAACCATAATTAGGAACTGTTATCTTTTAAATTCAAACGGAAGGTGATTTGGGATCAATAGTATACGCGGCAAGAAGACTGTTTCTCGTCAGACAGAACCAGTAAATATTTTGGCTCAATAACATTGCGGCGGAGAGCTGTTACTTGTAGTCTAGTTCCAAAGCACAATTTTGGAGGCCTTATCTCTCTTTCCCTCATGTCTGAGGATCGTGGTCAACATCGGGTTTGCTTCTAGAGCAAATGATCTGCCTTCACTGGTTTCTGTCTTCTGGTTTCTGTAAAACTTGGAGGACGATGAGTCTTTTACTTGATCGGACCATCTTGTTGGTGAACGACCACGTAGTCGTTTTCCTTCCGTGTTCCCAACTATGATCAGATTACCAAACTTTCATCGCCTTTGCGCACCATGTGGCCGAAATACGAAAAAATACGTTGGTGGCATATGGTGGACAATGTTTTATTGTGAGCTGCGATAGGATTGATACATTGTTGCGTTTAGCTGTCCAAGGTATTTCCAACATCCGTCTCCAGCACCACATCTCGAATGCATCAATCTTTTTTCTTTCTCGGGCCAGTATAGGCCACGCTTCCACTCCATACATGAAAATGAGGAATACCAATGCTCGTATTAACCGGATCTTTGTTTTAATACCGATTCCTCTCTTTTTCCTGATGTTGTTTAGGCGAGTCATTTCAATACGCCAATACCATAAGCCGAAATAATAAATTTTGAAATTTTCACTCCGAAAATAAAGAACTTCATATACTAAATTTAATCCCCCTTTTCACTCCTTAAGGGTTCAAATTCCAACAACACCGATATTCGTTGCGTTAGTTTATAACCATAAGCTTAAATAATAAATTTAGTGTATTTCCATACACAAATTCATCCCCCTTTTTACCCTTTCGGGATCGGAATTACCAAAAACGTTGAGGCACATATAAATTAATTTTCAATTGTCAACCTAAACACAAAATTTGAAGGTCCTAACTTCGAAACTGATGGAATTTCATATAAACTTGCATCCCCTATTTTACCCCCTTAAGGATGGAATATCCAAAAATCCTTAGTGGTTGCCTACACTGTGTAATAATATATTAAGTGACGTTTACTTTGAAACTGAATGACTTACATACATCCCATACCTTTTCACCCTGTCGGGGGTGGAATTTTCAAAAACGCTGAAACAATTATGAATTAATTTTCAATCGTTATCCTAAATACAAAATTTCAAGATCCTAACTTCAAAACTGACGAACTTTCATACAAACTTTTATCCCCTATTTTACCCCCCTAGCAGTGGAATTTCCAAAAATCCTTCCATACTGAATACCTACACTGTATAATATTAAATTTAGTGAAGTTTACTTTGAAATTGAAGGACTTGCATACACAACTTCATCCCCCTTTTCCTCCCTTCGGTGGTGGAATAATCACAAACGCTGAGATAACTATACATTAATTTTCAATCGTCAGCCTAAAAACAAAATTTGAAGATCCTAACTTCAAAACTGACGGACTTGCATACAAACTTTCATCCCTTATTTTACCCTGTTAGGGGTGGAGTTTCCAAAAATCCTTCCTTATTGGATGCCTACACCGTTTAAAAATACATTTAGTGAAGTTTATTTTGAAATTGAAGGACTTGCATACCCAACTTCATCCCCCTTTTCCTCCCTTCGGTGGTGGAATTATCACAAACGCTGAGATAACTACACATTAATTTTCAATCGTCAGCCTAAACACAAAATTTGAAGATCCAAACTTCAAAACTGACGGACTTGCATACAAACTGTCATCCCCTATTTTACTCTCTTAGGGGTGGAATTTCTAAAAATCCTTCCTTAGTGGATGCCTACACTGTATAAGGTATCTTTGTGCAAAATTTCAAATTTCTAGGTCCAGCGGTTTAGGCTGTGGGCTGATATATCAACAATCAGTTTATCATTTTATATATTAAGATTAAGACTAGCTTCTGCCCGCGGCTTCGCCCGCGTGGTCTACAGGAAAAAAATTACATATTTTTCTTCAAAAACACATTATAAGCGCTCTCACTCCCTCTCAATTGAATATACACACTAACATTATCCCAAACAAAGAAATAATGACGAAGTTCTCCGTAAAACTAAACTAATCTCTGGGATGAGAGTACTCGAAGCGTGTGTGAAAAGACCTAAATAGGAGACAGCCAGAAGTGGATAATAAATAATTTATATTGTTTACAACGAAGCGCCTGTCAAATTCCGATGACAATACAATATTATGGTGACCGCGAGCTGAACTGATGATGGAGAAGGAAGGTAGATAAAGTATCTTCTCAGTGACTAACAGTAGATTGATGATGTCTGGACTCATTTTAATCCGCTTACAGTACCAATTACGTATTTTAACCGACTTCAAAAAAAGAAGGAGGTTCTCAATTCGGTTTTTGTTTAATGTTTGTTACCTCATAACTCCGTCATTTATTAACCGATTTGGAAAATTCTTATTTTTGTTTGGAAGTGTACACTTCCCGTTTGGTCCCATTGTCATCAGGTCAGGTTTTAATTACTTTTTAGTGCAATTTGAAGTCGGTTTTTTAACCGACTTCAAAAAAAGGAGGAGGTTCTCAATTCGAATGTTTTTTTTTTTTTTTTTTTTATGTTTGTTACCTCATATCTCTGTCATTTATTAACCGATTTGGAAAATTCTTTTTTTATTCGAAAGGGTACGCCTCCCGTTTGGTCCCATTGTCATCAGATCAGGATTTGATTACTTCTTAGCGTACTTTGAAGTCGGTTTAAGGTTTTTGTAAAACAGTCCAATTATTGTAAAACAGTTCAAATTATATAAAAGCCTTTTATCTACACCCAAGCTATAAATCCTCTAGTAAAGTTCCTGAAACAGTTTGCTTATTGCCAGCATTAAAACATCCGGTGTCATGATAACCATTATATCATCCAAAACAGTGTATAATGTTGTACTGAATTTCATTATGCAACTCTTTTTTTTTGCTTTTCTGGTCCAATCCTTACTCATCAAACAGCCACATTCTCCGTGGTATCCTTATGAATTTCAAAAAAGCACATTTTCATGCAGGCTGAAACGCGCCTGCATGAAAATGTGATTTTTTTGAAATTCATAAGTATACCATCAGAAAAAAAACGTAGAGGTTAATCGAATTCACGTCGTATCCCGCCATTTTGGTTAGATATTAGAATTGCAGAAATTTATTACTTTGTTGTTAACAAAAATAATTGGACTGTTTTACAAAAAACTTAAACGACTTCAAAGTACACTTAGAAGTAATCAAATCCTGATCTGATGACAATGGGACCAAACGGGAAGTGTACCCTTTCAAATAAAAAAAGAATTTTCCAAATCGGTTAATAAATGACGGAGTTATGAGGTAACAAACATAAAAAAAAAATACATTCGTCCAATCAATTCCATTCCGTCCCGTCAATTACATTCATCAAACTTTCATCCCTTATTTTAAGGGTGGAATTTCAAAAAAATCTTTCTTAGTGGATTCCTACTCTTTACAAAGAATACATCCTCCAAATTTCATGTCTCTAGGACCAGCGGTTTAGGCTGTGCTTTGATATATCAGTCAGTCAGTCAGGACTTGGAATTTTATTATATTTATATTCTATTATATTTAAATTTATATTCTGATGATTACTATTATTAGCTTTTTTTTCAAACTTTCTTTTTATTTACAAAATAAAGTATAATACCTATGCAATCATAAAAAAGCATGAAAAAACCAAGAACTTTCGTGTGTAATTGTAATGGAACGTGGCTGTCACGAATGACAGCTGCGTCCCGCGGTTTGCGTTGTCTGCCTCTTTGGTTCTAACCTCACATGAAGAGACATCTCACCTATATTGTAAAATAGAAAATACCTATAAGAAGAAGAATAAAAGGATTGTGCACCCCACTACCATCTTTTATTTAAGAACAATACAGTAATAATATGTTTCACAGAAAATTCAACCCCCGTTTCACCCTTTTAGGGGACGAATTTCGAAAAACCCTTTCATATTTGATACGTACACTTCACAAAGGACACACTCTCCAAATTTCATGTCTCTAAGACCAGCGGTTTAAGCTGTGCGTTGATATATCAATCAGTAAGTTCCCGTACACAACTTCATCCTGTTTTTCATCCCTTCGAGGGTGGATTATGAAAAACGCTTAGACACGTATGAATAAATTTTCAGTCTTTAGCCTAAACACAAAATTTTAAGATCCTAACTTCAAAACTGACGGACTTTCATACAAACTTTAATCCCCTATTTTAAGGGTGGAATTTCAAAAAACTCTTTCTTAGTGGATTCCTACTCTTTACAAAGAATACATCCTCCAAATTTCATGTCTCTAGGACCAGCGGTTTAGGCTGTGCTTTGATATATCAGTCAGTCAGTCAGGACTTGGAATTTTATATTCTGACTGATGATTACTATAATATATTGGCTTTTTTTTCATACTTTTTTTTATTTACAAAATAAAGTATAATATGCAATCATAAAAACGTATGAAAAAACGTGTGTTAATAATATGTTTCTCAGAAAATTCAGCCCCCGTTTCACCCTCTTAGGGGTGAAATTTCGAAAAACCCTTTCATATTTGATACGTACACTTCACAAAGAACACACTCTCCAAATTTCATGTCTCTAAGACTAACGGTTTAAGCTGTGCATTGATATATCAATCAGTGAGTTCCCATACACAACTTCATCCTGCTTTTCATCCCTTCGAGGGTGGAATTATTAAAAACGCTGAGACACGTATTAATTAATTTTTAATCTTCAGCCTTAACACAAAATTTGAAGATCCTAACATCGAAACTGACGGACTTTCATACAAACTTTCATCCCCTATTTTACCCCCTTAGGGGTGGAATTTCGGAAAATCCTTTCTTAGTGGATACCTACTCTTCACAAAGAATATACTCTCCAAATTTCATGTCTCTAGGACCAGCGGTTTAGGCTGTGCGTTGATATATCAGTCAATCAGTCAGTCAGTCAGTCAGGACTTTGAATTTTATATTTATAGATTATATTAATATAATAAAGCGTTATGTTTGTTTAAACGGGCTAAACTCTGAAACTACCAGTCGGATTCGAAAAATTCTTTCACTAATAGGAAGCTAAAATATCCCGGAGTATTATAGGCTAATTTTTATCACGGGATCGCAGGTGAAACCGCGCGAGACGGCTAGTATAAGATATATTATGCCTTGTCCAGTTCGATTCCGGACACTTTTATTGTCTCCGTTAAACCTTGCATTTCTAGGTTACCGTAGTTCTTTAGGTAGGTAGTAACAGATTTCCAACATGACGAAATTACTTTCAGAACTACCTAACCTGCCTTGAATGAAATAATGGTTCATTACGTGACCTCAACATAATTTTGTAGAAAAAGATGGCAGGGTTGAAAATAAAAAGTATAATTTAATTTCGTGCCTGTATAAATGTTCCATGTGTGGTACATTGTTCATTACTTAACAGGTTGCGTCGTTCCTTAGGGGACTGTTTTATCCCGTTAGCTAAGTGGTAGGTAACATAGTCGTTTCGTTGTTTAAATGTGATCCCGGTGACTCCGTTATAACATATTTACATAAAGGTTGAATTTATGTTGTTGTTTTTGACTTGAGAGAATTGTAGTAGCGTAACAAAATGTAATAGAAAGGTTTTATCAGTTTAAAAAGATACGTCCTACGTTGGTAGGACATTTTTCAAAAACCTTTTTAATATTTTTAAAAATAAAACTACGTTCAGTGGCCAAGAATACGACATGAAAGTTTCAGCGTCTGTTTTAAGGGTTCCAAACAACCGCAGTCCGTCAGTCTGACTGTCTTGTAGAGTTTCAAGAGTGTCTTGAATTACATAGGACTTCCCAAAGTCGAATATTATGCTTATAATATTTAAAACTAAAACTTTTAGTTAACTGCTATATTTATATTAAAGTAGTGTAGTAAGTATATATTTTTATTAAAGTAGCAAGTAAAGTGAGGGCAAAAAATAATCCACTTTTGTGGTATATTTTGTGACTGAATAGAGCTTTAAAACTGAACTTTTACTTTTATTTTCTTGTTTTAATTTAACGGCAATGTTCCCAATAAACCGAAAGCATTTCGTCTATGAAAATTGTAAGATATATTGGTTATATTATTATTATTATCTAATAAACAAAAGATATAATAATAATTTAAATAATCCATGCGAGTCCAACTCGGTACAGTAAAATATTCATTTCGTATTTAGTTACATTTTTCAAACGACTTTATAAAATTTATATTTTCATTAAATTGTGAAGCATGTCAACCAAGCTGACACACTCGTATATCGAGTTAAAAAAACTTGAAACATGTTCCGGTTGACTTTTAATTGGTATTGTTAGCAAAAGTCATGTATGTTTTGGATATTCCATTTTCACATGAAGATTGGAATAGCGGATACCTTTAGGATTAAATAACCATGTGCAAATCAATGTACTTATACCTTTACCTCATTTATTGTACCTAGTAGTGAACTACATAGGTCGAGGTCAAAGACATGTTTACATTTGACCTCGACCTATGTAGTTCACTAACCATATGCGTAGCATTATATGTTTCGTTATTTATATCTTTGAACTCGACTGTAGGTACAACTTAAAATTACACCGTACCAGTGTTTTTTTTGTTTTAGCTGCCTCGCCTCGGCTTCACACGATTCATCATCATCGTCATCATCAGCCTATAATGGCCCAATGCTGAGCACATACCTCCTTTCACAAATGAGGGTGAAAGGGAATGAGTAGATACTCTACCACGCATGCCCACTGCGGATCGGTGGAGGTAGGCTAGTGGTCAACCTACTGCTGGAGTTTTTCAAGCCGCCTAGAGGCATCCAGCTTAACGATTGTCACAATTAAATGATAACAGGCACCAACGGCTTTACCTGCCTTCTGAGCATGGAAACGCTCGATTTGAAATACCACGAGGCGGTCACCCGTCCAGGGTACCGACAACACCTGATGTCAAGGCGGGAAATTTGAATTACTTCGAGTTTTTTTTTTACCTTCGTAGAACAATACGGATAGATATTTCAGTAATTAGCGACGAGTTATTCCAATAGTATTTCATTTAGCATATTGTAGAATTGATACTTTTTGTTTAAGATAACTATTTCTGTAAATTTCCCAAAATCTGACTATTTTACGGTTTCTAGAGAAACCTTGAGAAATGTTCAAATATGGCTCATATTATAAAAAAAACATTCATAACACAATTTGCCAAATGAACTTCTACTGTCGCTAATCACTGAAGCATCAAAGTCAAAGTCAAAGCCATTTATTCAATTTAGGCCCCAGAAGGGCACTTATGAAGGTCAAATTTACTGAAGTTACCACATCTATTCATATTGTATCAATTAGCCGTGTGTGAGGAAATTCCCAGGATATTTATTTATGTAAAAACCTTTGCCTTATGGTTTGTTATCATCAACAGAAGTCATGCACTTTATAAATAAATAATAATATCCTGGGACATTTCTCACACACGGCTACTGATCCCAAACTAAGCATAGCTTGTACTATGGAAACCAGATAACTGATATAATACATATACTATTATTATTATTTTTTGTTATATATGCATATACCTTTCCGTTACAAGTTGTAGATATAGGTAAGATTTTTTAGTTTTTTTTATTTATATGAACTTTATTGAATGAACTTGAAATATTCAAAAGTGTCAAATACAATCAACTCATCGTCTGCCTCGTTTATTTTTTCAGAACTCATTTGTATATATTCTATCCTGAAATTAAAGTTGGTGTGGCTAGATGTTATTAGTGGACTGTTTATAGGATTTTTAAGCCTCTCACGTCTTCGTTTCCTTCCATGTAAAAAATGCGGCGGCGAGATACAATACCCAAACAAAAGTAAATCAAAACCTTATGAAATTAACTAATTGCCACTCACCCAACTTCAGCTCCTCGGGAATCTCCAAATTCACTGCACAGGGGGGCTAATTATATGAAAAACAATTGAAAGCGGTGCGTATTTAATTAAAGGTGTTTACTGTTTGGTGGATTGTCAATAAGTGACGTAAAATGACGTAGCCACTAGGGATGCGGTTGCATCGTTAAAGCGCGTAGCTAGGGTTGCGCTCGCGTCTTCAGATGCCGATTTGCTTCCATTGAAGACGAGGGTTTTCAGCTATTACATAAAACTCTGAAATACTTTTGTAGGCTCAAACATTCCCCCCGCCTAGAAGGACAAAGATCTCCTTGTTCTTCTAACGAACAAAGAGCATGAGATTGCATAGAAATAAAATATATTAAGTTACAAGATATGAGACTTAATAGTTAATCTCCACAATGGAGATGGTAATATACCACACAAATTAGTGGTATACGTATGAAAATAAATTGAAAAAATTACTGAAGTGGTAAAGGAGAAACCTTTACCACTGGCCTTTGATAAGTGCCAGAATTCGTGCGTACAGAAACAATGCGGATTATACCATCTTTTCCCGGAAAAACATCTTCGATTACACCTAATGGCCATTTCAAAGGTGGGACATTATCATTATGTAGCAAGACAATTGTACCCTTTGTAATCGATGCGGTTGGAGTATTCCATTTTTGACGGTTTTGAAGTGTATGAAGATATTCCATTCTCCATCGTTTCCAAAACGATTGGATAATTTTATCTAACAGATATTTACGTTTGACTAAATTGAGCGGTAACGTAGAAACGTCGGCATTGTGTAACGAATTCAAGGGACCAAGAGTCAGGAAATGTGAAGGTGTCAAAGCCGTTGGTTCAGATGGATCTGAATTAAGAAGCGTCAACGGACGCGAATTTAGTAAAGATTCTATCTGTGTAAGCACTGTGAGCATTTCCTCGTACGTTAATAATTGGTCGCCAATTACGCGTTTTAAATGAAGTTTAACACTACGTATGTTCGATTCCCAAGATCCACCAAAGTGTGGAGCGCTTGGCGGATTAAATTTCCAGTTAACACTTTGATTCCGAATTTCATCAAAAAAAGCGGTTTTAAAATCATTTGAATTTATAAGTGCAGTCAATTCATCAAAATGAGTCTTAGCTCCTATAAAATTCGTGCCTTGATCAGAATATAAGGTTGAGCAAGTGCCTCTACGGGACACGAACCTTTTAAATGCGTTAATAAAAGCGGATGTACTTAAATCGACTGCAAGCTCGATGTGTGTGCAACGTGTTACAAGACAAATGAACAAACAGATATAAGATTTCTGCTGTCGAGCACCTCTATAGCGGCTGATTAGAATTGGTATAGGACCAGCGTAGTCGACCCCAGTATGTAAAAACGGTTTAGTTTCGATTACGCGACACGTCGGCAAATCTGCCATCAAAGGAGATTCAGTTTTAGGGTTGACTTTGAAACAACGATTACAAAGTCTGAAACGTTTACGAACGATTTTGCGGCATGAAATAATCCAATACCTTTGACGTAACAAAGACATCAATAAATTGGGTCCAGGATGTAAGTATTTATTATGATAGGCGTCAATGATTAAATTCACTACATGATCATGAGTAGGCAGCAAAATAGGATGCTTAGCGGAAAATTCGAGATTCGATTTATTTAAGCGACCACCAACAAGTAATAAGCCATTATTTAAAAATGGACAGAGCGGACGAAGCGGTTTTGATGGTAATTTATTTTTGGAAATATCACAAATTTCAGTATCAAAATGAACAGATTGAACAGCGGTCAGAACAGCTTCTTCAGCAACCTTTAAATCTGCAATCGTAACACGATTGGCGCGCGGTAGTTTTCTCAAAAACCTAAATATATAAACAACAATGCGGAGGAGCTTACTCCAAGATGAGATACGAGATGCAAGCTCACATAAAAACGGTTTTTCGCGGTCAGTCACCAAAAAAGTCTGAGCTTTAGTTTTAACTTCAGGTAAAGTAGTTTCATCTTTAAAGACGAACTGATTGAGAGGCCACTCCGAAAGTGGTCGATGTGTCCACGAAGGGCCATGCAGCCACAACGGGTGGTCAAGCAATTGACTAGGCGTGAGCCCTCGCGACAAACAATCACACGGGTTTTCCTTACCAGAAACGTGGTAAAAATGCGAAGCGGGTAAATAATCATTTATTTGTTCAATACGATTGCTGACGAAAACATTGAAGCGGTGCGGTGATGAATGGATCCAATGTAAAGTAACTGTGGAATCCGTAAATGCAAATATTTTTGAAATTTTACATTTATCTGATATATTATCAGATACGTATCGCAGAAGTTTGGCAAGTAACAAAGATGCGCAGAGTTCTAAACGAGCCAAAGTAAGTACTTTAACTGGAGCTACCTTGGACTTTGCACAAACAATATTGACAATATTGTTTGGAAAGTTAGGATGTATCACACATAAATACACCACAGCTCCATAGGCAGACATACTTGCGTCGGCAAAACCTAACAGAATCAATTCGCAATCAGTGGAATTGATACCGAGGTGACGCGGAATTTTAAGTTTTTCCAAGAGTGGAAGTTCAGATTTAAAACGTAACCACCGCGTACAAACATCTTCGGGTGGCCGTTCGTCCCAATCGAGGTTCATTAGCCAAAGGGCTTTAATTAATAATTTAGCGTATAAAATTATGGGTGCTGCAATACCTATCAAATCCCAAAGTTTTGCGATTGTCGAAAGGATAGTGCGTTTGGTAATAATGTTATGCGGGTCTAAATTAACTGTAATAGAAAACTGATCATCTACTGGGCACCAGCGTAAACCCAAAATTTTCAATTCGTCACTATCAGAAATGTCAACAGAAGCAGACAACCGATGTTGTTCTGGCAACTGCTCGAGTAGTTTTTGCGAGTTACTTGAGAATTTAACCAATTCTAAGTCCGCTTTGAGAAACAAGTTAATTAAATCGCGAGAGATATTAATAGCGGTATTTTCATCCATAACGGAAGTTCCCAAATCGTCCATGTATAAGTTGCGCGATATAATAGCAGAAGCGTCAGGATAGGCAGCGCCTTCATCCTCGATTAGTTTTTTAATTGTTCGCATTGCGAGGAATGGACTACATTTTAATCCGAAACAAACGCGGTTGAATTCATAAATTTGCGGTTTAGCTTCATTCGAAAAGCGGTATAAAATTCTAAGATAGCGGTGAAAGTCAGGTGACACTAATATGCGTAAATACATCTGACGGATGTCGGCGGTAATTGCGATGGGAAATAAACGAAAATGAAAAATTATTGTGAGAAGATCTGATTGTAAATTAGCTCCTGAATATAAACAATCATTTAATGATAGGTTTGTTGAAGTAGCGGCACTAGCGTCCAGTACGATCCGGACTTTAGTCGTGAGTTTGTCATCGCGGACAACAGGGTGATGCGGTATAAAATAAAAAGTTGAATTATTTTGCAATTCAGAAACTAAGGATATATATTCCTTCTCTAAATAGTCGCGAATGATGTCATCATATTGTTTATAAAGCGAATTATTTTGTTTGAAACGTCTTTCCAATGCGTTATATCTACGCGTCGCTGTCGTAAGCGAGTCTCCTAAATCTTTTGGATCGCGACGAAATGGTAAAGGAACAATATAACGGCCACGGTTATCCCGTTTAGTGTTTTGTAAATATATTTCCTCACACATCTTATCATCAGCGGACAGATGCTTGCGTATGGGTACCTCTTCGATGTCCCAAAATTGTGTAAGAAGATTGTCAACATTATCAGTGGTAACAAAGAAATTTTTTACCGACGGTAGTTTAGGGTTAGACGTAAACGCGGAACCAGTCACAATATATCCAAAAACGGTGTCAATTGCGTCAGGAAGACCAGAGGGTCCTATAATGCGGTCAACCTTTAAAATTCGTTTCACAAAATCTTCAGCGCCTAGCAATAAATCGATTCTACCAGGTAAATGCCAATGTTGGTCACTGAGGGGTATATTATGCAAATAATCCAGAGACGCGGTATCTATCTGACTTTCAGGAAGATTACCTGAAATTTTGTCAATAACTAACGCTTGCAAATCGAAAAAGAAGTTTTTATCTGTGTTGGAAAATAAAGTTAAATTTGAAACACCTTTAATAGACTGTGTGTTTTCTCCAATACCGTGAACTAACGTATTTTTATTATCAGGAAATATGTTTATACCTAACGTACGTAAACAACGCGACGTAACGAAGTGCTTCTGTGACCCCATATCAATCAATATTCTAATATTGCGGCGATTACCGAAAGAATCTAAAATTGGTACAATAGCGGTTCCAAGCAATACAGTTTTATATGAATCCTGTTCACTCGTAGCAGTGCCCGTAAACAAAGGCGTAGCGGCGGTGTTATTAATGCGATGATCACTAGCGCGCGGCGAAAGAAAAGCGGTGGCGGCAGGCTGCGAGGCCTGAGAAGCGGTGCCAATGGCGGCGGAATGCGGTGCGGGCGTGGAGTTGTGCGGCGGTGCGGACGGCGCCAGCGGCGGCGCGGCGGCGGTGTGCGTAGCGGTGGAGTGCGAACCCGCGCGCTGCGGCGCGGGCGCAGGCGGCGGTGTACACGCGAGCGAAGCGGACGCGGGCGAATGTACTTGACCATAACCATAGTTATTATTATATGAACCATGATTAGGTTGATCGTGTGTAGAAAAGCGACATAGTTGGCTATGGTGAGCCTTATTACAGAACCTACATTTTGACATAGATTTACATGTCACAAGAGTGTGGCGGACACTTAAACAATTAACACAACCATTAAACCTTTTAATAACATTATATTTTTCGTTAGGCGATAACCTTGAAAATGACTCGCATTGGTACAAATTTGTATGTTTGTTACTATTGCAGTAACTACAAGCGGAATTAGTATTGTTTACTAAGAAACTCTGAGGCGATCGATTCGAGTTGACCGTTTCACTCCTGTGCACTTGTCCCGAACGAGTAGCTGACGCGGGCATCGTTCGTTGCAAAATCTTTGTTTGTTCACGAATAAAGACAACAAAATCCTCATATTGCGGAAAGGAATTTTTCTTACTCATAGACATTTCAAATGCGCGGGATGTCTCTGAATCTAATTTTCGTAATCCAACATGCACAAAAATGAAATCGGATAAATCTTTTATTTTTAATTGACGTAGTGCGGAAATCGAAGTTGAAAACTGATCGATGAATTGTTCTAAACTGACAGCCGATGCCTTGCTTGGTAAAGGTTTTAAGTTTAGTATAGTTTCTAAGTACGAAATAGCGATGGCACGCGTGTCTTCATATTTAGTTATCAACGTTTCATATAATACCTTATAATTATCGGGGGTAGGCGCGATTCCTATACAAATACTTTGTGCTTTACCCTTCAATTTTGAAATAAGATATTGAATGCGTTCTGCGTCGGTTATTGTGGTGTTATGGTGTACGATTGTTCGAAAGGTTTCGATAAATAATGGAAACTTTTGAATGTCCCCATGAAATTCGGGTATATCTATGCGGGGTAACTTTAAGTTAGTCGAAGTTTTATCAACACTATCGGTGCCACGATAATCTTTATTATTATTATAAGCTGTTTTTATAGCGTAATATAAATCGTCAAAGGCCCATAGGGTTTCGAAGTTGGGTACATAGGTCTCGTCAAGTTTCAAGCTCTTTGAATTTATCGCGTCAATTAATTGAACAAATTCTTTGCGTAATATTTCAATATTCTCTGCTTGCGATTCAAACACGGGATTCTTCTCGCGTTTATTTTTCGGTATTGATTTGTAAATAGTTTGTATACGAGAAAAATAAGAATCGCGTTTACTAACTAACAGTGTTATTTCATTCGACATTTTTCAAATATGGAAAACTCGAGAACCCAACCAAATACAAAGTTACACAAATCGCGTAGAAAAAATGTGTAAAGAAACAAAATATGCAATATGGCCGTTTCACACTGGTACATACACAGAATTCAAGCGAAATGGAAAGTTATTGTAGGTTATGATTTTGAATCCAATTGGATATATAATATATACGAACTTTATATGAAAATATTATTGTAAATAGGTAGTATAGCGGTAAAACCCAAGCCTCAATGGCCTAAAGGTATGAATAGAAGCGTAATGCGGGAGAAAAATCAATTTATATATGGAAAAAAATGGCGGGTGCACATTTCAACGAAATATTTATTGAGTACAAATATGCGGAAAAAATAGTTTTTAACAGGGAAAAAACTGCAAACGTGCGGCTCGAAGACCAAAATGGTGTGGCTAGATGTTATTAGTGGACTGTTTATAGGATTTTTAAGCCTCTCACGTCTTCGTTTCCTTCCATGTAAAAAATGCGGCGGCGAGATACAATACCCAAACAAAAGTAAATCAAAACCTTATGAAATTAACTAATTGCCACTCACCCAACTTCAGCTCCTCGGGAATCTCCAAATTCACTGCACAGGGGGGCTAATTATATGAAAAACAATTGAAAGCGGTGCGTATTTAATTAAAGGTGTTTACTGTTTGGTGGATTGTCAATAAGTGACGTAAAATGACGTAGCCACTAGGGATGCGGTTGCATCGTTAAAGCGCGTAGCTAGGGTTGCGCTCGCGTCTTCAGATGCCGATTTGCTTCCATTGAAGACGAGGGTTTTCAGCTATTACATAAAACTCTGAAATACTTTTGTAGGCTCAAACAAAAGTTAAATCTTTAATCTCTTATCTAACGGGTACACTCTGCGTGAGCAATTATTAAAACGGTATTACTTCATTTCAATTAAAATTTCTAGACTCATTTCTAGTCTCATTATTATGAAAGTCAGACGCGGTGACCTTTATGTTATCAATTTTAATAATATATAGTGTAGGAGGTATATAATGTATTAGGTAAGTACTTTCATAGAAGAATAACGTACTTACTAGTCTTCTTCCCTGCAATAATTAATGTAATATTTTTTTAATGTATATTATAATCAAAATTGATCGAGTCCTCCGGAGACCAGCGGGCGGGGAGCTTTTTCCGCCAACGCGTCAGCTTGGCTATCCAAAGAGGAAACGCTGCCAGCCTTCAGCAGCGCTATTTTAAAACGTCGGATTCGATATCGGAAACGGATTCAAATATTTCCGAGGCGAATTTCAGCAATTGCTATTTTAATTTCCGAAAACTTTTCGATGAATCGAATTGATATTTCCATAAAGAATGTATAATATGTAAAAAAAACTGAAAGACTGGCTTATCAAGGCCTCAATCCAGTCTAAATCTCTTGAAATTTTGCACTCAGTCTATTAAGGAACCTGTAAGTCATATAAAGAAATAACGAAGGTATCCAGTAGGCAGGCCGTAATCACTACTGGAAGGGAGAAAATGCAGGGTGGAAACATTTGCCAACGGTGAGGCTGGTACCTGGATGGGTGACCGCCAAAACGTGACCGTTCTAATCGAGCGTTTTTAGTGCTTCGGAAGGAAAGTAAATTGGTCTCGGTTAATTCGTAGGTGGCTTGTAAAGTCCAACAGTAGGTTGACCACTAGCGTGCCTCCACCAATCCACAGAGTGCACGCGTGGTGGAGTATCTGCCCGTTCCCTTTCACCCTGATTTGTGAAAGGAGGCTTGTGCTCAACAGGCATTATAGACTGATGAAGATGATGAAGATAATTGTAATGATAATGTATAAAGATGAAACATAATTTTCAGTTATTGAACACTTTTCATGATAAGAAAATCCATACAAGAACACTTTTTTCAACTCGCAAAGTGTAATTTTAATATAATTAAACAGCTTATTACGAACTGGTGCTTTTTACTTTACATTACTGCACTAGTGTTTTATGATATTATCCCGATTATGTTAAGTTTGTATCTCACTGTAAGTGATATGAGTAATTTAGACGAAGCATTCTTAATTTAAATGGATAAAACAGGACAGCGCATCGCTGTAAAAAAATCCTGCGTGCCATATTTGTTAACGTTCTTATTGTGTGGTAGACATTTATAAAAAATCTACTTAAAAAATATGTCTGTTTTTTCCTCGCAAGTGTGTTGAAAAACGTCGTATGACACGTGTTTGCATTGGTCATTATATTCTCGGCTTCCTTATCGCTTAATACCGCCTCGTCTGTAATGACCAACTTTGCACACATGTATCACAATGTACTATTTCACGTTCAGCCATGTTGAGTAGAGACCTCCCGCGTGCTTAATAATGTATTGTTTTAAAACTATTCTCATCTCCTCAAGCACTAGTTGTAGCGCTCTCAAGTGAATAGAGACAGGTCAAGCACTTAGCTTGAAATAGGGACAATATTACCTTAGGGGACTATATGCTGCATTCATTTTAACAAAAAAGTTTTTATTAAAAAGAGCTATTATTATTATTTTTTTACTTGAATTTTTCATGCGGCGTTTTAAATAAATAATTTGACTTTTTTGATCTAATTACTAATAGGTATAGTTTTTATTAAGTTGACTGGGATAAAGTAGCCGAATTGTTTTTTTTTAATTAGTAACTATTTAATTTTAATATAAGATACGAAGTGATAATAAATGTGCTAATAAATTAAGGTTATTTCTATTATACTGCATAAATTTTAACAAAAAAGTTTTTAGTGTAAAAGAGATTATTATATTTTTACTTGCATAAGTAATTTCAAATGCATATAATAAATAAATATACTAGGAAATTGATTACACGCGATTATTTACAAATATCTGATATATTACTTATAATATTCTTACATATTATATACAATGTGTACGAAACATGACCAAACTAACGGTCTTACTCATAAAAATCTCTTAAATAACGGATTAAATAGTATATAGCTAAATACTATTTAAAATGTTATTCAGTGTTTAACTTTTCTTTACTCATAAACGCATTTTAATCATGATTTAGTTATTAGAGCAAAAATAATATTATATATGGCGACACCAACGTCAAGACCATAAATTTGACAGTTATGGAGGTTTTAAAAAAAAGAAACAGCAACAATTTGAAAAGTTTTATTATGTGTTTTATATTGCATATGATCTGAATCTCGGAAACAGCTCCAATGGGTTTCGGGGGCGATAAATCGATCTAGCTAGGTTTCATTGTTAGAAAACGTCGTTTTATCCGTGTTTTCAGGCAATGAAAAACTGCTTCAATATCATTAGAATACGAAGGTAAAATTCGCCACCATTTACAAGGTTATCATAGCCAGTTGGGAAATCGGGCGGTCCCGAAACCAGAAGACCCTGTTCGAGTCCAGATGAGTTTCTTGCCTGTTCTTCTCAGTTGAAGGCCGACTTACGAACTGGTGGTAACTTCAGTAGCTTTGACCTTCATAAGTGCCCTACCAGGGCCTAAATTGAATAAATGGCTTTGACTTTGACTTTGATGATAATTTTTTTCGCATTTTTTTTCAAGTTCTTTTGTGAGAAAAACTAATATGATTTACCAAAAAAAAAAAAATGAGCAAAGCTCGGTCATCGAGGTACAAGTTTAAGTAATTTATATAATTTATGGTGTTTCTATATAATCTAACATCATATATCCAGCTTATTTTCGGAAATCGATGAAAAATATTTTACAGCAATCAAGGAACAGCTGTTTATTTGGCGACCATTTTGCTATTTAGCCCGTTAAACAAGGGTCGTAGGTTGTTTAATTTGACAGCTCTTTAAATAACGTTTTTAAGTAGTGAATAAGGATAAATACCGTTTATGAGTGAAGATTTTTTTAAATAACTGTTTTAAGTATGACTTAACTTTAAATAGCGTTTATGAGTAAGGCCGTAAATGTGCGGATATGAGACAAAAAATGCAGAAAAGTCTGCTTCCGAAGAAAATACACCGTTTACTCAGGAAGAAAAAAAAATTAAAGCGCTTTTGTTTTTGAGATAGTAAACATAAGTATTTTTTTTTTGGATTTTTATCGATAATTGTTTATCTAATATAGGTATAAGCACTCAGGGGGCCTACCACAAACTCTAGGTTAAAATAACCTTACTAGTCTTTTGTCCTGTTTTGACGCCGGATGTCATACAGGGACAAAAGTCAAATAAGCTTTTGGCCCTCAGTTTACAGATCAAAAGGTTAAATGAATGTTATATGTGAAACACACTCAAGTATCGTAAAACAATCTTAATATATAAAATGATAAACTGATTGTTGATATATCAGCCCACAGCCCAAACCGCTGGACCTAGAGATTTGAAATTTTGCACAAAGATACCTTATACAGTGGAGGCATCCACTAAGGAAGGATTTTTGGAAATTCCACCCCTAAGAGGGTAAAATAGGGGATGACAGTTTGTATGCAAGTCCGTCAGTTTTGAAGTTAGGATCTTCAAATTTTGTGTTTAGGCTGACGATTGAAAATTAATGTGTAGTTATCTCAGCGTTCGTGATAATTCCACCACCGAAGGGAGGAAAAGGGGGATGAAGTTGGGTATGCAAGTCCTCCAATTTCAAAATAAACTTCACTAAATGTATTATTATACGATGTAGGCATCCACTAAGGAAGGATTTTTGGAAATTCTACCCCTAACAGGGTAAAATAAGGGATGAAAGTTTGTATGCAAGTCCGTCAGTTTTGAAGTTAGGATCTTCAAATTTTGTGTTTGGCTGACGATTCAAAATTAATATATAGTTATCTCAGCGTTTGTAATAATTACACCACCGAAGGGAGGAAAAGGGGGATGAAGTTGTGTATGCAAGTCCTTCAATTTCAAAGTAAACTTCACTAAATGTATTATTATATGGTGTAGGCATCCACTAAGGAAGAATCTTTGGAAACTCCACCCCTAACAGGGTAAAATAAGGGATAAAAGTTTGTATGCAAGTCCGTCAGTTTTGAAGTTAGGATCTTCAAATTTTGTGTTTAGGCTGACGATTGAAAATTAATGTATAGTTATCTCAGCGTTTGTGATTATTCCACCACCGAAGGGAGGAAAAGGTGGATGAAGTTGTGTATGCAAGTCCTTCAATTTCAAAGTAAACTTCACAAAATTTAATATTATACAGTGTAGGTATTCAGTAAGGAAGGATTTTTGGAAATTCCACTCCTAGGGGGGTAAAATAGGGGATGAAAGTTTGTATGAAAGTTCGTCAGTTTTGAAGTTAGGATCTTCAAATTTTATATTTAGGCTAACGATTGAAAATTAATTTATACATGTTTCAGCTTTTTTGATAATTCCACCCCCGACAGGGTGAAAAGGTATGGGATGTATGTAAGTCATTCAGTTTCAAAGTAAACGTCACTTAATATATAATTACACAGTGTAGGCAACCACTAAGGATTTTTGGATATTCCATCCTTAAGGGGGTAAAATAGGGGATGTAAGTTTATATGAAAGTCCATCAGTGTCGAAGTTAGGACCTTCAAATTTTGTGTTTAGGTTGACAATTGAAAAATAATTTATATGTGCCTCAACGTTTTTGATAATTCCGATCCCAAAAGGGTAAAAAGGGGGATGAATTTGTGTATGGAAGTACACTAAATTTATTATTTAAGCTTATGGTTATAAACTAACGCAACGAATATCGGTGTTGTTGGAATTTGAACCCTTAAGGAATGAAAAGGGGGATTAAATTTAGTATATGAAGTTCTTTATTTTCGGAGTGAAAATTTCAAAATTTATTATTTCGGCTTATGGTATTGGCGTATTGAAATGACTCGCATAATCAACATCAGGAAAAAGATAGGAATCGGTATTAAAACAAAGATCCTGTTAATACGAGCATTGGTATTCCTCATTCTCATGTATGGAGTGGAAGCGTGGACTATACTGGCCCGAGAAAGAAAAAGGATTGATGCATTCGAGATGTGGTGCTGGAGACGGATGTTGGAAATACCTTGGACCACTAAACGCAACAATGCATCAATCCTATCGCAGCTCAAAATTAAAACACGATTGTCCACCATATGCCACCAACGTATTTTTTCGTATTTCGGCCACATGGTGCGCAAAGGCGATGAAAGTTTGGAAATCTGATCATAGTCATAAATCACACGGAGGGAAAACGACTACGTGGTCGTTCACCAATAAGATGGTCCGATCAAGTAAAAGACTCATCGTCCTCCAAGTTTTACAGAAACCAGAAGACAGAAACCAGTGGAGGCAGATCATTCGCTCTAGAAGCAAACCTGATGTTGACCACGATCCTCAGACATGAGGGAAAGAGAGATAAGGCCTCCAAAATTGTGCTGTGGAACTAGACTACAAGTAACAGCTCTCCGCCGCAATGTTATTGAGGCCAAAATATTTACTGGTTCTGCCAGAGGAGAAACAGTCTTCTTGCCGCGTATACCATTGATCCCAAATCACCTTCCGTTTGAATTTAAAAGATAACAGTTCCTAATTAAGGTTTGTAGTCACAGGGAAAAACTCTGAAATTTGCTAGAGTTGATTTGCGGCAGGACTATTTCAGTTTTATGTGGCATCCTCGCATATGAGCTCTTAATCTACCTGAACTTTTGTCAATATCACACGTAGTGGCGGACAATAGCCATGAACAAAGCTCTTTATTGTTACAATGATTAATATCTAGAAAAAAGAAATAATCTACGCGGACGAAGTCGCGGGCTATAAAGCTAGTATTGCATAATTCAATACAAACAAAACAAACGCTTCGGCTTTGTGGCTTCAATTTTCCCCAAACCCACCGTTAATTCGTGAACAAAAACAAAACAAACTCCGCCCGCAATATCCGATGGCGAAAACTTGTCGCGGTTTCTCTTTCAGATAGTTTTTACGTGACAAACATTGGTTTGATCTCTTCTGAAGTGTTTGGACAAGCTGTGACTTATTTGCAAAAGTTTTTGTGAATTCGATATGATATGTGGAGGCTAGGTGTTATTTGATTGGGTATTATATTATGGTATCTTTTATATGTTACGGAAAACGATAGTTTTAGATCTTTCGAAAAGATATATGAAAAATACATTTACTGTTTTAGATATCTCGTAGCCTGACAGTAGGCCTAAAAGCATCTAGTAAAGTAAAAATGAAAAAAAAAAAAAAAACTAAGTATGTAGTATACTGTAGGATGTTACAAAAAAATGGGAATGGCAGAAACTATACAACCAAACTTCGATAATATTATATTAATAATAAATATGTCAGTATTATTATGATCAATTTGAATTACGTTTATGTAAAAACAATCATTTTTATTCGTATCGTTATACTACTACTTACTGGTTACTAGTAGCGCCCCGCGGTTTCACCCGCGTACCCGAACCCTACCGTCAAGTTTCCTAATTTTACTAATCTTTATTACCTTTCTTAAAAAAAGATATACGCGTCGATTTGAGAACCTCCTCCGTTTTTTCGTCGGTTAAAAAAAAGTAAGAACCTTCTACAGAGTATTAGAAAACTAAAAAAAAGAAAAAAAAGCAGTGTTTAACTCAGGTTACATACTCGAACTATTGCGTAGTTCCAGCGGATTAATATCGTAAGTTTTCATGTAAACACTAGAATATCGGATATTTCTATCACACGAAATGAAGTGCTCAATATCTATTAAGAAACTCCACTAATAAGTCCCGAGGGTGAAAGAACTCCAACAATTGATTGCCTATTTATCAACGGGTTGGTCAGAAAAGTTTTCTGGAAATTCTGTCTATTGGATAGTTGCTAAGCAATTTTGATGGTAGGATATATTTCTTTGGCAATTATTTAGGTTCTATCAAACAATTTGCTTTAGATTTTACCTACATTGATATCATTAAAAATAATTACGAAAATATCTTGGGTAATCTCGGCGATAGGAATTACACAGAAAGGTTCAGTATTATCTTAGGCATAGCTTAGTGAAATTCCTATCATTATCAGATTAGCCGTTTCCGTGATTTGGTCAATATTAACAGGGCCAGTAGACAAAATGGTTATCGACAACCGTTGTCGTTAGTAAACGATCAACCTTTGTATGGGATTGACATAAGAGATTGTTAAAAATCACGTGATATTTCGATTTGATCGTTTACTGACGTCGACAACTATCTTGTATAGGGGGGCTGGTGTCAGAAACGCATTCTCTCGACGACTCGTATTTAGCCTACTAAACTGCCCGATAATATTCATTACATCGTCAAGTTATTATAAATAAGGAACATGTTATGTACATAAAGTTTAATATTGCTGTTATTAGATGCATGGAACGGATACTGAATACAATATTTAAGAGGCCACGCGAACAAAGTTAGCGACATACATATTTATACCTTTTCAATTAATTATACGCAGCTGGTGCCCTGTCCGAATTTTGCAATGGGAGTAAAACATAATAAATATTAAAATTGAGAGCCTTGGCTTTTTCACTATTTTGGTACAACCAAAGCCTTTCATTTCATATTCAAATGATTTTTAATTTATATAGTTTTCTGTATCTTTATTTATTTGTAACTTGTTTATAGACAATTTAATTGTTTGATATTTTTTATATTTATCATCCAAAGGACTGATAATATGGCTGGTTTAGTGCCTGAGAGAGATTCGCGGCGATTTCGCCCCTTCTGGACAGGGTCTTAGTTTGGTTAGGTAGCTGTCCAGACGCCTAATTGATACTACAGGGGACCAAATAGCTGGCGCTTACCTCGGGCAATGCATTAGCCTTGCAATTCAACGAGGTAACGTCGCCAGCTTTTTGGGAACCCTGCCTGCAGGCGGAGATTTAATCGCAGTTTTTTTATTTATAATTCTTTGCATGTATGTATTGCTTTTATAAGGGTGGCATATAAAATTAAAAAAAAAAAGGATGGGGATCAAACACTTTGTACAAAGGTATCCG
Organism: Polyploca ridens; assembly: GCA_951394255.1. Taxonomy (NCBI): domain Eukaryota; kingdom Metazoa; phylum Arthropoda; class Insecta; order Lepidoptera; family Drepanidae; genus Polyploca; species Polyploca ridens. The sequence goes on along the minus strand of OX596256.1, from coordinate 13,488,723 downwards.
TGAAAGCTAAATCCTTTAGTTTATAAAACATTTAATTAGTTATCTAAATAAACAAGTAAGTATAAAGAAGAAAAATACTAAACCTTTCACAAAAATGCGATGCGTTACCCGAGTATTTTTATAAACTTGCATTATACAGGTAAAAGCAACACAAAGAAAATGCTACAAAGTAAAAACTAAACGTATAAATTAATTGCTGAAGAGAAACTCGAGGATATTCTTTAATCTTCAAAAAGAGCGGATCTCCGATTCTTTTATACCTATACATTCGTTTCGACGGAATGATCTTAGTACGTAATCAAGTGGGATAAAGACAAAAGTAAGTTCTAAGCCGTAGAGAAGAAGGTAAATTAACTACATATTGCCATACCTAATATCAAATACAAAGGGCTATCAAGTCTACACGTTAATCCTGAGTGTTAGGGAAGGTTCATGCCCTATTAACTGTTGATATTGATGACTTACAATGATCTTCAGCATTTATTTAGTGTGAAGCTTCGATGAACAATTATTTTATCGAAGGTGAGTGACAAGAATGGATAAGACAAGAATTAATACATAAGGGGAAGCTTGAAAGTAGCGCCAGTGACTGAAAAGTTGAGAGGGAACCGTTTATCGTGGTATGGACATATTATGAGGAGAAATGAAATGTGACTAAAAGAGTTATGAATATGAAAGTGGATGGATATACGGGAAGAGGAGGATCGAAAAACAGATGGATGGATTGTGTGAAAGATGATATGGGTAAGAAAGGAGTAAATGCTGTTATGACGGATAGAAGAGAGGAAGAAGCGTATACATATAATATTACGCCGACCCCAAATGATTAAGAATAGGGCCGGCAGATGATGACAATGATCTTCAGCAGTTAGTGAAGGAAAGCATCCTGAGGGAATAATAGCGGGCACTTTGTAGTATTCCTGGCTGTCTTAATCAAGTTTAAAATCTCTTACTAAGCACAAACGATGAGTTTCGATAGTTGCACTTATAGCGACCATCTACATAATGAAGTTCACACATCAATAGATAGATGGCGCCCCAACATCCTGCATCGCACTTACGAAGTTTTCTCGGCGATCTGCATATATACAACTGTCCGACATAGTTGGACCGTGGTTCCTGCGGCACGATGACCCACCCTGGCGGAAGATCTTCCCTTTTAAATGGAGGTGTCATCCACCTTGCACATCCATACACTTGCAAGTTTTACAAACCTTTTAGGCTTTGTGTGCTTACCGCTTTCGGCCATATCATGTCATGCCCCTCTGGGGCACGCTCCTTTACCGCTGATGGATGGCCGGATGTATTGTCTGAGTGATCGAGAAGGATTTATGACTGTGTGTTTTTATCTTTTTATTTATAGTTATTATTACTAATTTTATATTATCGTTATATTTAAAGTAAAATAAATAGAGAAGTAGACCATTGCGTTCTTTCGCTCAAGGAGCAGCTCGACTGGGGAGTACTTCCACCTTACAGAATACTACAGCCAAATAATTTAATCTTGTGTTATGGCAACGGGAAACTGCTTACCACCAGGCGAGCTGGATGCTTGTTTTTTTTTACTTTTGCTAGGCCTTTGTTTGACTATAATCTCACCAAGGTAAGTGATGATCTGGCTGAAGGCCAGATGGGTACTACAAATTACCCTACCACCGTGCTATGGTTTCCTCACGATGTTTTCATTCACCGAAAGCTCAAGCTCATCGTAGGATTCGAACCCGGGACCTTCGTCTCGGTACCCGACATCACTACCACTGAGCTATCATCATCTATTGTTATATTATGTTTGTGGTTTTCGTATAATAATGAAAACATAATTTCATGTGGAGAACAAAAAAAAATCAAAATCAACAGCTTATTTTCCAAAGTCAAAACGCAGGCCCCCAATTCTCGCGCATTTGACATCGATGTCGAATTAGAAATTTGGAGAAAATCATGGCTGTAATTTGTCAAAATCAAAGATTTTCATATAGGCATCGTGCCTCTACCTAAATTCTTTGGTCAAAATATATAGAATTTTTAAGATATCCGCCATGTTTTTGGTAAATTTCATGTCGAAGGCGAGAATCGGGGTCCAGTATCTTAGGTGCTTTACATCTTTGCCATCAATGCTTTAAAAAAGTAATAAATCCGTGAAAATAATATCTTATTCACAAAAAATCCTTTTCGAACATCTATATTTCCATCAAAAGCAGATTCGCAAACTGTCGATGTCCCGCCTGCGGATGACATCGCTTCTATGGATACATTACTATGATCGATGACAATACAACACAACAAAGCGTTTTCTCTGTATACAGGACCCACACAGTTCTGTCCTGTATCAGAATTGGTTCTGTTACGTACTGATACGCCTATTAGGGCCTAAATTGATTAAATGATTTTTGAATTTGAATAGGCAGGAATAATTTGTAGTCAAAATCAAAATCAAAATCAAAAAGTCATTTATTCAGTTTAGGCCTTAGTAAGGCACTTATGAACGTTATGTACATACAGTTGAATTTACCACCGGTTCGGAATACACTTAAACTGAGAAGACTCCGGCATAAAACTCAGCAAGGTTTTTTTTTGTGGAAGATCTTTTAATTTAATATTACAGCTTTTTTCCCAAATACTTATACAATATATACATTATTATTTTATGCTTATTCGTACAATTGTCACTTAGCCAGGGGGATGCAAGTGCAAAGAGAAGCTGCTACAACCATGTATTCTTGTCATCCACGTAATGAGCCACCTTATAGTAGGCTTTGTCAATTAACCTCTGCTTTATGAAATCTTTGAATTTATCATAAGACATTTTAGTTACTTCGAGTGGGATTTTGTTATAGAATCGAACGCAATTTCCGAGAAAAGACTTATTAGCTCTAGATAACCTGAATCTAGGTGTCACAATTTTATCTTTATTTCTTGTATTGAAGTTATGGCGGCTACTATTAATTTCAAATAAATTTAAGTTTTTACGGACAAACATAATATTTTCATAAATGTACTGTGACGGTATCGTTAAAATTTTAAATTCCTTGAATCGACTTCGTAGTGATTCGCGAGGACCCAAACAATAGATTGCGCGAATTGCACTTTTCTGCAGAATAAATATAGTTTCAAAGTCTGCAGCTGAGCCCCACAGCAGAAGACTGTAGGACATTAAACTATGGAAATAAGCAAAGTAAACCAACCTGGCTGTAGCCACATCTGTTATTTGTCTAATTTTTCTAACTGCGAAGGCTCTTATTACTTACTATGACATCTGCCCCATACGTATTTGTCATCTTTTGCAACAAGTTTTCTTTATTTTTAACCCGTTTTTTCTTACTGCCAGCTGTTTTTTTTACCAGCTAGGTACTGCAAGTGGTAAATACTTATATGTATATTTAATAAAAGTTATAACTACAACACTAAATTGATCCCTTGCAGTGCCGATATGTCAAAAATACTTGTGTTAAATCATCAATGTGTTAATCGCTTGGCTCGCGGTTAAAAAATATAACAATGACATCAATTGTTATAACCGCGTCCCTCGCGAGAACTAACGGGCTAATATTATTTTTATGCATTTTTGTTAGTTGACATTTTATTTTTATCCAAATAACTGGTTCGTTAGTCAATTGAACAGTCGTCTTCAGTAAACGTCTAATACAATACTGAGTTATTAAAGCGTAGATACAGCAAAAAATGTTGTTTATTGAGGAAATTTGCAAGTATAATAATTTGAATGTCGTTTTCGAACTCGATCTTAAGGCCGGCCGCATACTATACGAAATTTTCTGTCAGAAATTATCGGACGCCCGCCGGAAGGCACTTTCCCCATACATTTTGTTCTAGACCCCGCATACTATCCGAAAATTCTGACGTGTCTGACGTCCAAAAATGTATGAGCAAGCGGTCGTCCGAAAATTTTTGACAGAAAATTTCTTATAGTATGCGGCCGGTCTTAATTCATTTAGGTAGGTACCGGGACATGGACAGAGTAGTCTTTACTTTTATTATCAATTAGCTATCCCCCGCGGTTTCACCCGCGTTCCGGGATAAAAATAGCCTATGTCCTTCTCCATAGCATAGGCTATCTGCATGACAAATTTCATGATGATCTGTTGAGTAGTTGAGGCGTGAAGGCGTAATAAACAAACAAACTCACTTTCGCATTTGTAATATATAATAATACTAGCTGACCCGCGTGGTTTCACCCGCGTTCCCGGGATAAAAAGTAGCCTATGTCCTTATCCATACCATAGGCTATATGCATGCCAAATTTCATCGCGATCGGTTCAGCGGTTTAAGCGGGAAAGCGTAACAGACAGACAGACAGAGTTACTTTCGCATTTATAATATTAGTAAGGCTAAGGATAGTAAGGATTTTAGGGTTGATAGCCAAAGGATGCCAACGGAACCCTATTACTAAGCCTCCGCTGTGCGTCCGTCTGTCAGTGTGCTGTATCTCATGAACCGTAATAGGAAGACAGTTGAAATTTTCACAGAATGTGTATTTCCATTGCCGCTATAACAACAAGATTAGGTTTAGTTTAGAGTAGTGTTTATTATTTAAATTTTGTTTTATTTTTATTAACAAAAAATTATAAAATTTAAAATTAAATTAGGCGCCGATCCCACAGAGAAGAGTTCTAGAGTTCTGAGTTCCGAGTTCTGCATTCCGCGTTGATTGTAAGCTATGTGGCGCCTTTTAAAATAAAAATGTGTATGATGTGTGATCAGTACCGAATATTGCAGAACTCTAGAACTCTAGACTGCTTGCTGTGTACACAATAGTCAACACGGAATGCAGAACTCGGAACTCGGAACTCTAGAACTCTCTCTGTGGGATCGGCGCCTTAGAAATGTTTTTACGTAACCCTTCATGTCCACGTGTACTACCAGTAGTTTGGAATTAAACAAAATAAAACACCCTTTACTATGTTACTTTACACCGTTATCAATATTCAGATTCATGTTGTTATTGAAAAAAATAGCGAGATATACTGAATACAAATGTGTAATGTAAGATTTTTAAGTTACAAACTAGAAGCGACTAGGCTTAATTATCTTATCCTGCTAATATTAAGAACGCGAGAGTTTGTGAGGACGGATGCATGATGTTTGACTCTTTCACACAAAAACGCCTTAACAGATGTGGCACACAGATAAAATATGTTCTGGATACTTTTATTCCGTTTTTTCATTACTTTTATCCCGGGAAAATAAAATAATAGTACATTATGGTACATGTGTGCAAAGTTGATTATTACTCCAGGCGGTATTTAGCTAGATAAGTGAGCCGAGAGTGTAATAATCAATGCACAAGCGTGTCATACCACGTTTTTCAACACACTTGGGAGGAAAAAAATAGACTTGTATTTTGTAATAAATGTCACTTTACGAGCGAGTGTGTTGAAAAAATTAGCGAAGTGAATAGACCTGTTTTTACTGTACGTATATAGGTTTATGTACGCACTACTACAGATCAAGCTATACATTTCCAATATAAGCTGACCTCTCATTGCAGGGAAATCCTATACAATGCGAGATCAGCTTATACTGGATATGTATAGCTTGATGTGTTGCCGTGTGTACCCTAGTCAACAAACATAATTATATTCAAAATAGGCCTGTTTTATATGTAAGTAAGTTATATAGGTGTGTGTACCCCAACCGTACTATGGTAAGCGATAGTATGGCCGAACGTGGCAAGCACACACACAAAAAGGGAGGCTCACAAGTGCAGCTGTCGGAACACAGCAGTGGTTGGAGATAGATTTTCATTATAGAACTAGCAACTTGTAGCAGATTTTTTACAAGCTTTTATTTAACTTGCAATGTATGTATGTATGTTTGTTCGGGTGGAATCTTTTAGGTCGAATTTCACCATCTTCCAGTGGTCGGATTGACTTGATATTTGGTGTACATTAGTATATTGGAAGACAATGCAAGTATAGTCAACAAAAAGTACAGTCACTCAAAAAAAGCTTGTATAAAAAATGAAATTTTTAACAAAGAACTTATTTCTTATTATGTATTATTATTAATGAGCACTGACTCACGCTCTGTAACACAACATAAAGTTATTTGGCTGCGTTATTCTGTAAGGTAGAGGTGATCTCCCAGTCGAGCTGCTTTTTGTTTTACCAATACTATTTGCTCTTGCTATTTGCATAAAATAAAGATAATGTCATCTTGCCCAGAAAAACTTATCTTTCGACTTCTTCCGCTATTTAAATGCTTTAGATAAGCCGTTTTCGCTTCAGTTCCTTACTTACCCCAAGCATCCACCCTTGTCAGTAGATAATCTAACACGTGACACGAGAGCCATCCAGCCGTAATGGGCTCATCATACAATCACTATAATAATGTTAGCTGGGTAAATGACATTAGTTACATTTACCCGTCTCATTTATTACTTAGGTTCGGCCCCGCTATGTCTAAATGTAAAAGAAGATAGAATGAAAAAGGAATATATACCAATAGACAAGTACTTTCAAGTGCAAACTTCAAGGTCTAGCTAGGAAAGACCTATTTACCTATTAGATAGGCTTTTTCTGGATAATAGTGCTTCATTAATGTTCTTCATGGGTAAGGTTGTGGACATACGCTTAACAGGCAATGCAAGGAAGAAAATAACTATTGCTTCGCAGTTTCTCCAGCGTAGAGGTTGAATTTCGCAAAATTCTATCTTAGTGTACCTAAGTTTCTTTTTTACTGAAAGTGGTAATCTCACAAAGCCTAGATATACTGGCTGTAAAGTGCAACTGTTGGAACACACCGATAGGTGCTCAAAGTACTCTACTAACATGCTATGATGTTTTCCTCACGATGTTTTCCTTCACGGAAAGCTCAAGTTTATTGTAGGCACCGATTACAGAATCTGTGATTGTAGGTTTCGAACCAAGGACCTTCATCTCGGCATCTGACGTCACTCCCACAGCTACAGTTATTAGTAGAGTACATTATTTAAGGAATATCTCTTTAATGTTTCCCATGCCCACCGAGTCCTACTTAGAAAGCTCGTATTCATTGAAGGTCTGACAATGGTGCCGATTCTGTTGTAAATCGCACTAAACTAATTTTAGTCACTTCTCATCTCTTTCTTACGAACATGATTGAAAAAGGATAGAACCTATTTTAAGTTGTCAAATTAATCTTTGCCGTCTTATTTTGCGTGTATTTAGGCGTAACCGCGATAGATGGCGACTAAAATTATATTGAAAACAAGCGTTGGACTAATTTGACAGGACTAAATTCCTTACATTCTTTTCTTATGTTCTTTGTTAGAAAGAGACATAGTGACATTAAAATTAGTTCAGTTGTGAACAACAGAATCAGGGCCACTAGCCAACTAATTTCAACGCATAGGTTATGAGCAAACGTTTCTCAGATTAATTATTAAAAAAGTGCACGGTGTCGTAACTGAAGCTTGATTTTTCTAAGGATGTATTCAAAACAAATAAGCAAGGAATAACTTTTATTCTTATAAAAGGATTGGCGTAATGCGATGGTCTCGTTAAAGTAAACAAGATCGTAATTTGTGTAGTTTCTCCTATAAATAAGTTGGCAACCGAAATCTTATAACTGTAATACAAATAAATATTTAGATTTTTCTGCAAACGTAAATTCTATGAAATAATGCGATTTCACTGTACAATGTTATACAGTAATATTATAATTAAGTTATGCAGATGGCGAAACCAGATTACTAGTAATATTGGGAAGGATTGATATAATTTTAGGTAATCCTAATTGAACTCCATGTCCATCCTACATACAGTATTTCAAAAAGCATAACTGTAGTTTCATTCTTGCTATTACAAAAAACTGTGTTACAAAAAACTTTAACTGACTTTAAAATACACTAAAAAGTAACCAAATCCTAATCAATGGGACCAAACGGGAAGCGTAACCTTCCAAACAAAAAAATATTTTTCCAAATCGATTAATAAATGACGGAGTTATGAGGTAACAAACATAAAAAAACATACAACCGAAATCCTATTTTTGAAGTTGATTAAAATGGCAACAGTCACGAAAAATATTTCAACGCCAAACATCAAGTAAAGGTAAAGGCAATAATTTAACAATAACACGCCATACCTCGGTAAATAATAAAAGTAATACTTTAATCCCAAATCCGGTGAACGCATTACTTTGATACGATATAAGGCCGGTATAGTCGTAAAAACGTTAAAATGGTTCGCGGCTGGGCGGAGATCGGTACAATATTTCCTTCGTATTTGTTGTGAAGAAGGTTTTAGATTTTGGGAAAAAGTCTTCATAATCATTTATGTCCTAGTCTGAGGAACTACAGTCCAATTTGTAAAATGATCTTGAGTTAAATAAAGTGATGAGTAAAATACAAAAGAATATTACCTACCTTATACATCCTCATATAAAACATAGCTCATTTGTTATTTTTCTGAAGGAAGACAAACGAGAAACGTAAAGGCTTGATTTATTCCACAAGTAGACGAGGGCGTGGCACGCGAGGGAAGTTGTCTGTCTTTTCAATGTCTAGAGGAGACGACTTAGTGGATATGCTTAGTCTGGCATGTTTTGTGTAAATTGCTTCGCATGTTAGTTCAGCGGATAAGTAACTTGCGGCCATAGAAATAGATACCTAGATAGAGCGTCGCCATACTACACGACTATAAAAAACAGGCCAACTTTTTTTAAAGATTGTGTATGTGACAGCTATGGCAGATTGTCTAAATGTAACTTGAATTTTAGCATGAAATTTGGCTTTTTTATTTTTATTTATTTTATTTATGTGACAGCTATGTTTACGCTCGCTCTACGTCATTCTGCTTGACATAGTGACGTTCATAATTATACGAGTAGCAGCTGTTGAACTGTTTCATTTAAAATCGGGTTTTTTTTTAATATTATACATAATTTTGCATTTTTAATTAGATGGGTCCACATGGTTAACATGTCCACTTCGGGCCAACTCGTGGGTTCGATTCCCACACAGGACATGCATTTGTGTGCATGAAAATGTCTGTATATCCTGAGTCTGGGTGTAATTATGTATTTTAAGTATGTATGTACAAACAGTAGTATATGTAGTATATGATCCGAGTTATCTTGTTGCCATAATACAAGCTCTGCTTAGTTTGGGATCAGATGACCATGTGTGATGAATGTCCCAGGATATGTTCCTCGCTCAATCTGGATTTCAAAGCTTGCGGCTAAATAAACTTATGATCTTTTTGCAAAAACAAACGGACGATGAGCAAAAACATAAATATGTAACAAAAATATAAACCTTCTCATATGTTATTATATAACACTTATGTTGTTGAGACCATGGCCATATTGATGACGACGTTCCATGGAAGACTTCTAATTGTCAGTCCCAAAAATAAAACAGTATCGCTTTTTCTTCAATTTGACAGTCATATTGCCGAATATAAACAGAACCAGGGGGCCTACCACAAGCTCTTAAAACAAGGTTAAAATAGCCTTTTTTGTCTTTTGTCCCGTTTTGACGTCGGATGTCAAAGAAAGACAAAAGTCAAATAAGGTTATAGTAATATTGTTTTAAGAGCGTGTGGTTCGCCCTCTGGGGCACAATTCTATAAACGAAACTGGCTCAAAAGAAGCGAGGAAAACACAAAAATGTTATTTTCTCAGCAAACAACCACGACTAGTAGTTTCAATATCCACATGGCGGAGTATTACGGCTGGCGTCACATCCGGCGTGAGACAACGCTCTTAATCTAGCTTCCGGCGCTGGCAGCTGTTGCCGACGCATGAGCACGACACCCTCTCGGTTCATTTGATCGATTTATTAACTCTATTCTGGCTCTAGATTTCCTGGTCTCCATAAGTCCTCTTGGGCATATTCAAAAGATTTTTTATCTATCTATACAACGTGTTAGGTATATTCCTGAAAGAATACGTTACGACTTCTTTGGTACTCGCAGATCGCGAAAGAGAAAATTTTATAATAATACTAGTTGCCCGGCGCGACTTCGTTCGCGTGGTGCTACCCTACCCTACCCTATCTAAACCATCCAGGGCGTCACCCAAACGCATACAAAAATTCAACTGTACGTGTGTTTGTCACTAAACTCCTAAACGGCTGGACCGATTTGAATGTTTTTTTTTTGTATGCGTTTGGGTGGCACCCTGGATGGTTTAGATTCACAAATCAGCCCGGTAGATGCCGATGCAGTCGGTATCAAGGTTATATTATCAATCAATTCAAATCGGTCCAGCTGTTTAGGAGGAATTCAGTGACATACACACGTGCAGTAGGATATTATATATAAAGATTAGATTTGAAAAGATAATTAGCCCGCATTGAGCGGTGACACGTTGGTTGCAAAATTTGGAAGCAAAAAGGATCATGGCGGGATCCAAAGAATTTAAAACGTCCAGAAGGATAGTCGCCTCGATGGGCACACGAAATAAACAAGCCATAATTGACAGTATTTAAAAGTAGTAAGTTTAGGTAATTAAAAGTGACGAAATCGCAATACTTACACATGGAAGGTTAGTTCTTTGGTTTTTATAAGTGTTGTGACAGTATTTCAATATGCTCAGTACAGCGAGTATGTCGCGGTGACAGCCGTGCGCAGTACGATCTGAGAGCGATTTGCTCAGGAGCCCCTCAAGCGGAGTGATATTAAATGTCATGCTTTAGTAAGGCTGACTATCCATCTGGGTAAAGGCACGATGCCCTATGAAAATCTTTGGCGAGATCCATAAATTGATTTGTACAAAAAAATAAAACATATTAGAGAGTTTTGAATCACTTCCAATTGAGATTACATTACCAGCAACGTATTAATATACTTGAAATATTTTATAAACCCCGCAAAACATAACAACAACATAACGGTTTTGGTCGCGATTCGCCGGCATGGCATAGAATGTCGCATTTTTATCCCGGGGATCTAAAAATATTTTAAATGCCTCAAGTTATTCCTTAGGCACCAAGGATCAATAATAACGTCATTTCAACGTCTCTAAAAATCTTTATTTTTTTGTAGGTACATACAAATCTCGCCATGATTGCATGCTTAGGTATGAATTTTTGAGTAATTTATTTTTAGCTGAAACTTTTTATAGAGCGTCAACCCTTTCGAATTGATATATACTTTCCATTACACGTAGTATATATAAAGGGAGAACTTAATCTGAAAGATGCACGCACAGCCTAGAAACATGAAATTGTGTACGCAGCTTTGTTCGTTTAAAGTAGCGATGGGCGATTGTTCCAAAAAAAGTAATCGAAAGAATCGACAATTGTAAAACACACACAAACACGACAGTTGTGTACATTCGATTGTCGATTCAATCGTTTTAACGAAACAACAATCGAATAACAATCGACCTTTCGAATGAAAATTAATAGATGCCTACTTTAGCATTTAAAGTAGGCATCCTTTTTAAAATGTCAACCCCTGTTATCAATATTTCATATTTTTAAATAAAAGTTTAATATTCCTTTATTAAAAAATACTTAACATAAAAATTAATGCACTAATTTAAAAATGCTAACAATGTCTAGGCACGAATAAAAAATAGGTTAGTATTTTTCTACTAACTCTATTATAAATACTGAAGCAATCGGAAAGTTTTAAATTAACTTCCAATACTGCCGTTAAAGTGCAGAAATACAGAGGGCAAGTAAGCTCGAGTTCCCTACTATATAAATACTTATAGGAAAACTAGTCGCGCCCTGCGGTTTCACCCGCGTTCCCGTGGGATATATTGTTTTCTCGGAATAAAAAGTAGCCTATGTGTTAATCAAGAACACATTCTATCTGTATGCCAAATTATCATCACATCTAAATCCGTTCAGATGTTGAAGTGTGATTGAAGGACAAACATCCAAACTCACAAACATTCAACTTTCGCATTTATAATATTAGTGAGTTAGTGAGATGATGGAAAAAATAATAATACTAGTAGTCGCATTCGAAATTCAATCGTAATTCATATTTCTTTAAAGTTGAAATTCAATTTTAGCTATCTCCACTCTTTTTCAACTTGTTAGTGGGAGCCAGCTAGGCAGGTACCACAGAACGCTACCAAGGAATATATCAAAACATAGCATTTATATAGGTAAAATACTTACACCTTACAGAATACCGCAGCCAAATCAAATAACTTATATTGTTCTGCGCGAGTGAGTAAGGTTGTCACGCGTGAGTGATGCCCCGAACGTTGCAAGCATGTTGCAAGCATCCATGTAGCGGGCCAAGGGCGGGTAGGCAAGCTTATCAACTTCGTCGTATAAAAAAAAACCTACTAATATGATAAACTTGAAAGTGTGTTTAATTCTTACCTCTTAATGCTTAAACGCGGTTAGAACATAATCTGAAATAACATATAATAAATAGTACATTATGATACATGTGTGCAAAGTTGGTTATTAACACTCGAGGCGGTATTAAGCTGTAGCGATAAGTGAGCCGAGAGTGTAATAATCAATGCACACGCGTGTCATGCGACGTTTTTCAATACACTTGCGAGGAAAAAACAGACTTGTATTTAAATTTTTTGATAATAATCAATGACATAATGAGAACGTACAAATAAGGCGCGCAAGATTATTATTTTTTGGCAACCTTGAACTGTCTGACTATTTTATCCGTTTAAATTAAGAATGCTTCGTCTACACACATATCACTTGCAGTGAGGTATAAACTTATCATAATCGGGATTATACCTATCATAAAACTGTGCGGTAATGTAAAGTAAAAAGCACTAGTGCGTAATAAGCTGCATTAAGATACTAAAAAAAGGGTGCAATAAATGTCACTTTAGGAGCAGGTGTGTTGAAAACACTTTTATCTCGAGAACGCGGGTAAAACCACAGAGCGTTAACTAGCACATTAATATATTCGGCGTCTTCGTAATCCTAGAATAGGTTTGCCATTTCATGAAAACTGATAATTATTTAATCCCTTTAATTATTTCTCCCAAAATTACAAGACAGTTGGAAACGAGAACCATGTTCCGACGCCGCAGTGTTCAATCTTATGTATAATGTATTAAACTAAAAGTAATATTAAATTACTCTCATTCCGAGCTTAGTTACGCAATTTCGTAGCGAAATTAGAAATTATATTTTATGCCGTAATTAAAGATTTGGTTTTTAGGGTTCAGTACCCAAATGGTGACAACGGGTCCCTATTACTAAGCCTCAATTATCCGTCTGACCGTCTGTATGTCATTGGGCTGTATCTCATGAACCGTAATAGATAGATAGTTGAAATTTCACAGAATGTCTTCATTTAAAATTAAGTGGGGGCCCAGAAGAAATGTTTTTACGGAACCCTTCATGTGCGACTCCAACTTGCACTTGGCCAGTTTTAGAGATCCGTACTAAAAAGGAAAAACTGCCCTTTTACTGCTATATCTTTTTCACTCTGCTGTCCGTCCGATCATTCATACGTCAAGAGATAGCTCTTGAAAATTGCGAGTAACAAGACCTATTTGGATAAGTTGAATAAGGTATATAGAGCTCATTGAGTAGAGTCGCACTAGGCGTCGGGAGGGTCTCCACCGCTTCGTCGTCGACATTCCGTCTTGCCGTACCAAGCGTTTCGCTTCTTACCTTATACGCACGGGCAAGCTGTGGAATGCTCTCCCGGACAACGTGTTTCCAGACACTTATAACATGGGTATATTCAAGGCCAGAGTGAACAGGCATCTTATGGGTACGCGCGGTCCACCCTAGACTACATCTTCGCTTATCATCAGGCGGGATTGCGTTCAAGCGTAAACCCATTAAATATAAAAACAAAAAAAAATTAAGAGTAAACACTTTTTTTTTTTCAATAAATAAAGGAACCTGGCTCTCATCAAAGTAGTCACTATTAGACTATTTATGCTAGGGGGTATATATAAATATATACCCCCTAGCATAAACAACAGCATATTTCAGGAACAATTACACATTTTTTTTAGCAAAAAGATTGCTCGGTAATGGGGCCTCTAAAATGTATGACTGTGAAACTAAAGTAATATTTTGTTGCACCCATAAATAATTTTATAGAAAAATTGACACTGAGTTGATCTCACAGTAAGTTCTTTGTTAAAAATTTTCTTTTTTAATACTAGCTTTTTTTGAGTGACTGTAATTTTTGTTGACAGCATTTGCATTGTCATCCAATGTGTATTGGATGACAATACACATCACATAGTGTTAACGTATACCAAATATCCACTGGACCACTGGAAGTGGGTGAAATTCGACTTGCAAGACTCCACCCGAAAAAACATACATACATACATTGCAAGTTAAATAAAAGCTTGTAAAAATGAGCTCCTTTTTAATTATTTGTACGGAACGCTCCGTGCACGATACCGACTTGCACTTAGCTGTTTTTTCTTTTTATTAATTATAAACAATCGTTCTGTAATTAGTTATAACGTCTCCATTAGTCAAGCTTTATATACAAACTCTTTAAGTACATATTTATCTTACTTAACGTCCCTTATTGTGAGCCCCAAACTTTCATTTGAATTTCCACGTCAGTCATTAAATATTTTAAATCTAACAACGTTAACAACTCACGTTAAACTCGTAACTCATTTGGAAGTAACTTTGAATTATAATTCTGGTACAAAGTTTAATTAAAATTATGTAATTCATGGCGTTGTTTTAGGCAGACAAACTTATGACTTATAATTATGTAGTACTGTAGGTATTTATATAGGTCACTAGCAGACCCCCGCGGTTTCACCCGCGTACGGTTTGACGGTTTGGTACGGTTGCGCGGAACACATTTTTTTTTAAATAAAAGTACCTTATAACATCAGCTATGAACCGGAACAGACAGACAAAAATGATTAAATACTCAATCCGATTTTATTCAAAAAAAAGTTAAACTCACATAAAAGCTAGGTGCAATGTGCAATGCAAAACTCTTTAAAACTGGAATGACAAATATAAAAGAAAATTTAAATCAAAAGCACTAAGGAGTATTATAGTATCAACTTCGGTGCAAATCACCCCGAAAAATCAAACACGGATATTTTTACTACTAAAACTAAAACCCAATATTATACACTAATTATACACTAATAAATAAAACTCAAAGAATCTTATTTAATTATTATTACAACAAATGAAAAAGAAATTAAATTAACTGCACTCAAAATATTCTAATGAAATAGTGAAAATGAACTTGCAAAAAAATTATACAGTAATCGCAAATATCGCTAAGTAGGTAATCTAAGAGATCTCCAAGGAATTTTCGAAGGAAAATCAAGGCAGGCGCCGATCCCACAGAAAAGAGTTCTAGAGTTTCGAGTTCTGCATTCTGCGTTGACTGTATGCTATGTGGCGCCTTTGAAAGTAAAAAAAGTGCATGATTTGTGATCAGTAGCGAATATTGCAGAACTATAGAACTCTAGACTGCTTGCTGAGTGCATAATAGTGAACACGGAATGCAGAATTCTGAACGCAGAACTCTAGAACTCTCTCTGTGTTAAAGGTAAGGTTTTCATTCAAATATTCAAGAACAAAAAAAAATTTGTTTCGAATTTTAATCCGATTTAAATCTGGGGGCACGGAAGTGCCCCCCGCCAAGACAGCCAAGCGAAGCGAAAGGGCACTACCTACCTTTTCTCGAAGCGCTTCGTCGTATTTTTGAACCCTCATAACTTGGGTTTGGATTATACCAGATAAACAAAATTCTCAGGACATGATGTCAATAGTAAACTTATTAAACATATTAAGTTTCAATAACATAGCTCTTATACTTTAGATTTTATTGATATCTAAAAAACCCCGATTTCGTCACTGACTCACTGATGATCATCAAAACTCATAGGGTACTTCCTGGAGTCCTAGAAAGCTGAAATTTGGTATGTAAGCTTGTATTAGTACACAAACAACAAAAAAATTATAACACTTGGAAATTTCAAAAAAAAAAAAACATAATCAACTTACAAAAAGAAGTGAAATCCCACCAAAAACATTTTTATGTAAAATGTTGCCAAGACATGGCTCGCACTGTCAAAAAGTTATCAGATCTCATGTAGAGCCAAGCTTATAACTCTACATGCACTTACACTACAAGCCCTAACTTCACAAACTCTACACACCGTAGTCAAAATATGTGGCTTGGCCGTTTCACTACTACAAAAACTATTGAATAACAAAAAAGTAACGAACAGTGAATACATTTTTCACCTTACTCTCCCATGTAATGGTAGAGAAACGGCCAAGCCAGATATTTTGACTAAGGTGTAGAGTTTGCGAAGTTAGGGCTTGTAGAGTAAGTGCATGTAGAGTTATAAGCTTGGCTCTACATGAGATCTGATAACTTTTTGACAGTGCGAGCCATGTCTTGGCAACATTTTACATAAAAATGTTGTTGGTTGGATATTCTTTTATATATATGACATTCCAATTTTAAAGAGTATTGCATTGCACCAAGTTTTTTGAATAAAATCTGCCCAGATTACAGAACAAAAGGCAGATAGAGCGCGCGAAACACGGGAGTGAGGTCAAAAAAAACACAAAGTTTATTTAATCGAATGTGATTTTCGTTAAATAAAGTTTTATAAACAAAGCAAATACAAATTCAAAAGCGA
This sequence comes from Polyploca ridens, assembly GCA_951394255.1. NCBI lineage: Eukaryota > Metazoa > Arthropoda > Insecta > Lepidoptera > Drepanidae > Polyploca > Polyploca ridens. The sequence goes on along the minus strand of OX596256.1, from coordinate 13,472,172 downwards.
ATACCAGCACGTGGATTACGTAACTTTATTGCAATGAAATTCAGATTGAAATAACCTCTGAATCGGTAGAAATATTACAAAAACGGAAATGGTTCCATTTCTAATCAACCACTGTTTGTATTTACAGTTATCAGAACGTAAAAAAGTTATCAGAAAACCGCTATATTGAACCGATTTCAATTCGAAAATGATTGAAATTTAGTTACGTAATCGCCCCACAGGTATGTCTTTTACAATTTGTATTTGCTTTTTTGGCCTCACTCCCGTGTTTCGGGCGCTCCATCTGCCTTATTTTGAAATCTGTGAAAATCGGATTGAGTTTTCAAACATGTGTCAAAATAAAATGTAATTTAAAACAAAAGTCCTAAGGAGTATTGATATCAACTTCGATGCAAATCACCCCTAAAATAACTTTCTACCCCTTTTTGACCCCGTTAGGCGATGAGTTTCAATAAAATACGAAACACGTCTTCCATCAATTCTGTTAAGGAATGTGTATGCAAAATTTGAAGTAGATCGGACCACGGAATCACGTTGTCCCATACAAACTTTGCCCCCGTTTTTCACCCCCTTAGGGGTAGAATTTCGAAAAATCCTTTCTTATCGGATGCCTACGTCACACAAAGAACATACACTCCAAGTTTCAGGTCTCTACGATCAGCGGTTTAGGCTGTGCGTTGATTGTCAGTCAGTCATTCAGGACAAAGCATTTTATATGTATAGATAAGAACACACAGTTTAAGAATGTTGTAGAAAAAATCATCTAAAATTTGTATTATAACATTCGCCATACAATAATTGATTTAAAAAATTAACCTCATTGTAAAGCAATAAGATGCATTTTTCAATGACATTCTGAAACGTGGAATTTGAATTTGGAATATATATATTTGGAATAGTTGTTGTCTATGCGGTTAGGTTTATTTTCCAAACAAGCTTGTATTATTCAATCGTATATTCGTAGCTGTGCTACGATGTCTGTTATTGAGTGACGTAGCTCTTCTACGACTCGCTACGAATTTGTAGCAGAGCCCGACGATTGGGAAACACTACGTATACGTAACGAGATTTCTCTATTTTGTTCTGAACACTACAAATTATTAGTTTATCAATACATAACCTAACCTTACTACTCTTTATGCAAATGTAAATTTTAAGACAAAGGTTTAAAGTTTCTCATGGCTTAATTCGATTCTTAATTCTATTTTTTCCAGGCTTTTATAACACCATTTTCAAACAATGCCTTGCGGGTTTGATAAATGAATCTGTTTTGAAATTAAGCATCTTAGGTGATTAATTTTCACTTACATTGTATGTGGCGTAGAACATGATACTGCAATTATTTTTGATCATTAAGCAGAGTTCTCTAAACTAAAAGTAAACTTTGTCGATAAGCCAACGCTCGGGTTGAGGAACGAGCTCCCCGCCGTGGTTTTCCCAAGTGATTCGAGCATGGGATTATTCCAGAATGGTATGGAGAGATTTTGGCAGGGTTGGCAAAACGTGAGTGGTGTTGCAAGCATCTATAGGTTACGGTAACCGCTTAACATAAAACCAATGATAACTCAGCGGCAGTGACGTGGAATACCGAGATGAAGGTCCCGGGTTCGAATCCTACAATGAGCTTGAGCTTTCTGTGAAGGAAAACATCGTGAAACCATAGCACGATGGGTACTTCGTAGTACCCACCTGGGTGGCTACCACCCTCATGTTGAAAGTCTCTCACCAAGCATCTATCGGTGTGTTCCGACAGCTGCGCTTGAGAGCCAAGTTCCTTCTAGGCTTTGTGTGCTTACCACCTTCGGCTGCATCATCACTTACCACGGTGAGATTGTAGTCAAACAAAGGTATAAAAAAAAACATCACGTGGGCCGTATGCTACCTTATTATAGTAGATTTCAAATAGCATGAGTTCGGTGACACATGGTATTTTATAAGGTTTCTCAATGGTTTAATGTTTATTTCGATATAATAAAAGTATAATAGAGGTTTCATTAAATATTGTGTGTACCACGGAACAATAAAATTGTTCCGTGGTGTGTACTATTTCAGAGTAATCAAATGGAATTTCACTAGATATTCGTAAAAAACCTTGAAATGTCATGACTCATCCTATGTGAAATAGACTATAGTAACCACTAAGGAACGAATTTACAAAACGCGAGCCCTAATGTAAAATTAGGGGTCGCAGATGTAACCCAAGGGGCGGGACAGCTAGTAAGGAGTAGTAAGTGCTAAAACCAACTACTTTTACAATTAAGTTTGCCATGACCCAATTAAGGATATAAAGGTCACACAGGTTGATTACGTAAGTTTCTCAAAGCCACCTGTCACACTTGTCAGTGGCTGCCTGCTACAGCCTATCCGCTTCCGGTTGTCACGTTACATAACCTTTATACCACTATTAAGTTATAGACGATTAGAGCTTTGAGGATTTCTATACAAAAAATCCGAGAGAAAATTCTGTATAATTGGATTGGATATTCTGTCATAAGCATGCGTTACTTTTAGTTCTAACAAGTTTATTTTTATTTGCTTTCTAAGTGCTTTAATGAGAATTTTAGCAAGTATACTTAGAATAAAAACAGGGGGCCATGCCAACCATCATCTCTTAAAACGATATTATTATAACCTTTTTTTTTTGGCAAACAAGCATACCTTTTTTTGGCCGCCTGATGGTAAGCGGTTACCGCAGCCTATGGACGCTTGCAACACCAGGGGTATCACTCGCGCGTTGCCGACCCTGCAGAAATCTCCGCACAGTTCGAAACAATTTTTGTCCTGTTTTGACCTCGAATGTCAAAGAAGGACCTCTATTGCTGCGTTCATGTAGTTGCAGTTTTCTTATTTTAAATCTATGTATAGGCTTGTGTTTGACCACAATCTCACCATGGTCAGTGATCATGTGGCTAAGGTGGTAAGCACACAAAGCCAACGCGGAACTGGCTCTCAAGTGCAGCTGTCGGAACACACCGATAGGTGCATGATATCAGATTTTTAATTTGAGGGTGGTATCTAATCAGGCGGGTACTACAAAGTACCCTACCACCGTTGCTATGGTTTCCTCACGATTTCCTTCACCAAAAGCTCAAGCTCATTATAGGATTCAAACCCGGGACCTTTGTCTCGGCATTCTACGTCACTACTACTGAGCTATTATGGCCTTACCTTTGAACATTATCATCATGCATTTTTTGCAATTATTTTTTTCGAAAATTTCCGTTTTGTCGTCAACTGTCATTTTTTTCAGAATCTGTACATACCGATCAAGGATGTTAAAAAAAATCGGATATATTCTCGCTAACAAAAAACTTTGTCGGCCACAACACTGTACGTATAAGCCGGCACGCACACATTCACACATTAGTCGTGCGCGGATAAAAACGGCGAAGCCTCGTTTCTCGCGGAATAGCCAGCTAATGTGTGCGTGAGAGGGGGCTGACTTTAATAGACAAAGTTTTTTGCTAGCGAGAATATGTCCGACGTAGTAGGTATGTGATGCAAAAAGCAAGGGATAGTCTTCAACCCTCAAGGTAGCTGCCGTAACTGACCCATCTCAAATTTCTAGTAAAATTGCTGTGGTATTATTAGTAAGCACTGCGAGATGATAGTGCGATCGCGAGCTTTAATTTGTCCAAGATAATATGTAAGCCTGCGATATCTTCTTATAAGACGATTAAACTACAATGGGTCCACACATTTGAAACCTAGTGAATAGACTTAGTTCTGAAGCTTAAGCAGAGAAGATCTGTTTTCTCACTGACCAGTGTATGGCGATTTCTTCTTTAGCTATTTTTACACAGTTTGATGTCTTATGATGTCTCCTTTGTGGTAGCGTTGCCGGAATCAATATAATGCTTACTTCGCAGAAGAGGGCTATTTATGCTATATATAACTTAAATCCTAGATTCCTTTAGATTTCTAAGGTATTTATATAATAGAATGTTGTAGATAAACTAAATCTAAACTTAAAGGTTTCAGATAACTTACATATTTTATTCCATGAGGTCGTTATTTGACTACTATTTTAGTTAAAATTTATTATATACTATTTTAGGTTTTGCAGAGCTTATCAAATTCTTAAGGACAAAAGTGTCGGTATCCTTAATAATGGAAAATTGTTTTACAAAAAACTTATACCGACTTCAAAGTACACTAAAAAGTAATCAAATCCTAACTGAATCCAAATCGGTTAATAAATGACGGAGTTCTGAGGTGATAAATGTACTTTTTTGCCTGTTTTCTTGCCTCCCGATTTCATTCTTCTCTGTTCTATTCTAGGTAGAACAGGCCTTAGTCGTGAAGAGGTAACAAATTTAGTCACTTTCGTATTAATTATATTAGAAGAAGAAATAAATACTTGGGAGGGATATCATTTCTATTGAATTTCAGTAAAGCCTGTCTCTAATGATTGATAGTGTATACCAGATAAGCGACCGGATAATTCCGACCAATCATATCACCCTCGTCTGTCATCACCCCCACATATGTCAGGGCATGAGTCAGCAGTCTGTGGCTTCTATTTTTATATACCTAAGCATCGTTGTTGTGTGTCGGTCATCCTTTGATTACTTTTGAAAATTTATGAGTTTTTGGTATATATTTTTGTCAAAAGTAGCAGATCGCTTTAGTACCGTATCACATTACGTTTACATAGCTTTTTTTTTTTTGTTCGACGTAGTCGGTAAACAAGCATACGGCCCGCCTCAAGATAGGCGGTTACCGCAGCCATATGGACGCTAGCAACACACGAGGCATCACTCACGCGTTACCGACCCTTCCTCCTCCTCTATGAGCTCTGGCAACCTTACTCACGCGCAGGAACACAACTTTACACAACATAAAGTTATTTGGCTGCGGTATTCTGTAAGGTACTTCCCCAGTCGAGCTGCTCTTTGAGCGAATAAATGCTATGCTCTACCTATCTTAAAGCTATCATCTAAAGTAAGATAATATCAATAAGAATATTATGAAAGGGTACTAACGAGTATACAAATATGTATCAGTTATCTGGTTCCATAGTACAAACCCTGCTTAGTTTGGGATCAGATGACCATGTGTGAGGAATATTTTAGGATAAAAAAAAGTTAAGCTTAATGATTAGCTTGCCATTTATTAAAGATGATAAACTTTGATATTAGCTATTGGAAACTTTTTAAGGCTATAAAATATGATAGTTCGATCTCAGGTTGGATGAACAAACGAATTACTAATTAATTAGCTTGTAGCTTACTAACTAGTTAACTATAATTAATCGCTCAAATTTCAACCTTGTACTCTAACAAGAAGTTATAAATTACAACATCACAAAGCAGCATAGCACGCAACCATTGTAGACTTAGTTCATTGAAGTGCATCGAATCAGAAATGCTTCGAGCATTTTCCGATATATGGATACATAGCGTGAATGGAAGAAGTGACGTTTGAAATGATACGGTACGATAGACTACACTGTCTATCTCTTTCGTTATGTTATTGAGAAATAAGGACAGACGTGGTGTACCCGTTTATTTCCTCTAGCTTATGCAGCCCTGTACTCTGTATGACTTAGGAGCTTGTTCAGGGATTTCATTCAAGTAAATATCAAATAATAATAGGAAGCGCTCGTGGTGTAGCATGATTAGCCGTTCTGAATCGATCGGCAAAGTTAAGCTAACACCGTCGTGGTCGGTACCTGGATAGGTGCCCGCCTAGTGGTATTTCAATTCGAGCGATTCCGTGCTTCGGAAGGCACGTAAAGCCGTTGGTCCCGGTTATCACTTAATTGTGATAGTCGTTAAGTTAGATGGATGCCTTCTAGGCGGCTTGACCACTTGCCTACCACCACCGATCACCCCTCATTTGTGAAAGGAGGCCTGTGCTCAGCAGTGGGTCCTTATGAGCTGATGATGATGATAAAATATCAAATTACTGATGAATATCAGTCATAGACCCGTAATTGGCTTAAATGTTCATTATACTGCTTAGTTTGGTCTTAGATCGTGTGTGAATAATCTCTTAGTAGCTTAAGCTGTGTATTTTAAGGATTATTTAAAGTAATTACTTTTCCGGCTGACAGACCTTTACAGTTACTTAATAGATATACGCAATTTCACACAAAGTATGGTAGTATTAGAGACATATAAATTGTGATTTTACGGGAATTTTATTACCATCTTTTATTACATTCCTAATGGAAGTTATTGGAATAGCATTCGCATAAAATAAGGTACTTTAGAGAAGGATATGTTATTATAATAACTAGCTTTTACCGCGGTTTCACTTATTTTTTCGGGATAAATAACATCCATCCATCGCCGAAATACAAGCTAACCTTCGCCAGATAAACATTAATAATGTAAAAAGAAACTAAATTTGTTTTTGCCCGACTGACCCGGCAGGAGGGTTATGTTTTTCGAGTGTATGTATTTATGTATGTCTATTTCTTTGTGCCGCTCTGCCCTTGATGGATTTAAGCATATGAGGTGTCGTTAGATTCGTCTTGACTGGGGGAGTGTCATAGGGTATATTATTTTTATGTAGCGCCTAAGAATAAAAAAATAGGGGGGGTATTAAAAATAAAAGTTTCGTTATTATAACAACATGGGTATCAAATGAAAGCTTGTAAATAGACCATTACATATATGTATATATAGTAATACTTTTATGCTACCATTTTGACGTAAACTGCAAAAAATTAACTGAAAAGAGAAAAACAAGCTCTTAAATCTATAGAATTTTGAATATAACTTGAATTTTATAAGGTATCTTTTCAGTTAATTTATGTTTTACGCAGTCGGGTTTTTGTTAAAAAAATCATTTTTAATGCAAGCTTTTTTTGGTGTCTGTACTTTTTGTTGATTTTACTTGCATTGTCTTCCAATATACAAATGTATACCAAATATCAAGTCAATCCGACCACTGGAAGTGGGTGAAATTCGACTTGCAACATTCCACCCAAACAAACATAGCTTCATATATTGCAAATTAAATAAAAGCTTATAACTTGTAAAGGTATCTACTTGAAATAAGACAACTTATTAATAATGTCTAAAAAGAGAATTAAAAGAACTATTTGCTTTAGGTGAACGGAAAACTGAATACAGTCAAAATACTTATCAACCGACACAAATGAATGTTGGAATTAAAATTCCAGCGAACGGTTTGTAAAGTTCAGATTTATATGTCTACGATTCATAGTAGATACGTATTCCGGACTGGTCACGCAAGCAATTGAAACATTTATCTACGGAAGGTTCAAAAGAAGTCTATGATATAAACCAAATGGACTGAAAGGGCGGGTCGTTAAATTATTTGAATAGATGAAATATTTTCAAAAGGTGGATTGTAGGTTTATTTTATGACACTATACTATACCTTTTTATATTCACACGCATAGATTTTTAGGGTTCCAAAACAAAAAAGGTAACAAAGGGTCCTTATGGTGCCAATTTGTCCGTCTGTCCGTCTATCACAGATTATATTTATCAGCAACCACATAAATACTATTGATTTGAAATATGGATTGTTTTAATTTGATGACCCAACCATATTGCAATAGAAAAATTTAGAAAAATATTTTAATGTCAACACTCATGGAAAGGTCGTTATTCTCCCCGTCTCGTCCTCGTAACGTCGACTTATAAATGGGGTCTAATAAATTAATCAACTCAAACCCCGAGTTTGGGTACACACGGGTGAAGAACAATGGCCGACCTGCATTTTGGACCCACGCTTTACATGAGAGGCTTTGTAAAAGTTCAGTGATTTCATTGTGAATTTACAATGTGAGATTTTTAATCGGAATTGTTTTCTTTACTTTTTGCAGTTGTAATGTTTTTTTTTATCAATTATGGAACTCGGAGCTCTGTGGTTGGACGTACATTTGGGATCATAGAGGAAGAATATTTATAGAGTGATAGCGTTAAAAACATTACCACATACATTAACTTATGCGGAGCGTGAGCAGTGATATCGGGCACTAGTGATTCTGTCAGAAAAAAAAACGATACGAGCTCCTTGTCATTTGTTCTCGGTAAAAGTATGAATAAAAAAGAGAAATTTACATTCATTATGGTGCGTCCATGCTACACGAAGTGAGCACGAGTCGAGCCACGAACGAACAGCCCCCCTAGACAAGATGGTTATCGACCCATACAAAGGTTGATCGTTTACTAAGGATGACGATTGTCGATAACCATCTTGTCTACAGGCCCAGGATTCGTTCGTTGTTCGCGTAGCGTGGACGGACTTCAGAGCCTCGAACGAGCATTCGTCTCGCGCTCGACTGCGCTCCGCCCGATCGTCAGTTTTCTCACGAACACAGGGATTCACATCGCGCTCGTGTTGTAGGCTCGTCATCGCGAGCAAGGAACGAATCCTGTTCGTTCGTGGCTCGGCTCGTGCTCGGTTCGCGTAGTATGGACGCACCATTATATGTATTTATGCCCGGTTTCAATAAACAAAAACGAATCGTTTTGCTTACCAATGGTAGGTTTTTTTATTGCCAAACTGGGCATATAGATCATTTCGTAAGCTAATTTTACCTGTGATAGCTACTTCCATATGGGATGGTCTGCTATGCAAAGCTTTGATGTCTTTGCTTCATTATTAGTAAAGATATAAGAGTCTTAATTTTAATAAATCTTAACCGATACCGGTCCGTAAATTATTGAAACCAGGCCTTAGTCATTGAAACTTTAAACGCACAGTTTGTTGCATATTGGGACATCATAAGAAAAATTAAAGATAGCTATTAACTAAACGTTTATTCTTAATCAATAGTTTTAATTGAAATAAGCATCAGACAGAAATAGCTAATGCGTGATTGACGGAGCTCGGCTTTCCAAATGTCGTTTTCAGACTTGAATCCAATTTATTTAGTTACTCGCACTGGTAAGCTCTATCTCTACTTTAATTAAACTCGTTATAGAGCAACGTCCTAGAGGCAGTAGGAATGTAGACTTGTGGCTCTTTGGAGATAACACCTTAGTACCCAGTAGCCTGATTCTTGTAACAAAACGTCAACGACTTCTAAACGATTTTACAATTGAATTGCAATCGAAATTTTTCTTTTGCTTTTCGTAATCTCGTAACAAATTTTGCACGGTTGAAGAACGATCCTATCAAAGTTCGAGTAACGTGTCGTTGCAAGCGTATTCCGGTAATTAAATCGAACACGTTAATCGAAAAAGAAACGATTTAATATTTTTTTCTCAAATAAAGGTTAATTGGTAAATCAATTTGGATTAATATGGCAATATTTCATTTTTGCCCACATGAGTAGTTAGGTAATTGCTTGCTTGTCGTTGAGTTTCAATTGTATTGAGTTATCGTTCGATTGAAGTAGAACGGGAATACGAAATTAAAACTGATGTTGAGTTGGACGATTTCTAAACTCTAGCGATATTTGGATCGTTTCGTATTAAAAGAATCGGGCCACAGGATTATAAGTGTGGTACGGAAGTTCTTATGTGTAGAACCTTTGAGTCGAAAATTACTCACAGATTCACCATTGTGGTTTCAGTGAAGCCAAACAACTTGCTAGTAGAACCGTGGCATTTATTATCAGTACAAAGGATTTTTAGAAAAAATTTGAACAAGAATTACAAAAAGCCTTTGGATCTTAAGGCATTTAAAATATTTTAGAACCCCATTATAAAAAAATATTTTAAGTACATAATTATGCGACGTTAAAAACGAAAACCGACCACTGCTTTATAAGATTTTTCTCACAAAATATTATAATTTTAAAAATAAAAATATTTCATTTATGTTGTATTCTGATTCAAATATATTCTTTGTCGTAGCAAACTTCTTTCAAGAGTACGGGGTCGTACTCTTGAAAGGAGTTTGCTGTTTGTATATGATTAGGATGAAAACGCGTTGTTATCCCTAAATATTCATGATTTTATTTGTAATTTATAGATAAGGCATGTTCCTAACCCGATCGAAACCTTTCACGATCTGGGGCACAGAAAAGGGCAAACTTAGGTCTTTGGTGTATACGAGTTTCAGTTACAGAAGTTTCGCGTACTCGACGGAAGAAATGATACGTTAGTGTTGTACCTACTTACGAGAGTTTATCGATAATACCGGAAATGATTTCGTAGGATTCTTTCATAAATAAGTTAATCATATTTTGCAAAAAAGGCAGTCTTTTGGTGAGTTTTTATTAATTCGGAAGAAAATTACTATGTGCATTGTTTTTATAGAAAATTTCGATTTATAAATAAATATTACGCCTTTGTAATTGAAGGGTATTAATGAAATGTATAACCTTACTGCAGCTGTTACGAATTTTATTAAAACAATAAAAAAGGGAATCATTTTCCGTCTGCATTACCGATATTGAATATTTTATCGACAAATTTCGTGCGACAATGGGTTTGAATAAAATTAAAAGGCATGTACCTACTGCAATATTATTAAACACATTTTGAAATTATTGAACTCAATATTTTTCTTTTATTTTCTACAGTCAGACGGTTCACCATCACGTATTAGCAGTACAGGTGAGCCGGAGATGATTGCTGATGTGTTGACGAACTTGTACAAAGGCCTGAAGACTCAAACTCATGTGCAGCTCTCGAAACAGCTTTTCAACTTCCAGAACAAGGTACTGAGGGAAATAGTGAATGCCCCTAAAGACTGTTTAATGAAATTTACTCGGCGAAGTATCGCTATCCCTTGGTACATCAGAAATGTCGACCTCCATCGGGACCTAAAAGTAGAGTTCGTACAGTGATTCAAAAATATGCAGAAGCTCACCACAACCGGCTTCATCATCATGTGAACGTTGAGGCAATCCAGCTCCTCGATCACACAGATATAGTGAGACGACTCAAAAGAACTAAACCGTTTGAGTTAGTGTAGTGATAGTTATAATAGTGTAACATAGTCCAAGAGCTATATATAAAGAACACAAGAACAAAGTGTCTTCCAATAAGAAAAGTGTTAATGGACACATTCTTAGATATAGTCAATATACAAGTTTATGTTCAATTACTTATTAGCCTAATATTAAGGCTAGATTGTAGTATGAATAGGGAACACTAAAGAAGGTGTAACCTAGGATAAATAATAAAAAAAAAACGTGAATGTAATAATATTGAACAAAAATTGATTGCCAGCCAGATGGGTTGTACGATATATTCCACCTTGGTTTGGTTTCTTCATGATGTACCTATATTTATATTTACAGAACTTTAGTACAGTCTTATCGATAAATTAGCTTCCATCCTTACTTCAAGGCGCTTGTTATTCACAAAAACCTGTTAGTATATTTTCCTACGCGACTAATAGACAGAGATTGATTGAGTTACCGTATTTCTAAAGGTTACCAACGCAGAGAATATGTAAAAAACAAGTTAGGAAAATAACTTGAAAGGTCACTGAGAACAACAAATATGATGCTAAATAGCTCTTGAAGATTTCTAGACAGTTTTATCTCTGTCTTCCTGTCTTAAAAAGACTAAAATTAAACACAATAGGGTCTCATTTTGTTAAAATAAATACGACTTCTCCGTAAACAGCAAAATGTTTAAAGAATAAAATAAATCCGAAGAAGTAAATAGGTACTTCAGCAATTCTAAGTTCCATTTATCCACACTATATCGTTGCAGTAACTGTTAAGAAAATCCACATTTTACTCGTAAGTTAAATAAAGACTGTTTAATGAAATTTACTCGGCGAAGTATCGCCGTATCGGTTTCTCTCATTTAAAATCGAATACAAATTGATCGAATATCGAATTGAAATGCATATTGATAGGTTTTTAATTAAATATGTAAACTTTAGCGATATAAAACTGCTTCGTTCATAATTTAAATATAAATTAAGGTTATTGATTGAAAATTAATCGAAGATTTAACACTACTGCCCGAAAAACAGTTATGTGGAGAGGTACAGTATTACCCAACTGATAAGGCGCGTCGTGAATCTTCGTTCGCACAGAAAAGAAAGTATGGCACCGAAGATTAACCAAAGAATGCTTAAAACTTACAATTAACCTTAGATCATTACTATAAGGTTCATAATACACTGCAGCTGTTAGTTCCGTCTCACTCTCAAGTCACGCCCCTCCGTACGGCGCGCGCTAACATGGCGGCAGCTGCCGACCAATAGCGGTTTCCCGCGCTTTGAAAATGTACAAAAAATATCTTCTGCGCAGGTACATCGGTAAGTTGGGTACTACTGTATGTATAATGTATATTATAAGTTTTCTATTTCCTTATTGCTTGAATATAATTGATACATTATGTATTTATTAGTAATAAAATAAGAAAAGTAAATTAAGATCTTCTCTAACGAACGATAAATTAATTGACCTATATTGCAGAGATTTTCTTGAAAACGATTAAATTAATTAGTAATTCACTTGAAACGATGCAATAAACTGTACATTGAAATTGCATACTACAATATTGTCAGAAGTACTTATTATCTATATAAAACTGGCCAAGTGCGAGTCTGACTCGCGTACCGAGGTTCTGTACCGTCCTTTGACGTATATACTTCCTTGCGTGAGAGACAACACAGTTGTTAAAATAAAATAAAAGAGAGAACGTTTGAAGTATCGTAATATTTTATGTTTGGGCGATTACCTAAAGTTGGGTTACCAATATTTAAAACTATTCCTCATTTCAAATCGATAACATTAGTTGCTGAAATATGCCGCTGTAACAGACAGACAGTCAGACTGGGGGACTCGCAGAATTCCCTTTTTTTACTCTTGGTACGGCACCCTAAAATGAATTCAAAGATGGAGGAAAATATGAAAACACAAAGCTATTATTAATAATTAATGCTACTCGGAAACGACCGAGGCGCTGGCACGGGTTGTTAGTGATAACGCACACAATATTGTAGACCGAGTCATTATGTAATGTAGCGTCGAAGAAAAAATTGCCAACGATGTTTTTATCGGGAATATTACAACTTTCATTCTGCAAACTTCCTCGAGAACTTGTTAGACATATACAAAATGGAGTAGTGTAATCTTCGATCAAAGATATAACTAGATGGTACCTACGGTTTTGGTTAGTTCCAGGAGGTCTTATTTGTTGACGGTTCTGGGCGCGTCAACGATAAATCTTCTTGTTATTTTGTATCGGAGATGAGTCTAAATCTTTAAGAGGCCGTATGCTAAATTTTGCCGATTTCGCTCATTTACGTGATTTTACAGACGTGATTTTAGGGTTAAAATACTGTATTCTATAAGTTTTAATACACAAAATGAAAGATTATTTCATTTATTATCTGATAAACAAGCTACTTTTTTAATTTTATGATTAAATTTTGATTAATCGACCTCAAACAGGCGGCTGTTTTTGAATTTTTGCTATAAGAGGTTTAGAATATCACATATTTATGAATCGTGTTGCCTATCTAAACGGTATGAAAAAAATACAGTTATTGTTATGAAAGTCATCTATATAATTAACTTTTTAACAAAAAAATAAACCGCCGTCAAAGTACAATAAAAAGTATAAAATAACTCTTATCTGATGACCCTTTCGAGTGTACAGGCCTGATGTTTTGTTGTGTGATTGCGTAAACAATGCATATTTATGCGATAGCAGCAATCGCGGCTGATTTACTGTAATTTTTTTAAGTGTTCCGTTGTCTATCTCCGAAACTCATCATCAGATCTATATGAAATTTATATGGGACCATTTCGGAATATACCCCTTTCGAACAAAAAAAGAATTTTGCAAATCCGTTTATATATGACGGAGTTATGCCCGAACATACATAAAATATATATATATATATATATATATATAAACATCCGAATTGAGAACCTCCTCCTTTTCTTGAAGTCGGTTAAAAATAAACGGAGCACTTTTTATCACCTTAATATAATAATTTTGAGTAAAAAAATATTTAACTTAGTCAATTTTTAGAGAAAATGGGCGAAGAATTGCTTTTGATTTCGGCTACTTAGAACTCTCGTTCATTAAAATTATAACAATATAAATAAACTTCAGTTAATAAAAAATCCACTTCCTGAAAAAAAAAAAAATTGAAAAAGTTCTATAGTTGGGCAATAAAAAATCTTTTAAAACAATCTAAATCTCGCAATAAATAAAATAATAAAAATGAAAAGGTAGCTCATTCATTAGATCATAATTAAAATGATATTTTAGGTTGTGAATTAAAACTTGTAGAAATACAGTATTTTAACTGTAAAATCACGATTGTTAAATCACGTAAATCAGCGAAATCGGCAAAATTTGGCATACGGCCTCTTAAATCTTCTTAGTTAAATACTAAAGCCGGAAGTGTGCGAAAATGTCTTCGTATTCTTCTTTTAAAGCTTTATTAAATGATACCTCACAAGCTTAAGTTGAAGTCCTTTTGCCTTATTTTGTATAAGTATATAAAAAAAAAAGTATATTAGTTATCTGGTGCCCAGGGCACAGATTACTAAATAGTTACTACGTAACAGATAAATCACTCCATACAAAATTTACAATACCTACTGTTATAATAGCCTACTTTTTTGAGTCGCTAGACGTTGCGAACGAAAATGCACCTAAGCTTACGAGCGTAAACTGAGTTTTGCTTTGTAGCTACTCGCCGCCGCGTGGTTAGCGTGGATTGCCAGGGATGCCTCTGTCGATAAAGATCTCAGTAGGTAGGTATTTACAGTACTTACACTTTATGAAATCAAAAAGTAAAATGCTTTTTAATTTTTCAGCAATTGAATTTTTTTTTTTAATTTTTTGTGAGCGATGCTTCGTGTGTTGCAAGCGTCCATATGGCTACGGTAGCTGCTTACCATCAGGCGGGCCGTATGCTTGTTTACCGACTTAGTCGTATAAAAAAAAAAAAACACGTTGTTTAAAATAAGAAGATTCCTACAAGTGTTTTATTTTTATATAGATAGCTGACCCGACAAACGTTGTTCTGCCATATCGACGCGATTTCGTTTGCGTGGTGTTGTACCCTATTCCGTATATCGTAAGTTTTGCTCGTCACGTGAACAACTTATTTGGTGAGTGTAAAGAAAAGGATAGAAGAAGAAATAGAGAAGTAAAGGGCACATTTAATCTACATTAAATACATAAGGTAAAGAACATATTTAACTGGATAAGGATCAATTCTATATTGGTCAAAATAGCTTTGCAAATAACCTTCTGAATATGAATATTTTTTAGGAGATAGGTATATTCCACCACGGACTTTTCTGTAGACATATTGAAGACCTGCAATTCTTTACGACATTAAGCATTTTAACATCAATGGTTTTTTCGCAGCGCACGCGATATTAGGAATTTTATAAGTATTCTTTTTTACACCTTGGGAAGTTTTCGTAGGGATACCTATTTTTGTAAAATTAGATATTGTCTATATATATATATCTTTTTATATTCTGGTTTCTTGCTTTTTATATTTCTTGTACCTACTCGCCGATGTTCGTGACTCACGCGTCACAAGGTGCCGACAGAATACCAGTGTTGTGGGTAGCTCCCACAACTTTATACTGTCGGGGCCTTTTTTTACACCGCGACGCACAGATTTTTATTATTATTATTGTTGCTACTGTTTTATTTTTCTTTATTATTGTTATTATTCTGTGCGTTCTGGTGGAAATAAATTAATTTTTAATTTTTTTTTTATATCTGGCTATCATATACAAAAATATGTTTTTGAATCCGACTGTTTAAAAAAACAAAAAAACTCTTCCGCTTTATTACTTATATTAATATAGTACCTATATGTAGATTAATAAAATATTGCTTGTCGAAATTCACAATTATTGAACCTTATTGTGGAGAATACTCGGAATCGAACAAAAAGTTTAAAAAAGGAAACAAGTACATACAAGGGGAGTTAAATGGAATATTTTCATAGTTCAAATATCGTGCAACCGGGATTCATATTTTGATCAAAGTACAATAAATGTGGCCTCTAGATCTTTTACATGATTATAAAAAGGTACTTTAAACCTTCCATGGAAAGAACAACAAACAGTTCGAGCGAAATATATGCGTACTGTTATATATTGGCAATGCACCCCTTTTCGCTTACTACGGCCTTTTCTGTCAACTCAGCTTTTTCTAACAATAGTCATTCATTTTGCCCGTTCAATCTTCAGTCTGATCCCAATATCCAATCAAGCTAGACGGCTGCTTTTAAAACTTGAAAAATTGTTTTTTTAAAAACCTATTCCGTCGAAGCCCTATAACATTTTGGTGGCAGCGTTAAGGGATTTTTAGAAAAGTCCCCGGTACCGTCTCCTAAAGTTTCCGCGAAACCGTCGTGAGTGCTGTGAGTGACTCCATTGTGCATCAGTGTACCGAGTTACTTACGATCTGGTCTGTGAAAGAAGAACCATCGAAGCCATACCCACTGTCACGTAACATCCAGTACTGTGACCGGTATTGGCTATCCGACGAAGCTACATCAAAGCCATACCCACTGTTACATATCATCCAATATTGAGACCGGTATTGGCCATCCGACGAAGCTAATCACCACAGACAGCCTACACTTCACGTCGTGAGCATCCAAGATTCAACGCCGAGACGCGCTCTTATCTACATCCTACTACATCCCACTGAACCCCGTGAAAACATCAAAACAATGATAACTATCGTTATCACTCTGTCCATATTCAAGTAAGTGATTTTGAGTATATTGGTCATTGCGAATATCAATCTTTTGTTTTATCTTTATAAGTTTAATTTTGTTGTGTGTGTTTAATTCTTTTGTGTTTTAATCTTCAAAATGTCCGAGAGTAGATCCCAAAGTCCAAAACCCGAAAAACCGGAACTCACCGTCACTGACACAGAAGAAGACGGTTTTCTTCCTCCGCCTTCTGGACCTACTACCAGGTCTAGAAAGAAAACGATATCCGCGAATAAAGTAGAATTAGATCTATCCACTTTATTAAAATTCATAAAGCCTTATGATGGCTGCAGAGAATCTCTTAATTCCTTTTTAATTCTTTCTTCTTCCTTCTGCAATAACGCCCATGATTTAGCCACAGAACTTCAAAAGGATATTCTCTTTAAATACATACTTTGCCAACTACAGGGCAAGGCGCAAACTGCCTGCTCTGTTAAAGAGTTCACCAATTGGTTACAATTAAAAGAATTCCTAAAAACCCAATTTAGCGAGAGAAAGCACTATGCCCATTTACTTACAGACTTACAAGAAAGTAAACAACAAATTAACGAGCCAGTGAGCCAGTACGCTCTACGAATTGAGACATGCCTTTCGCAATTGCTAACAGAAATATCCATTTCGCATGGTCACAAGAGTAGAGAAATGATAGGACGCACAGCAGCCATGGAGGAATTAGCCCTCCATCATTTCCAAATGGGTTTGATTCCACGAATATCAAACATCGTTAGGTGTAAGGTACCTAAAACACTTAACGAAGCGGTGAACATAGCTACATCAGAAGAGAAAATACAGCAGTTCCTCTTCAAACAGAGTCCATCTACCGGCACACGGCAAGAAAGGCCCAGCACTTCAAGGGCAAACTTTCAACCGTCATCATTTCGTCGCAATCAGAGTCAGCAATTTCCAAATCAATCTAGGCCAAAACCAAATTTCTACCCTAATCGATCAGGAAACGATACTTCCACACCAATTTGCAGATACTGCAAAACGCCTGGACATACCCTAGAACAATGTCGTAAAAGAGAATACAACAATAACCGGTTCAGACTCGATCAAAATCAATCAAAGACACCTCAACAAATCAATTTTACTTCTAATGCCCCTAATGACGAACATCCAACCGACTTTACTGAAGAAGAAGGTTATGATACCATTGATGCTGAAACAAAAAACGACTAACCGTCTCGTCGCGGTGTCGTACGGGACCTAGTAATTTAGAAACCGACGCCCTTAATCAAACCCCTAAATCCAAATCGACTCCGATACATGGAAGTCATCCTTCAACTATGTCAATATCGTCGCAGACATCACTACATATTAGTCTGCCAAAATCCACTGTATCCGCGCAGCAACACAAAGGTGTTGATCTGCCAAAATCCACTGTATCCGCGCAGCAACACAAAGGTGTTGATCTGCCAAAATCCACTGTATCCGCGCAGCAACACAAAGGTGTTGATCTGCCAAAATCCACTGTATCCGCGCAGCAACACAAAGGTGTTGATCTGCCAAAATCCACTGTATCCGCGCAGCAACACAAGGGTGTTGATCTGCCAAAATCCACTGTATCCGCGCAGCGACACAAAGGTGTTGATCTGCCAAAATCCACTGTATCCGCGCAGGAACACAAAGGTGTTCATCTGCCAAAATCCACTGTATCCGCGCAACAACACAAAAGTGTTGATTTGCCAAAATCTACTACATCCAAACAACAACAAAAAAGTGTTGGTCTGCCAAAACCCACTGTATCAACGCAGAATGCAAATCTGCTTCAAACTTCTAAATCCAATGTCTTTGAAATTACCAATAATCCTGCATTAATGTTATTACCTCATGTTCTCGTTGAAACTCCCGTATCAGATATTCCTTTAATCTTGCTCGTAGACTCAGGATCTTCAGTGAGTCTATTGAAACACTCTTGTATAGAAAGACACCCTAAACATGTAAAAGAAAGAATTCAATTAAAAGGTATTGATTCATCGGAAGAATCTATCAAAACCCGTGGTCATTTCCAACTAAAATTACGGCTTCCCAAATCTAACATTTCACACCAATTTCACGTCATTGATAAAATACATTTACCTTATGACGGCATCATAGGTTCCGATATGCTTAACGCATATAGCTGCAACATAGATTATACCAACAATTCACTTCACATTGGTAAATCATCCCTGAAATTACATTTCCATGACCCTGCATACTTAATTCCTGCAAGAACTGAAACTGTTATTGAATGTTCTGTTCGAAATCCTGAAATAAAAGAAGGATTAATACTAGATCAAAAATTATCTGAAAACCTTTTAATTGCAAATTGTTTAGTGCGTGTAAAAGAAAATAATAGAATAAATATATCCGTTGTAAATACCTCTGAAGAACCCGTAACATTATATTCAAATCTTAATCTGAAACTTACCCCAGTTGACCCAGTAGATTTCAAAGAAAACTCTTTCAGTACTGTTAACCATGTACATCCCACAACAAATAACGTTACACGAACGGAAGAAGTCCTGAAACAATTGCGTGTCTCACATCTTAATAGTGAGGAAAAGGAAGCCCTCTTGCAATTATGTTCTGAATTCTCGGATATATTCCATCTTCCCGGGGAAAACCTTACGTTTACAAACGCCCTGAAACATGAGATAAAAACGACATCAGACATACCAATTCATACTAAGTCTTACCGATTCCCGGAAGTCCATAAAGCCGAAGTTCGTAATCAAATTGATAAGATGTTGGAACAAAATATAATCGAGCCCTCTGATTCTCCTTGGTCTTCACCCATATGGGTTGTTCCCAAAAAACTTGACGCTTCCAACACTCAAAAATGGCGAGTCGTTATTGACTACAGGAAGCTCAATGACGTCACGATTGGTGACACATATCCCATTCCACAGATTACGGAAATCTTAGATCAACTTGGCAATAGTAAGTACTTCTCGACCTTGGATTTAGCATCCGGTTTTCACCAGATCCTTTTAAATGAAGCTGACAAAGCCAAAACAGCCTTCAACGTCCCGGAAGGACATTACCAATTCTTGCGAATGCCTTTTGGGCTTAAAAATGCCCCTTCTACGTTTCAAAGACTAATGAACTCTGCCTTATCTGGGCTCCAAGGCATCCGATGCTTTGTTTACTTAGATGACGTAGTCTGCTACGCCTACGATATCCAAAATTCTATCATAAACCTCCGGTCAATCTTTCAAAGAATCCGAAAATTCAATCTTAAATTACAGCCCGATAAGTGTGAATTCTTAAGACGAGAGGTTTGTTACCTCGGTCATGTGATTACTGAACACGGGGTCAAACCGAACCCGGAAAAAACAAAAGCCGTGTCCGAGTTTCCTATCCCTCAATGTCCAAAAGACATTAAATCTTTCCTTGGCCTCGTGTCATATTATAGACGCTTCATACCCGACTTTGCTAAACTAGCTAAACCTTTAACATCTCTGTTAAAGAAGGATATTCCCTTTAAATGGGAAAACGAACAACAACTTGCTTTCGAATCCCTTAAAATAAAACTCTTCTCCTCCCCAATTCTGGCATACCCTGATTTTACAAAACCATTTCTTTTGACGTGTGATGCTTCCAATTACGCCATATCGGCAATATTATCTCAAGGTCCTACAGGACAAGATCGTCCCATCGCATACGCGTCTCGCACCCTTATTAAAGCAGAGTGCAATTATAGTGTGACTGAGAAAGAGTGCCTTGCCGTTATTTTCGGCACCAAAGTCTTCCGACCTTACCTATACGGTCATCGTTTCACCGTTTTAACGGATCATAAACCGTTGGAATGGCTATTCAAATGCAAAGATCCAGGGTCACGCCTTATACGTTGGCGCTTAAAACTAGAAGAGTATGAATACGAAATCAGATATCGCAAAGGTAAGTTGAATTCTGTTGCCGATGCTCTTTCTAGATATCCCGTGAACCCTGTATATCCTGAAAATAAGGATAATCTGAACCCAAATCCTGTTAACGATACTAACCTCGATACAGAACTTCCAACGGTATCACCATTACCTGATATCCCTCAAGAAACCCTCGATGAATGGATACAAATAGATCTCAGTCCATTAGATGATAAAGATTATGATTTCAGTCCTCTGAATCCTCCTATTCCCATAGATCCTCTCTTAGAGGCAATTGAACCACATCCAGAACCAGAACCGCAACCATCAACCAGTTGGCAAAACCCTGAAACCTTACCTGCATCTACTTACCCAAATCCAGAAACCCCTTCTCCAATACCTGAAACCTTACCTGCATCTACTTACCCAAATCCAGAAACTCCTTCTCCAATACCTGAAACCTTACCTGCATCTACTTACCCAAATCCAAAAACTCCGTCAGTACCTGAAACCGTTCCAGATGAAACCTATACTAAGTTCCTAAAATCAAAAATCAAATTATATGATACTCCTATAACGGAACACAATGAAAACTTATTAAAAGGAACACAGAAATTAATAATAATACCTACCTCTTTGGACATGGACGAATCTATGCCATATATCCAAGAAGTACTAAATAATTGTCCAGACCCCCAACGCGATGAATTCCTGAAATTAGAAAGAACCTTACATACATGTTTACCTCTTACAATCCAAAACAAAACTTACCTCTTTTTATTCACGAAAGTACATCATTTCGATGATCACTCATATCCTGATATATTTAAATCCCTAAAATACGCACGTGATGAAATAATCATGTCATATCCCACGGTCAATGAAATCAGTATATCCGACTTTAGAAATCCATTCGATAAACACTCTTTCGCGAAAATCTATAATATATTAGCCTATTTATTTGAAGGAAATAATATCGGTATCCATATCTATCATAATAAAATTATATATCCTTCACTGAGTGAAATTCCCCAAATCCTAAAAGAGAACCATGACATCCCCATTGCAGGACATCTCGGATCCACAAGGATGCTAAGCCGCATCAAAGAAAGATTCTTTTGGAAAAATATGGGTAGTGACATCGAAAATTATGTTAAGAAATGTCAGTCCTGTCAAACCAACAAAGCCTTGCGCAAAGTAAATAGGGCTCCAATGGTTATAACGTCTACTTCTACGTCTCCATTCGAGAGACTAGCCCTTGATATCGTAGGTCCTCTGCCTGAATCCGGTACAGCTAAACTCAAGTATATCCTGACTCTGCAAGATGACCTAACGAAATACTCGTTGGCATACCCCATTCGAAGTAACACTGCGGCAGAAACTAGCGACTGCCTTCTCCATTTTATATCTCTATTCGGAATTCCCAAACATATTCTCACTGACCAAGGCACTAATTTTACAGCGGAACTCTTTAAGAAAACTTGCGAGTTCTTAAAGATCAAACAACTTTGGTCATCACCATACCATCCGCAAACGCAAGGTGCCTTGGAAAGGTCACATTCAACTCTGAAAGAATATCTTAAATCATACGTAAACGAAAATCAAGATAATTGGCCCCAATACGTATATACTTCTATGCTAGCATACAATACCGCTGTGCATTCAACAACACATTACTCACCATATGAATTATTATTCGGACATAAACCTAATATCCCTGACTCAGTTTATAACGATACCTCGAATGCTACCTATCCCGAATATGTAAAACTATTACAACATCGCTTGAAACATGCACGCGATAAAGCTTTAGAATACATCCATAAATCTAAAACAAACTCTAAAACCTATTATGACTCACGTACCCGTCCTGTAGAATACAAGGTAGGCGACTATGTCCTATTAAAAAACCACCTTAGGTTGCGTAAAGCCTTATCACCCGTATGGAAAGGTCCGTACAAAGTTGTCAAAATACATGGCAATCATACCTTATCATTACTTATAAACAGACGTCATGTAAAACATCATTACGACGAAGTTAAACACGTGGAACACTCCCACGTAGAAACATCCAGTTAAAATATATTTTACTTCATACAATTTTTATTTGATATTTACGAAATTTTTAATATACACGTTTTTCATCTTATTAAATTAATATACCTATAATGTAGAATTAAACTAAAAACTTTACGAAGTTTACAGTTAAGTTAGGATAGTTAGACTTACGATTAGAATAATTAAGCTTAGTAGTCATTTAGATTTCTTTTCATTACAGCGTACTGGCCCAAGGTCAACAAGAATATGTCCAACCAATCAACTCGAGCTCCGGTGTTTACTTTGATCCAATTGGTGAACTTAAAATTAATATTGGCCACCTAGATATAGTTACCCCATTCGATATCTCTTACATTGGACCCCATATTCAAAATATCAACTCAATACTAGGCACTATACGTTTCATATGCAGTCAAATCCAAATTGAAAACCCAAGCAATTTAGAGTGTCATAACACATTAGAGCCACTCACAGTTAGGTATAACGATATTGTTACCGAATATTCCTCCATTGCTCATCTTATAAATAATAATAGATTCAAACGTAGCGCATGGATAGGAGGTATAGGTACCCTATCCAAAACTATCTTTGGGACTCTAGACGAGGACGATGCTGTCAGATATGACAATGCCATACGGAGTGTTCAAAATAATGAAAAAAGGCTGGGTTCATTAATGAAAGAAAATATTTTAATTACAACTTCCACCATATCCAAATTTAACAATACTTTATATAATATAAAAATTAATGAAGCCAGGCTTAATGAAGCTATCGACAAACTCTCCGAAAAAATTAAAAATATATCATTAATTATAAACGATTTGAATATAAAAAATAATATTAATTCAATCTTAAACAGTTTAGAAGCATCCATACTTGCCTTATCGTTTGAATTAGAAGACATAACAAATGCTATCATGTTTAGAAGTCAAAACATTCTTCACCCGGCCGTCTTACCTCCCACGCAATTGTATCAAGAGCTTGTCGATAACTACAGACTAGCAGTAAGTACATCGTAATGACCAAAGATAAATCTGAATATTGTAATCTCGAATCACTGAAAGAATGCAGAGTGATAACACACCGTCAGCACATCTGCGACGTGATGACCGTGTCCCCTACTAGTGCAACTCCCAGCTGTGAAAGTGAGTTAATGTCGAAAGTGATAAGTGCCCTACCAGTGCAGTGTCAAACTGATTTTATTTATGGAAATTTAGATCTATGGAAACCGCTCTTTAATAATAATTGGATATATGTTCAATCCCAGAGCAATAAGCTATATATTGAATGTCCCGGTCAGAAAGGTTTAGAAATAAATATAATAGGAACAGGAATTTTAAACATACCAAACAATTGTATTGCATACTGTAAAAGTACCAAATTAATACCTAAGTTTAGTAATATAAAAATTAACGTCACTGTATCCCACTCTGATTTTAATATAATAAATGATTCTTGTTGTACCTTAGATAAGTTTAAAATGGAAATAAGTAATGAACCTCGTATCAAATTACAAAACATTGATTTGGATATTTTCACAATGGAAACAAAATCAAAATTAAAATCGATGTCAGATGAAACTGATAAAATTTTAAATCAACATCAAATAATCAAATACGAGACTCATTACTCAGTTGTATTAATTTTAGTAATTTGTATTATCTCTCTTTATTGTTCTATTAAACTGTTTTTATATATTAAATCTCACAGCCGTCTATCCCGTCACTTTGTTAGTTTTTCCCAATCAATTCCCATAAATTCTCCTGTAGTTCAGACTCCTAATCCTGACCCTGTTATCCCTGTAAAAATTAGTAAACATCATCCGATCAAGGAAGATGTTCCATCTCCTAGTATTAGAATAAACACATAATTTATATCTCTTCCTAAACTTCGAATTTTCAACCCCGAAGTTTAGTCTATCCCAGGGAGGTGTTATATATTGGCAATGCACCCCTTTTCGCTTACTACGGCCTTTTCTGTCAACTCAGCTTTTTCTAACAATAGTCATTCATTTTGCCCGTTCAATCTTCAGTCTGATCCCAATATCCAATCAAGCTAGACGGCTGCTTTTAAAACTTGAAAAATTGTTTTTTTAAAAACCTATTCCGTCGAAGCCCTATAACAGTACGAACGCGCCACGCGACTGTCGACAGTCAACTGAGAAATGGACTGGTGACGGTCCGGCGGCCGGTAGGCAATTATCGCGCGCAAGTACATGGAGTGAGAGATGCCTGCCCAGGGTTTGTACAAGCTCTCCTTATATTATTATTAATTTTACCTATCGAAATAATAAAACTAAAGAAATGTAACTAGAGCTCAAAAATCATTCCACGCAAACTGAACCGCGGTGGGCGTTGCCAAAAAAGAGAGACGCACCGCGCTGACAGTTCGCCGGTATCATTGAGTCGATGCGTTCGTGTCGCGAGGGACTTAGAACTGTGATTATTATTGTGTTTTGCGTTGTTTACATTGTGCAAATATGCCGTCATGTGTTGTTAAGTGGTGTAGAAGCCATACAGATATAAAAAATGCTGGAATCACTTTTCATATGTGAGTAAATAAACATTTTGAAATCCTATACTTGTGACTCTGGAAAGTGTTATGCAACATGAACGCAACATGCGTATTTATTTAACACGTTTTGATATTTCACTTAAACTGTGATGCACTAGTACCTATAATTATAAAGAGGATAGAACCTTTGTGGCATAGCGTGCCAGCCGCCATTTTAGTTTTTTTTTCAATAAAATAACATTCGACTTTTGTCCCGTTTTGACGTCGGATGTCAAAGAAAAACAAAAGTCAAATAAAGTTATAATAATATTGTTTTAAGAGCTTGTGGTTCGCCCTCTGATCTGACCTTAACGCGACCCATCACTCTATAATTCGTATGTAAAAACCATAAACTGATTAAAATACATCTTAATTTTAGATCCATGCAATAAAGAAATATTTTAATCCAAAAATCACAAACTTTTAAATGAATATAATAGAGTGGTATAGTTAAATTACAACTAATTAATACACCTTATATGCATAGTGCAAATATACGATACTTTATCCTCTTACAATCAATGCATAACATCGTCCACGCATCTCGCACTGCAGCAGGCGTACGAACCAATTAGCATTATCTGTCTCGCCGAGAACCAATCATCGCGCTTGCCGGAATACAACGCGTTAGGCAAGCGCAGCTAATTGGCTTATTTGCATGTGTGTTCTTTCTACTACTAGAGATATTTTGTCAATGTAGTGAAGTGTGGAGCCGAATTTCGCGTTGATTTTGTTCACAATTACGCTTCCTTAGTTTTATTATTTCGATGATTTTACCACACAAAAACAAAACAATATCAGATTATCAACCTCAAAATCTTCACATTACACAACGTTACGCCAATATAAAGACACAATTACCCCAGATGATAAAGCAATATACGTAAAGTAAATATTATATTACTTACCTATATCACGGATTCACGCCTCCTAAAAATATATTGACGTCACGAGGACAACATGGCGATTAAAAAGTAACTTTATACCAAAACGGTACTTAGAGCTTGCAAACACTGACAATAGCCATTGTAAGGTAAACGTTTTAGTATATAAGCGATAGCGATGAGCGTTTTAACATACTTTAGGGCGACGATAGCAGTGACGTTGTAGTTGCATTTCGAAGCAACGTTTTTTAAATACCTACTACTAAAGTAGAAAACAAACATTAGGCCCACTTGATGCTAAGCAGTCACCGTAGCATATTGAATCTTGCAACACCAGAGGTGTCAATCGCGAGTTGCTAACCCTGCAAAAATATATTACAACCTTCTTGAAGAACCCCATGCTGTTCTCCCTTGGGAAAACCATGGCGGGGAGCTCATTTCACAACCAGCTTCACCGGCGTAGCGGTGGTAGCTTAACTTTGTGATTAAAACCGGCTAATCATGCCACACCACGAGCGCATTAACTTTATCATGTCATTGAATAATTCTTAGAAATAATATATTAACGCTTGTGTATCTAAATCAGCGTTATCTCCGTCCCCTTTTCTCATTCACGAAATTTCACGTATCAGAAAAAGACTTTCGAATTTGAACGATTCAACGTTGCATTTTATGAATCGCTCATCGCTTGTCACTAGAACGTAAATGTGATGAAGGAGCGTTGGCCTTATTTGACTTCCACTAATTGAGGCCTATAATAGCCACTATGCAAACATTATAACACATCCATATTACTTGGTATGTTTTCTTTGGACAACGTCTCCTTGAGTATCCTTCAGCTAATTTCGGTAAAGGCATAATAAAATTTGCATATGAAATTCACATCGGTTGAGTTACATGGCTACGTAATTTGTGTAGGTGTAGTTTAGATGATATTTAAGATAATATAATAAAGAGTGCCTATTGGGTGACTTGTCAAGTAGCACTTTTGGATTCTCTCTCTACTTATGCAAACTAAGAGTCATCGCTCACTATGTCAGCACCGCTCCATCGCAGCAACGGCCCGGCATGGCACCGTCTCAACTCAATCCAACCACTAGCTACCAGCACCGTTAAATTTGGTGACGCGGCTTTGGCAAGATACCGCTTGCTGGCGTCACGCAGCAAGGAGCGGACAGTGTGCTTAGTGCGAGTTTTTTTAACGAGTCGATAGAGTCAACATTAACTCAAATTTGTATGGTATCGGATCAGCGCCGCCTAGTGGCTAAATTTTGAAACATAATTTGCGAGTGCGAGATTGTTTATGTTAACCTTTTCGATAGCAAGCATCGAATAACATAGTAAAGTAAACAAATTAACGAGCGTGAACGTAGTTTTGCGAGTGTGAGTGGCAATTTGATCACCTGTGACAGTGGAATCGACAACGTCTTCACTAGTGAGCAAGTTAATGTTGTCACGAAGCTTTTGGCAGTGAGAGCAATATTTTACGAACTTTTTTTATTAAATGGTATTGTAATTAGTGGTGAAAATAATGGCATTACATAATTGTTTCGCTTGAAAGATGTTTTTGACGGCTAGGATGTGCTCTCACTGAAAAATCATCCAAAATAAAAATAAAAGAACCCGGATCCTTCAACCAACAATAGATAATACTGTAGTGTGTATAAAATTATGTATTGGCAAACCTTTTCCTCTTCTCTGTGAATTTTGTATCACTAGCACCACTCTCATCACTATTCAATAGAGAGGAGTTGATATCACCAGCTCATCCCAATGCATAATTGGCACCATAGCAATAAGTACACAGAATATTGTACAACAACTTCACTTCAGCAACTCAAACATAACATTTTGTAAATATCTTTATTCCTTAGCTTCCACAAACATTACTAACACTGGCGCTTTAATTTTATGTTTTAGGTTTAAGTTTCTTTCACGGACGATTCCTATATTAGATGAGATAGACATACGATACGATATACAATACTAATCTCTCTTTGGCCAAACAAGTAGGTACCATACGGTTTGTATAAACAAAGTGACGCGATGACGCGACGCGTTACCCGAGTAGTTTTGATATACAACGTCTACATTCAAATAGCATAAGCAAAATATTGTATTAAATTTGGTCGGATTATCTCATAGTTGTACGTGCTGCCAATATAAGAAAACTAATAAACTCAGTTGAGGGTGAATCAACCGGACCTCCATTCGAGTACCTAGCTTGTAACTCGCACTTGCACTT
The DNA here is from genome assembly GCA_951394255.1 of Polyploca ridens. Classification (NCBI taxonomy): domain Eukaryota; kingdom Metazoa; phylum Arthropoda; class Insecta; order Lepidoptera; family Drepanidae; genus Polyploca; species Polyploca ridens. The sequence goes on along the minus strand of OX596256.1, from coordinate 13,443,964 downwards.
ATGCACTATTCGGCATGACGAATGTTCGTTCATAAAACGCTGTACCTAATGGTGCCTTCTCACGGCGCGTTGTAGCCCGAGCCGCGCCGCGCCGCGCCGCGCCCCGCGCCGTGTGAAGGCAACGGCTCGGCGCGACTTGGGCATGCGCGTCCAATGCTCGGCGCGACTCGGCCTGGCGCGTCTAATTTGGTCGCTTCACACGGCGCGTGGTGGGACGAGCCGCGCCGCGCCGCGCCGCGCCTCGCGCCGTGTGAAGGCAATGCTCGGCGCGACTTGGGCTGGCGCGTCCGATCCGCTAAATGTCGGTAACTTCAAAGGCGCGGCGCGGGCAGGGTTGGATTTCGTAGTATAATAAATATAAATATAGTACTTATGTAGTATCGTAATGCCAGGATACTTACTACCTACGAGAAAATACCATAATTTTACCTTCAGGTCGATTAATTCTGTTATTTGTTGAAATAAATTAAAAATATTACTTTAATTATGAAATAAAGTTGTAATAGTTGTTTTAGTTGTAGTAAATCGGCCTATTTACTCCTGATTCTTTCATGCGATGCTGTGAAAGAAAGTAAATTTAATTTGTATTGAATGTATTCCATCTGACGACATGCTATGTCGTGTCAATGCCAAAGACGAAGTTTCGATTGACGGATTGGCTGAGATAAACATCTACTTGCCTAAATTTGGTCAATTTGTACCTACAATAACAATAAAACTAAAATGTCCTTACAAATACATTTTTATTTCAGTTAAATAACAAAATGGACGATAAGCAAAATGCAGTATTATTTTCGACAAGTACCTAGTATAATTTTATTTTCCATATAAGTACAATAATATTTTGAGGGTCTGAATGCAGCCCTGGGCGCGGGCGCGCGCGTGTGTGGCTCGGTTTTGTGCGGAGTTGTGTGTGCGTTTGAACACGTTCATTTCATCTCGAAGCGTTCGAACGTGAGGTACTCTGCGAGCTTAAATATGGAGTGGTCGAATGACACGATTGCCGAATTTTTACATTATTACGAGAACGAACCATCTTTGTTGAACTCGAAAAATGCGGAGCACAAAAATAAGAATGACCAGCACGATGCCTGGATCAGAATAGTTTAGTTAAGGACAAAAAAAACCCGACTGCGTAAAACAAAAAATAACTGAATAGAGTATAACAGCTTGCAATTTGAAAATATAGTATTATATTAAAGTAATTAATTATAGTAACAGCAATTTTGAAAATATGGTATTATAATATATATACAGGTCGTTGTTTTGGTCAGCGACGAGCGACTCAGGGTCGATAATACAATAGATACTGGTGCTAAAAAAAATATAAAAAAAATACTTTATTTTTTATTAATAATAAAAATAATTTTTTTTTTTTGATAATCATGTAATAAGCTAAAGTGTATACATAATACTCAACAGGAGTGCGAGGGAGTAAAGAGGTGGGGCGATGGCGGCTTGTGCCTAGCTCTAGTCAGTGCACGTGCCTAGTAACCATACTTTGCGGTAATTTTATTTCAAATTGAATAAGGTATTTCTCAACATATTTACAGTATTTAATGGAATTAAGTCCATTTTTGGGGAATATATATTTTGTACTACCGCTCCTGGGTCGCTTGTCGCCGACCAAAACAACACCTTGACAGGGTGTTGTTTTGGTTTGATTTTCAAAAATTTTATTATTTTATTTTTATTATAAAAAAAAAGTATTTTTTAAATATTTTTTTTAGCACCAGTATCATTTGTATTATCGACCCTGAGTCGCTCGTCGCTGACCAAAACAACGACCTGTATATGTATGGAATGGGCTGTTTACAAGCTTTCATTTGATACCCATATTTTTGTAATAACGACATTTTTGTTTTAATTCCCCTCCTCTGTTTTTATTCGAAGACGCCATATAAAAATAATATAACCTATGTTACTCCCATAGTTAAGAGGACTCAATTCGTCATACTTTTCATACAAAACCCCTGTACTTATTATGGCGTTGTTAAACATTTTTCGTTAGATGTTTTGAACAAATTAGTATCTTGTGTACTATATCTAGCCTTGTATCTTGGCGTAATTTAAAAAAAGTGTGAAACAAATTCAGTCAAAGCCTCCGAAAAACAGCGTTTTTGCCTGAACTTTGGCCATATCTAATGTACCTATAAATTGTAAAAGTAAAGAAAACATTTAGATACCAGGCTTGCAAATGTATTGGAGATTTTAAATAACTAACTTTTTTTTCACAAACTTGTAAGATTTTTTCACAAGAAGTATACTCCTGGAACAAGTTTTATGAATGCGAAATCATGAATGACGACCTAGCGAAGCGGCCGCGAGTGATCAGCGGAATTTACCGACTGATAACCGACGGCTCTGATGCTATCTCTCTTTATTCGCAGTCAAACGTTACGTTGGATGAAACAACAAGCTTTTAGACTATGCTCGCGTTGAAGTTGCGCCGGCCACAGAGGGCCGCCTTAAGACGAATCTAACGACACCTCATGTTTAACTCCATCAAGCCGTTTAGGCTGCAGAGCATGCCAAAGAAAGACATACATACACTCGAAAAACATAACCCTCCTCCCGGTTCAGTCGGGTAAAAATAGAAATTGTTATTTAAGGGGGCCAACGCAACTTCAACGCAAGCATAGCCTAAAAGCTTGTACCTTTCATCCAACATAATGTTTGACTGCGAAAAAAGAGAGACAGTATCAGGAGCCGTCGGTTATCAGTCGGTAAATTCCGCTTATCACTCGCGGCCGCTTCGCTAGGTCGTCATTCATGATTTCGCATATCATAAAATTTGTTCCAGGAGTATACTTCTTGTGAAACAATCTTACAAGTTTGTGAAAAAAAGTTAGTTATTTAGAATCTCCAATATATTTGCAAGTCTGGTATCTAGATATTTCGTTACTTTTTCAATTTATAAGTACATTAGATATGGCCAAAGTTCAGGTAAAAATTGTGCAAAAACGCTGTTTTTCGGAGGCTTTTACTGAATTTCTTTCACACTTTTTTTTATTTTTGCCTAGATACACGGCTAGATATAGTGCACAAGATACCAATTTGTTTAAAACATCTAACGAAAAATGTTTAACAACGCCATCATCAGTACAAAGCTTTTGTATTGAAAGTATGGGCGGATTGACTGCTCTTAATTGTCGTTTTAAATTTCTCCATGGCTGGACGTGCGACATTGTGCGTTGCGTGTCTCGATATGCGGCAAATTCCAATCCAACGAGCGCCGCGCCGCGCCGCGCCCGTGAGAAGGGGTGACTCGGGCTCGCGCGTGGCGCGTGCTTGCTCGTAGAAATCGGCGCGGCGCGGCGCGGCTCGGCCTACGACGCGCCGTGAGAAGCCACCATAAGTCATTCGATTTGTTTAGTGTAACTCGCACTAAGCCTACAGCTCGCTGGAAGCGTGTCATCGGTCAGCGGGACTAGTGGCTTGTAGCGGCAAGTGCGCTTGCCGCGAGGCGTCAACTATTTTATTTAGTCACTGTAAAATTTACTTTAACGCATACGATTTAAAGGCCTCACTTGCATGGCAATGTGAATGCCGAGGCGTAGCCGTGCTGTTACAGTGAGCGGTGACCCTAATATATATGTTAAATTTAATTTTAAATCAGAAGTGTTCTTTCATTTATTTATTTGTTATTTGCGAGTTTAATATTTTTGCAAGTGGCACATTATTTGAAATGAAAATTTTCAAAGTTCATGATGTAGGAGTTCATGTATTTATAGACTTCATAAGCAATTTATATATAATATTATCTGTAATCGCAATCTTGGACGTTATCTTATATCAGCTCGTTAAGAATTTATTTCAATAATATCGTGTACATAACTTTATCCCGGTTTATTTTTAGACGTACTCACTGTCGGAGGTAATCCCAACTTGACGTCGGGAGAACAGATTTACATAAATTCAATATCGTTCTAAATACACGCTAATAGCTTTAATATGCGGCGAGATTGAATATCTCGCTATTCCACTGCAATGAATATAATCTGGATCATCAATTTTATTATGCAAATATTCTTACGCGACCGGTTAATCGAGATCCCTGAAATTAAGTTAAATATTTCCATTTTTAGTTTAATGGGAGACCTTTTGTTAGTGGATGGTTCAAATATTGTATTCTTAGAACTAAACTGATTAATGAATATCAGAGATAAATTAAATGTGATTTTGGATTTCGTTTTTAAAGTAAGGCTTTAAAATTAAGTTCAGATTTAATCTAATGATAAAATATAGTATATATTGATATTCAATTACCTAGTGATTACATTAGTAATTGAATATTGAAATTAGATTCAATCAGTTTGCTTCAATATGATTGAATGAAAATTCAATAACAGCGTTATCAAGAGAAAATCTATGAAAGTTGTAAAAGTTGTTTCACTGTGTTTATTACAATGTAATGAACTGTAAAAAAATATGTTAACTATAATAATTAAAAATCATACCGTCTAGTAGTTAGGGACACATGGGACCAAACACAAAAAAATTGCGAAAACAACGTATGTCTGTCTAGTCATCCAAATAGTATTTTTTTGTCTTGTTCTCATGTGGATAGGCTTGTGTTGTGACCACAAACTTACAATGGTTAGTGGCGATGTGAACGAAGGTGGTAAACACATAAAATCTACAAAGAAACTGTGTCTCAAGTACAGTTCTCGAGACACGCTGTTATGTTCTTGGCGACAGATTTTAAATGTCCACAAAACGCCGCTTTACCCAACCCAGTGCGGGCGGGGTGCAGCCCGATACAGAATTAATTGAATCCTTAGCGACGTTATTATTAGGTAAAATGTTAATTTGTTAATGTTATTTTCGATGGTAGGCGGTGTGACGACCCCGTCATCCAAAGTCGAGTTCGAGGCAAAGAGAGAGCCTACTAGATCAGCTTTATCCTTAGCACTATGGGCCAAGTTTCCGTCCGGCTTACGTACTGGTAGCAAGGACGACTGGCAAAAGTTTCCTTCAGCAGCTTTGGCAAGAGACCAAAAAGCGCGACTCCCAGAGGGAAGGCTAGTTAGCCTCTCACCAATTCTGCCGACGAAATTGAACTTAGCCCTAGCAATCATTCGCTTACTGGATCTCGAGGCGGCGTTAAATTTGCGATTCGCATTAGAGATGTTAGGGTCCTGATTAGTTCGGGCCGTGGTCCAAGCCTCATACAAAGTCTGCTTATAGTGTCTAGCTTCTTTGCAGGGCCGATGAAACCACGGTCGTTTCTTCACCCCCTCAGCCACTAACGGATTTGGGATATAACATTCCATTCCCGCCAGTATCGCCTCAGAAACAGCAGCTGCAGAGGTGTCAGGATCATCTGATACGAAGCAAAGCTGCCTCCTCGGGTACGATGCGAAGAATTCACGCAATCCAACCCAGTCTGCTGACTTAAAATGCCACTCGCGATGATGCCTTCAGAACGACATACGCCCCAGAAAAACAGAATATTGTGACGTTCACAAAATTCTGTTCTTACGTGGATGAAAGGGGCAAAAGCAAATAGAATAAAATTATATTTCAAGCAAATTCAAGTATGCTATATCTTTTACTGATAATTTCGTTATTGCCTACTTATAATTGTGGTGTACCATAACCACATATATGGTATAAGATAGGTACATATAACGATAAGACAAAATTGTTTTCGCACATTATTTACCGCAAATAAATTATACGCATTTCTATTTTGCTAAATATTGTATAAATACCGTAACAATATTAATTAAACATTCACAGCTTCGAGAGAAATCGAATTGGTAAGTGTTTCGATCGATTTTTTATGATTTATAAATAAATAAATATGAATTATAATTATCTAAAACCTTTTGTACCTTGTATTAATTTCAAAAGCAGTTCCTGATAAATTTTTATTTCTATCGATGGTAGTTTCAGTAGCAATAGTAGTAAATGGCTTTGACTTTGACTTTACTATGTAGTTTGCTCCCACTAGATAGGGTTAAAATCATATGTAGACAAATATACTGAAATGTCACTTAAATTTAATAGTACCTACCTTTGTTTAGAATAGGGAATAGGGGAATATTTTCAATTATTTAATACGCTCCAATATCTTTAAGAGTTTTAATAATTAATTTTTATGAGATTTTTATTAACGTGTTTATAATATAAAACAAATGTGTACAAATTACAGTCTCAGTCGATGTATTAAAATTGAAAATATTTTTTATTTTCGTAATATCCATTCTAATTCCTTAATTTCTTATTTTAGATAAAATTCAAAATATCAAAATGTCTGACAATAAAATAAATGAATGGCATGGTACGAGATCACCAAACTATTATCTCAATACAGATCTAAAATTTCCTTATTCTGAAGTACCATTCTTGGGAGAATTTACGTTGAGCAAAATACCACAGACTAAGGGTGATCTAATTGAGCACATCGATTATTGGGGGGAAGGACGAGTCCTGATGGAAGACCACGTGAGCGGATTCTCTAAATGCTACAACATCAATCATCAGTACAAACTGGTGAGCACAGGACCAGACGCCGGCAGGAAAATTCCAAACAGAATACCCGTCACCAGCAATACCGAGTGCGACACCAGCAGATACATCAGAGAAAACTCCGTTAAATTAGTCACCGTTTCGGGGCTCATTGATAACACTTGCGCCAAAGACATAGCGCGCATAGTCAACGAAAAAGTTGGAAAAGTTGTCGTTTTTAGACAAGACAACGATTCGGAGGCGATTGACACTCTCAGTAAAGAACTACAAACAAAGACAGTTATTAATAGCCACGACATTGAATTACCGGAGGAAATTCGAGACCAGAATGTAAGCGGCCAATTCCAAATCTACTTGAATGCGACCGATCTGAAGGAAAAACTTTACAATCATATCATCAATGGTGACTTTGATACTGCCGTCACCATGAGCAAAACGATGCAGATGAGAGGCAACAGTATCCTATTCTATGAAACGATCGCAAAATTACTTGAAGATGGCGTAAAGAATATCATGGAATACGCTTACAAGCTTTGGCATACAGAATCAAAAGATATCGTTGTGAATTATTTCCCCAAACAGTTTCAACTTATTTTTAATCAGGATGCCGTTAAAATAGTAAATAAAAAGGACCATATGTCGCTTAAACTGGGAGAATGGTTAGCCCCTGAAGGTGAGAAACTTGCTTGGGGCGACAACATGGGCTACTCGGACGAGAAATTGACATGGAGCTTCATTCCAATTTGGGAAGAGAATGCTGTATATTTTAAAATTAAGAATCATCATAATAACATGTATCTGAAATTGGTTGAAGATTACGACGGCTATGGTGATAGGAAAGCTCGGGGTTCGAATGATTCTGAAGAAGTAAGCAATGTATTTTCCTTGGAACCTTTCATGTTTAAAGATGAAGTACTATTCTATATAGTGAACTGTGAGTACAATCAAGCTTTGAAACTAGATATTGTGCCGGATTCGGTTGGAGACAGGAGAGCTTGGGGACATAATGGCTCTGCACAAGGTCATCCCGGATATTTTGGGTGGTATATTAACTTACATGTACGTTAAAAATGCCTTTTGTTTTATTCGTGTAATCGAATAATGATTATTTTTTATTTTGCCATTTTATTTGCTTAATGTATATTTTGCTCATTAAATAATTTGAGTTTATTTGTTTTTTTCCTTCACTAAATAGTGTTTTTGAAGTGATAGTAGATAGTCAAAAAATGGCACGCTTGTGCAGTTGGTTTTTCGTCACTAAATAGTGCTTGTGACGAAATAGTAGGTAGTCAAAAAATGCCACGCTTGGTTTTAATACAGATCGTGATACTTGCGTTATCTAACTATATCATTATCATATACGACGGGCCAGTTGGCGATTCACCTTACGCGCCGCAGGTCGTGGGTTCGTTTCCCACATCAGGACATGCATTTGTGTGCATGAACATGTCTGTATGTCCTGAATCTGGGTGTAATATGTATATTAAGTATGTATTTACAATCAAAAAGTAGTATATGTATTATATCAGTTATCTGGTTTCCATAGTACAAGCTCTGCTTAGTTTGGGATCAGATGACCGTGTGCGAGGAATGTCCCAGGATATTTATTTATTTTTTATTTTATATCTATATCTGTGGTTCATCACCACAGCAAACTAGTTTCTCGCAAGATATGAAAATCAGACCTATCGCTGTTTTATTTAGCTATATAGTTTATTATGTACCAATTTATTGGAGGAAATAAAAAAAGCGTAAATGAGTAAAAATCGGAGTTCAGATTGGAGAGTATTGACTTGAAAAATAATGACGAGAATAAAAAAAACAACGGGATGCACTCTGGGATTACCGGCAGAAGTGAAAACTTGAATAATATATTAACGTTGTGCATTTTTGAAACTAGAAATTTTTCACATAGTGTTTTTGTACAAGGGAAAGCTAGTTCAAGATACATGTACATATAATACTTTTGAATAAGATTTTTTTATTAACTTAAAATGGGAACAAAAATGGTACCTACCTTCCGGCTAGCTAGAGAATATTATAAGAATTTGTACATATGAATACAGTCTAATTTGCAACTACTCTCCCTCAGTCTTACGAATTTTCGATCAGGGTCACGTGACATCTGACGCGAGTTTAACATTTTTTACCCATCCCAAAAAGTGCACAACGCCGCTAAAGAAGTTTTCACTTCAAAAATACGATAACGGTTTTAGGGTTCCATGACCAAAGGGCAAAACAGAGCCTTTTCACCATCTCTATTCTTTTCACCGTCACTCTGCTTGTATTGTCGAGACACACTGTCTTGTTCTTGGCGACAAATTTTAAATGTGACAACTAAAAAACCAGCCCGGCAAGTACTACAAAGTACCCTACCACCATACATTTTGCTATGTTTTCCTGATGATGTTTTCCTCTTTTGAGTCACCCCTTACCATCAGGCGGGCCGTATGCTTGTTTACTACCTAAGAGGTATGAAAAAAATAACCCTGACCTGTCTTTTGTCGGTATAATATTATTTCCGCTTGTAATTAAAGTAAATGGTCTATTAATTTCGGAACTCGCTGATGACCCAGTCTTTGATGTAGTTATAGTATATGGAAACCATTCATCGTGTTTGCTTTGATTCGGGTCTACATAGAAGACTACATAAATGATGAACGTGTCTTCATGTGTTCGTGTGCTCTGCTGAGTTTGTGATCGAATAACCGTGTGTGAAGAAGGTCCGACTGTATTTATTTAAATAAAATCTACTACTTTATAGTATATTAGCTTCCCGCGGTTTCATCCACCTTCACGAGGGTCCTTTTTTATCCCGGGATAAAAAGTTTTTTTTTTTTTTTTACTGTTTATAGGCCTGTGTTTGACCGCAATCTCACCATGGTAAGTGATGATGCGGCCGAAGGTGGTAAGCACACAAAGCCTAGAAGGAGCTGGCTCTCAAGTTCAGCTATCGGAACACACCGAAAGGTGCTTGGCGACAGATTTTCAACTTGAGGGTAGTAGCCAGCCAGGCGGGTACTACAAAGTATCCTACCACCGTGCTATGGTTTCCTCACGATGTTTTCCTTCACCGAAAGCTCAAGCTCATTGTAGGATTCGAACCCGGGACCTTCGTCCCGGTATCCGACGTCACTGCCACTGAGCTATCATCGCCTTACATTAAGTATCCTATGTGTTAATTCAGATTCTATCTGTATGAATTTCATCCAAATCCATTCAGACGCTATTGCGTGAACTTACCAGTAAAATTCGAAAAATTCTATCACTAACAAAATCAAATCAAAAATCAAAAAGTCATTTATTCAGTTTAGGCCTTAGTAAGGCTCTTATGAACGTTATGTACATACAGTTGAATTTACCACCGGGACAGGAAGGGACATCTTATCCGAGTGGTCTATTTTTTTTCACATGAGTGCGGGTGAATCGTTGATAGTTCCAGACAAACAAAAAACATTATAGATAGTAGTATATATTATAGTAGGATCTTCTTAAACCAGAGGTGTAGAAACCGTAGGTATACAATACGGAAGAGATTTTCAAAATTCAACCCCTAAAGGGCGATAAAATAGGGGATCGCGAATGAACTTGCGTGGCGGAAAGCTAGAACCTAATAAACAAGGCGCTGTACCGTAATCCGGGATTATTCGGAGCTGCTTGGGTGCGCAACCGATTTCGTGCGGAATCGAATGGGTTCTATTATCAATAGAGGGCTCGCGTGGGTGACATATGTCACCCAGGGTGTAAAATTGCTAAATAACTTTTGAACGAATTGCGCTTCAGTGATGACCTCTCAGGTATTTCTCAAGTATGGGTCGTTCCATCCATCAGTAGTGCGAGATCTTGCTAGGCGAATCCACCTCCGCTCAGTGTATTTATAAAGTACGTGGGTGGCATGTTTGTCCGGATCAGCAAATCATAGAGTAGGTACCCTAGTTGTGTCGAAAACGCTATTGAATAGGAACAATGCGTTCTTTATCTTTGTACGAATATAATTTATTTACCAAATTAAGGTGTTACAAAGTTTAAAAAAAATTTGGTTTCAATAAGTACCTACAAAATATGCTAATTTTTATAGAAGTTTTTTTTTTTATAATTCAAATAAGTTATGTTGTCTTTTGATAAAATATTAAGTAAGGAATAAAGTTGATTCGTAACATTATAATTTATTTACTTTTATAAAATAAGAGACGTAAAAAAAAACAATATAATGGGTGACACATGTGACCCGCGCGAGCCCTCTAGTATGCAATACCGACCTCTATTCATAAAGAGGCACACGATCGCTGCACGATCGCGGTTTATGAAAACTGCAACAGCATGAGCATTTTTTAATAAAAAATAAACGGTACTTACCGATTGGAACGGTAAACGAAAATACCTATCTCTACTTGAGTCTGCAATGAACAGATATCTTTATTCGGCTTACTCAGTGCATTTCTTATTGGAATGAACTCGCTCTTTATTCAATTTTTTTTTAAATAAATGTATAGGTTTTTTGATAAGTGATGATATGACCGAACATCACAACTGCTACTGATAAAATAACGGAGGGTGCTTGACGACATATTGTGCTGGCGAAAAGTACCCTACTACCGTGTGCTATGATTTCTGATGGAGTTTCGATAGAGAGATGGCTATAATCTTAAAGTCCGTCCCACCTGATTACGCCCTGAGCCGAGCTTCGTGTCCCATCTGGGGCGCCCTCAGCCGAGGTTCATACCCCACCTGGGGCGCCCTCAGCCGTAGTTACCTAAACTATAATAACCGGTTGAGAGCTTGCTCGCCGCATTGTCAGCATACGGGTGACAAGGCACTCAGAGCCACCACCTTTTGTCAGTAAAAAAAATGTTCTTTCGCCTGTCTGAAATGTTATATGCTGTGAAAACTTGTAAAAGGTGATCGCTTATTTAACTAACCCGCTTCTCTGCTAGATACCCTTCTAACAGTTTCCTCATGATGTTTTCCTTCACCGAAAGCTTAAGCTCAATGTAAGATTTGAACTTTTGTCAGGCATTCGACATCATCACTGGGCTAACATTATCGCTAGAATTGATGATGAAGCAACTACAGCATTACTGTTACGCGTTTCCGGGATGTATAACAATCAGGAAAATGAAATTAATTAATTTGCTCGAAACCATTGAGCTATTATTACTACGTATGAAGGAGCTATCATAAGCAAAGATTATGTCCCAATTTATTAGATTCAACTAAATTTTTCTTTAGCGCTGAAATAATAATTAGGTGGTCGTCTAAGCAGACAGTAGAAACACGTAGCGCTATCAGAAAGCTTTTAGGAGTATTTTTCTCGCAAACACCGTGATTTTCATGGCGCTTACGCGTTTCGTTAATCGTTCTACAACAAGAACTGTGGCCGGGTGGCCTCACTTGAACGGAACATAGTTGTGATGTGTGGTGTCTTCTCTATAAGTAGTAATAATAGCTCAATGCTCGATACATGGTTTGTTTGGTTCTTACAATATTAAAAGTATGTTTCATATATTTCGTCACATTTAACATACCTACAATTTACATAAATGAAAATAAAAATAAGTTAATTCAATTAATAGGCAAGATATAAATTTCAACTATTTATGACAGGTATTCCAGACATTGATTTCTAAATAATAAAAACTAACCATCAAACTGTAGGTACCTCTTTATATTAGTATTCAAAGATTATGCCACCAAAATTTATCCCAAACCAAGGATTTCAAAGATGTTTCGTAATAAACCAATACTATTTGAATAATATATAATTCAGGTCGCCGTTGTATCTAAATTACATTATCGCAAGGTTGTAACGTGGCCTGTCATTGGCTGTTCACAAGTCAATATCAATTTGCTGACTTTTAAGGTAAGCGCGACGTAAACGGAATGAATCTATTATTCGTAGGCCGAGATCAATCCATTTTGGTGTTAGAGATTTCAAGCATTTATTATTTCTTATTTATTAATTATTTTTTTACGAAACCATATTTATAAAAATGTTTATAATAAAGATATAACTAACAATAAAAATCCGAGCAAGTGCGAATCTGAGTCTGATTCAGTTCCGACCATTCTTAGGCGCATCGTTCTTGGATGGAGTTCTTTCATTGTTGAAAAAAAAAACAGACCGCACAACTAAATTTGTTTGTGAAGGAATTTTGATGATTTAGAACTGTGCTATAGGTGTTACCATATCAGAGATCAGGGAGAGAATGGCATTTTTATGTAATTTTTCACGATAAGTCAAAAACTACGCAACAAAAGAGAAACAAAACAAATAAAAATCGGTCTTGGAATCTACAAATGATACCCCATTCAAACTTGTAGCCCTGCTTTTGGTCCCACATTTCGGTCCCTTTAGCAAAGATAATACAATTTTTTTCAATTTTCATTGCAATAAGTAAGGTTGGGTAAGCAATATTTAAAACTATTCCCAAATCAATAGTATTAGTGGTTGCTGTAATTATTACAGCGTTATATTACAGTGTAATACAACTGTAACAGATGGACAGACAGACGGGCGGAGTGGCACCATAAGGGTTCCTTTTTACCCTTTTGGTTCAGAACCCTAATAAAACCTAAACTGCTTATAAATAGAAAGCGTACCAAAAAGGCGTTCAATTTAGCCCCTTACTTATGAAGGTCAAAGGTACTGAAGTTACCGCCATCGTCAGTTCGGAAGTCGCTCTTTACTGAGAAGAACAGGCAATAAACTCAGCAAGGTTATTTTTTTTATATTTTCTTTGCTTATGCAGCGGATCAACGCCTTGCTTAGAAATAATATTTATCAAGAGACTGTCTTTCCTTGTCGCATTATTTTTGTATGTTTTTGGTATAGTCCTACAAACTTATTTGGGCCGGCGGTCAAAGAGGAACTAACGGCGCCATTTTGAAATGTCAATCGCCATTGATTAAAGAGAATATAAACATATATGCCCATTGGTTGTTTGATCCACCAAATGCAATAACAGGGACTCTCTCACAGGGCCAGATAACTTCTGGGACTATACTTAGACGTATAATATGGGCTGTCAAAAGTGATGGAAATAAACAACCAAACATAGTCAGATTGTCCAAAAAATATTCGAAAAATGTAACCTTGCTGAGTTTCTTGCCGGATTCTTCTCAGTTTAAGGCCGAGTTCCGAACCGGTGGTAACTTCAGTAAATGTGACCTTCATAAGTCTTATGGGGCCTAAATTGAATAAATGGCTTTGACTTTGATCTAGTTGACTGACGAATTAGTCGGTCATAAGTTTATTTACACGAGGTTCACATAAATATCAATAACCATGGATCATATGTTTGTACGGAAACTTTAACTATGGGATAATGGTCGACCCTTGTCATGAAGGGCACGACAGGAAGTAAGGTATATTGTGTGACTGTCATGACCATGGCGGAAGATGTCGGAAAACATGACATTTACATGTGAGCTGACTACTTGAATTTGATCGCCATCGCTTGTTATAAATAAATATGTTATGTGTTTATAAATATGTACAAATTATAATCTATACAAGGTCCATCTAAAGTCTTGGCGTATATTTTGAGGCATGAATGTATAGGTCATTAGTAATCAAAAAAATATATTAGACTAGCTTTAGCCCGCGACTTCGTCCGCGTAAAGCATTTCTTTTTTCTAGATAATCACTACATTAAAACAAAGTCCTCCGCCGCGTCTGTCTATCTATCTATTCACGATAAGCTCAAAAACTACTACACCGATTTTCATGCTGTTTTCACCAATGGATAGAGTAGTTCTCGAGGAAGGTATATAATTGTCAAGTTTTTGTATACATTGGCTAAAATATAATGATATTTGTTGGAGGTGTCGAAAAAAATAAGCCGTCTGAGAACTTTCAACGAAACGCAAAAACTACTGAACGGATTTGGATGAAATTTGGCACACAAAAAGAATATGTTCTGGATTAACATATAAGATCCTTTTTATTCCGGGAAAACATACGATCCCTCGGGAATGCGGGTGAAACCGCGCGGGACATTTTTTTTTTATTATCGTGTGGAAATCCTCATAGGATACCCGACCGCCCTGGGGGGGAGCGGCCAGGTTATGCCGGAGTTTTACCGGCTAAAACCCAACGGTGGTCGCCACCTGCGCTATAGGAGGGGGGCGGGCTCTCGTGTTGAACGCGTACCTGCTCACCTCTCCAAACGCGGCGCTTTAATAGCTCATCCCAGGGGAAGTCTGACACTTCCCCCCAGCACCCTCGCTGTGCTATCGCACGGTGAGTCGTGACCACATCGACTCATCGTCCTCCTTGGGGTCGCTTCTGGGCGCGGGACATCTACTATAATATATAGAGCTTTGTTCATGGCTGTTGCCCACCACTACGTGTGATATTTAAAAAAAGTACAGGTAGATTGGGAGCTCACACGTAAGAATGCTACATAAAATTGGCCGTGGGAGAAACAGTCCTACCACAAATCAACTCCATCATATTTCAGAGTTTGTCGCTGTGATTTATTAATAGTTATCGCGAAACAAACCTTGATTGGGAACTGCAATCTTTTAAATTCAAAAGGAAGGTGATTTGGGATCAATGGTATACGTGGCACGAAGATTGTTTCTCCTCTGGCTGTATCAGTTAATATTATGACCTCAATAACATTGCGGTGGAGAGCTGCTACTTGTAGTCTAGTTCCCGTGACTTCGTCCGCGTGGAGTATTTCTTATTTCTAGATATGAATCATTGTAACAATATAGAGATTGTTCATGACTATTGCCCGCCACTACATGTGATATTTGACACAAGTTCAGGTAGATTGAGAGCTCACACGTAAGCATGCCTCATAAAACTGGCTGTGGGAGAAACAGTCCTGCCGCAAATCAACTCCATCATATTTCAGAGTTTGTCGTTGTGATTTATTAATAGTAATCACGAAACAAACCTTCGCAACTCTCGCCATCAACGGGGAGTTCATCCTCACACATTGGAACCAAAATGGTTTCCTACTTTGCGATTTCAAAGGAGTTTCCTATCGCGTACGCACAGGCTGTGGAATGAGCCTCCCGCCGTGGTTTTCCCAAAGGAGTTTAGCATGGAGTTCTTCAAAAAGGGTGTAAAGAGATTTCTACAAGGTTGGTAGCGCGCGAATAATACTCCTGTTGTTGAAGCGTCCATATATAGGCTACGGTGACCGCTTACCATCAGGTTAGCCATATGCTTGTTTATTACCATAGTATAATAACATAAATTTGCTCGTGGCAGGCAGACAGATAGACGGATAGACGGGCGGATAGATCTCCGCCCGTCTATCCGTCTATCTGTCTGCCAACCTCCACAAGTTCCTCAACCATTTGCAGACATCTATTTGCTCGTGGCAGACAGACACATAGACAGGCGGCAGAAAAGGCTTAGTAATAACACGATACACGTCATGTACATAATTATTACTTGAATATAACATTTTGTAAGTAAACTACTTAAATACGAAATGTAATCCACTTTTCACCCTCTCAAGGGTTGAAATTCAAAAAATAACGATATACATTGCGTGAGTTTCCAATCATAAGCCTAAATAATTAATATAGTTATGTTTTTAAAAAAAAGAACTTAAATATAAAAAATCCCCCCTTAAGTATTGAAATTCCAACAATAAATACATACGTTCATAGTAAATTTAGTTTACTTTGAAAATAAAGGAATTCCATACACAACTTTATCCCTTTTTCACCCCTTAAGGGGTGGAATTATCAAGAACGCTGTGACAACTATAAATTAATTTGCAATCGTCAGCCTAAACACAAAAGACGAAGATCGTAACTTCAAAACTGACGGACTTTCATAAAACTTTTATCCCCTATTTTACCCCCCTAGGGGTGGAATTTCCATAAATCCTTCCTTAGTGGATGCCTACACTGTATGATAGTAAATTTAATGAAGTTCACTGTGGAATTGAAGGACTTACATACGCAACTTCATCCCCCTTTTCCCCACTTCGGGGGTGGAATTATCACAAACGCTGAGACACCTATATATTAAATTTCAATCGTCGGCTTAAGTATAAAATTCGAAGATCCTAACTTCAAAACTGACGGACTTGCATACAAACTTTCATCCCCTATTTTACCCTCTTAGGGGTGGAATTTCCAAAAATCCTTCCATAGTGGATACCTACACCGTATAATAATACATTTTGTGAAGTTTACTTTGAAATTGAAGGACTTGCATACACAACTTCATCCCCCTTTTCCTCCCTTCGGTGGTTGAATTATCACAAACGCTGAGATAACTATATATTAATTTTCAATCGTCAGCCTAAACACAAAATTTGAAGATCCTAACTTCAAAACTGACGAACTTGCATACAAACTTTCATCCCCTATTTTACCCCCTTAGGGGTGGAATTTCCAAAAATCCTTCCTTAGTGGATGCCTACACCGTATAATTATACATTTAGTGAAGTTTACTTTGAAATTGAAGGACTTGCATACCCAACTTCATCCCCCTTTTCCTCCCTTCGGTGGTGGAATTATCACAAACGCTGAGATAACTACACATTAATGTTCAATCGTCAGCCTAAACACAAAATTTGAATATCCTAAATTCAAAACTGACGGACTTGCATACAAACTGTCATCCCCTATTTTACCCTGTTAGGGGTGGAATTTCCAAAAATCCTTTCTTAGTGGATGCCTCCACTGTATAAGGTATCTTTGTGCAAAATTTCAAATCTCTAGGTCCAGCGGTTTGGGCTGTGGGCTGATATATCAACAATCAGTTTATCATTTTATATATTAAGATAAATAATCCGTACATTGAAAATACTAGATTATTTATAAATTAGTACTTGGAGACCACGCACAGGCAAGCGAAGTGTGGGACGCCCCCCCGCTAGGTGGACCGATGACCTGCGAACCTTGGCGGGCGGTGGGTGGATGCGAAAAGTGGAGGACCGGAAGAGGTGGCGACTACTGGAAAAGGCCTATGTCCAGCAGTGGACGACCACAGGCTGATGATGATGATGATGATGAATACTTGGTACTTATATAAAGTTCAATTTTGTTTTTTTTTTATCTTGAACCATCAGACGGATTATTTTTCTAATATCTAAGACCTTATATAGAAAATTTCCTCAAGTCTGCCGCTGCTTCCAATTAACGGCAAGGTTCCCAGAAGGCTGGCAGCGTTTTCTCTTTGGATAGCCAAGCTGATGCGTTGGCGGAAAAAGCTCCCTGCCCGCTGGTCTCCGAATGAGAAGTTAGAATTGAGTTACTTAGAGGACGTTGTGACTTTGATTTCTTAAAGAAATTATGCAACTTTGTAAAGCATTTATATTATCTCAAATAAAATTTGATTAGAATTCAACTCTCTTCCACAAAGAAATAAAGTAAAAAACAAATTAATTAAAACAAAATTGTATTTTACTAAATAGATTTTTATAACAATAACAAGTAACTCGGTAAGCTTAATTATTTTATTGTATGAAAATATCACCATAAAAATTTCAACTCTAATCAGTTTCTTATCTAGAGCTAAGAATAAAGTAGTCACCTTATACAAACCAAAACATGTAAGCTAATACGGACCACTGAAAGTCAACGATATTATTAGTATTATTACGTGTTTACAGTAACGAGGTTTCTGGTACGTTGTCAAGTATAATAGACGTAACCCTAATTTAGACACAAAGGTCTATTGAGCTAATTTGGTGGTAATTGGCAACTGTTGCTTCAATATCGATATTCATGTCACCAAATTGGAAAATGAGTATTCAACAGCTATTAAAATCATCTCTCTTTTCTACTAATTTGCTGATTTATAGTTTATTTTTATGTTGCCAACTAGCGACCCGCCCCGGTTTCGTACGGGTGCAATGTCGGTTGGTGTCGAGCGATTTACGCGCCCGCGCTCCTCTCGGCCCGCCCGTTATCTTTTAAAATATAAATGATAATGATTTTCTGAAAAGAGCAAACGTCCTAACTAACTTCACTAAGTTCAAAATTATTCAGATCAAAGTTGTTCGACTGTTTATCTTGTCAACAAGTTTTATTTTATTTTATGTTTTGATAAACTAAAACCATCTTGTTGGTTTAACCTGCTATTGTTATTTATGTCAATTTAAAATAGGGCAATGACATCATTGAAAAAAAAAAAAACATCATCATATAAATCAGTGGGTACTACAAAGTACTCTACCACCGTGCTATGGTTTCCTCACGATGTTTTCCAACGCCAAAAGCTAGCACCTGCTTTATGTATTCAACAAACTACTGAGGTATTTCCGATAAGGATAGCCCTTACAAGAGTTACTTTTTGTAGCTGTGATAATCGCGGCTACTAAAAATAGTAATCACGCCGGGCACAGGAATCACCCTGTGGCCGTTGATTGCGCTGATCTCGCGGGAATCGAAGAGAAATAATGAGGACTATAGTTCTACCACTTACCCGTGATGCGGAGATGTTTGCACTGCACTTACACCGTTGGTAATATGTAGTGTAATGATGTGAAATTGTGTTACTGTATGTTTATCTGTGTGTAGGTGGTGTTTGGCGATGTATTTGTCATGAATTTAAAGAAAATAATATTAAAAGAAGCGGGATGATTTTATAGCGGGTCAGGCTCAAGCACAAGCGATAGAGAGAAGAAAAAAACAAAAGAAAATCATAAAGAAAAAATTTAAATGTTGAAATCGTTCCAATAAAAAAAATAAAAACTATACAGCCAGCGCTATTGAGAACTTGCGTAGGTAAACGGCGTGACTATACTCTCGGCCTTTGAAAGTTCCCTTTCAAAAGAAAAGTGATAATGCGGAAGTCAATCAATGTTTAAAATAAATGTGACTTGTATAATATGTATGAGCAAATAACTAGATATTTAAAAAAATTAAGATTAATTGTTATAGTGCATATACAACTTTATTTACTTATCAAAGAAATATCTATATTGAATTATATGCCTACAGTATTGACTTAGTAAAAGACAGGTGCACTATGGGGCGCTACGGGCCTTATGTACGTACCCGCGTGAAATTAAAAACAGTTGCCACTCGTGAGAGTGTCCACTTGAATCTTGACTCAAGTCGGTACAAAGCGGATTCGAACTTAATATATTAAATTCATTGCGAAAATGATAAAATTTTAACGTAAATATGAGTTTAGTTTCAACAAACTCTAAATTATTCGCGGTAATGAAGTTTAGAAATATATAAATATAAACTAGTTTTCGTAAAGGACTGATCCAATTCGAATCCTGAGAAGAGAGTTGACACAAAACGTTAAATTCGTATGTGGTAGTAAGTAGAACCGTTTTGGTTTCAGGTATTTTGAATGTTGATTTTTGTTTAAATGAAGTTAGCCACGTGAAATCGATCTAGGAACGTATTTATCCAATAATCAGAAAAAGCTAAAATATGTTTTATAATGCGTCGAAGTTGATAAGTATTCGATAGAGTGTGTAGTAACTTAGCAAGTAACAAAACAGCGGATATCTCGAAAAGAGGCATGGTGATAATTTTGTTACTAGGCGATATTCTAGACTTTGAAGACACTAGGGTTGTCACACGCTCACCAAAAATCTTTTTCGTTTCATCTTTACTTAAATCACGTAGGCGGTGCGATTTGCGAATATGTTGAAGTAATTCATAAAAAATACTTGACCATTTAATTAAGTCAAAACCGCAGGATGTTAACATATTTTCTAACCGTTGCATCACATCGAATGCGATAGCCTTATTGGGAAGTGAACATATAAAATTGCGTTGTGCGAATTTGGCAGCGAGTGGAAAATGCGTTGTTTCTAAACAAGGTAATCCGACTAAAGATCGTCCCGAGTCGTCGCGGTATATCGTAGAAACGTAAAAAAATCTTCACCTTGCTTATGCTCCTCAGGTGGAATCGGAAGGTCATAGACCTTGTCCAATTCGGAAAAGTTGCCGAGTTCATCGTGAGTCTTCGCGGAAGTAGTCGCGGTTGAAATATATGAATACGAAACTTCGGCATCGTTTTCATTATCGAGTTGTGACTCGCCCATGACTATATAGCCGAGGGTGGTAAGAAAAGCGGAAGGATGTTGCGGAGGTCCCGTGACCTTGCCCGGCAACAACAGATTGATAAATAATTTTGCACCTAGAAGAATTTCAACCTCGGACGGGTTGAAGAAATTTTCATCGGCGAGCGGTAAGTATTTTAAATACGAGAGTGATTGGATGTCGAGCGGTGTACTAGGTAAATTACCCGAAATTTGATTAAGAACCAAGATATCAATAGCATATGATTGGGACGGATCCATTCTACTGAAAAATGTAAAATAAGCTTTACCCTTAGCGGTGTTAGAATGATCGCCAAGCCCTTTCACTATAGTTCCACTCGTTGACTGATCGATTGATAAACCTAATTTTTGACAGCATGCGGAAGTAATAAAATTATTTTGTGAACCTGAGTCGATAATGCAACGGCACGAAATTAAATTGTTATGACGATCCAATACGTTTACAAGTGCAGTTCCTAATAGCGTATTAGTATTTTGAGGTTTAGGAATATTTAAATTTTGTTTGTGAACGCTATCAGCTGATAACAAGCTCATGGTCATTGAATTATTACACATAGAAACAAAGTACACGCGCGAAACATAATCCATTCAATTGGAGCCATGATGGCTCCAAATGACCGCCGCGCTATTAGTGTACTGACTGGCGTTTTAGTGAATGGAGCTCTCAGAAAAATAATAAATATGACGGTTTGTGCAGTAAAATTTTGTCATAATTCATCAGGGAAGAAAGATTAGAATTCTGTTGTAATATTCCACAGATAAGCCACTAATTTTATTGCGTAATTCATCTAAAATAACAAAATACAAAAATAAAAATACTTCACTCAGATTTCGAGCAAAGTGTTGCCATCTGTTCGTGTGCGAATTTGTGTTGTTTTACGTAATTGATACTGATTTTGTTAGAGTAGGAAGTAGAGTAAGTAATTGAGTCCGATAAGTTGTTTCTTTTACTTATAGCTATTATAACTGACTAGCTGTCCCCCGCGGTTTCACCCGCGTTCTTGGGATAAGTAGCCTATAATACTCGGGATAATGTAGCTTCATATTAGTTAAATAATTTCGAATCAGACTGGTAGTTTTACACAGTAGTCGTTTTACAGGTAGTTTTTTTACAGAGATTGACCCGTTTAAACAAACAAACAAATACTCTTTCGGTTTATTGTATTATAAATATTAATATTATATTAGTATAGATTCAGTTAGATATTATAAGAATGCGTAGATATTCATCTTTTATACGATAATGATAATTAAATACCTACATATTTCTTAATCTTCTTTTTCATACAACCTATCATATATGAAACCTATCATTACCAACAATACCTACTACAAATTGTACGATTGTTCATAGCTTTGCACATTGTCTTGGGTTACTATGTTAAAATACCCTACATAAGTACTATGAAATATAACCATTAAACTAGTAATAAATAAATAACAGGCCTGTGTCTATGATAAATTATCTAAGACGCAGAACATTTTAAACTATTTAAATAATTTTATGAATACTTACTTCCAATTTCATTCACTAGTATCGGAAGGTTAATTTTACTGAAAAATTTAGTTTATCTTGCAACATTACTCGTGCGCTTGTGTGCGTGTCAGCGAGTGTAATTATATGGTACTCACGCACACATTGGTTGTCAAGTGGCCTACGAGTCGCGAGGATTTTTGTTCGATACTTCGCTTCTAAGCGTAATAATTCAATGCTCATGGTGTTGTCTACAGGCGGGCTCGCGTTCGCGGGTGGGACAAAGGTGGTAGATAAATGCGTATGCGAAGTGGTCACATGCGAGACTGATTCATTGGATTGTGCATTCGATGGAACTTGAGAAGGTGGAGCTTTTTCTTGAGTGTGAGTAGGACTATACTTTTGCATATGAATTAACGAGTGATGTCGGTACCCACATTCGCGACAAACATTCTTACTTTTACAAGAACTCCAAGTATGTTTAGAACTCAAACAATTTGTACAAAAACGGTTATCTTTTATAAATTTAAACTTCTGTTCCGGAGAGAGCTTCATAAAATCAGAACACTTATACATATTTCCATGAGTTTTTCTGCATAAGTTACATTCTAATTTTGAGTTTGTGGTGAGAAATGAGTGAGATATTTTTGGAATAGAAATTGGAGGATTAGACTTATTCAACTCCTTAGGAAGTTTTTCTACGGGAATTGTAGTAGTACGTTCCATAATCTTTACTTGACTTTTAACGAAAGCAACAAAACTATCGTAAGTAGGAATATCGATGTCTCGCACAGACATTTCGAACGACTTAGCTGTTTCACGGTCCAAGCGTTTTAATCCAATGTGAATAAAAATATAATCACATAAATTAGATATATTTAACTCTTTGAGAGCAGCGATCGATGCAGCGTATATGTCAATGAATGTTTCCAATTGCGTAGCGGATGCGGGATTAGGTAACGATTTTAAATCAAAAATGGTATCTAAAAACGTTGTTGCGAGGTAACGTTTGTCTTGATATTTATTTACCAACGATTGCCAAATTGACTCGTAATTTTCAGATGACGGAGTGATTCCTGAAATAATCAACTGAGCCTTGCCTTTGAGTTTACCCATTAAATAGTATAATCTTTCTGCATTTGATAATTGTTTATTAAGATGTATAGTTGTTTTAAATGTCTCATAGAATAAGCTCCATTGAGACGGAAGGCCATGAAATTCAGGAATCTCAATCGGCGGTAATTTAGGTCGCATTGATTTAGGTAAGTTAGAATTTGAATTGGAATCATTCACGTTTTTTGGATTTAGATTATTTTTAATACGCCTTACGTGACAATAAAGGTCCTCGAAACTAGACCACGTACTGAAATCAGGATTCGAATCTGGATCTAATTCTATATTGATCGCATTAATATCGTTTATTATTTTTAAGTACTCGCTACGCATTTCGTCAATAGTTTCACAAGATGAGAGGAACATTTCACGAGTGGCACAGTCAGCAAGATTTTTGGAAAGATCGAAAACTCGCTGCATTCTGGTATAATAGCTTTCGCAAAGTGCAAGCTTAAGTTTTAAATCTTTAGATTTTTTAGAGGCCATATTTTCGATCTTTCGCGTTTACTTAAAAGTTGGTACACTGTAATAATTAATTGTTTGAAAATAATTTATTGCAAAATTAAAGAAATTAAATTAATTGAACAAACAGTATACACAATTAGTCAAAACTATGATTTATTTACGCAAATGCAGCAAGTATGCTGTGAGAAAAATACGATTGCGGGAGACAGCAAACTTGTGAGTTGCGAAATAGGAAATGGCAAACTAATTTGATTCCTCACAGGAGGCACCATAAAAATAATCACGCCGGGCACAGGAATCACCCTGTGGCCGTTGATTGCGCTGATCTCGCGGGAATCGAAGAGAAATAATGAGGACTATAGTTCTACCACTTACCCGTGATGCGGAGATGTTTACACTGCACTTACACCGTTGGTAATATGTAGTGTAATGATGTGAAATTGTGTTACTGTATGTTTATCTGTGTGTAGGTGGTGTTTGGCGATGTATTTGTCATGAATTTGAAGAAAATAATATTAAAAGAAGCGGGATGATTTTATAGCGGGTCAGGCTCAAGCACAAGCGATAGAGAGAAGAAAAAAACAAAAGAAAATCATAAAGAAAAAATTTAAATGTTGAAATCGTTCCAATAAAAAAAATAAAAACTATACAGCCAGCGCTATTGAGAACTTGCGTAGGTAAACGGCGTGACTAAATAGTATGGTGTCTATGAGCGACTTTTTGTAGCTCGTGTGCGTTTCAGTATTACACTATGAATGTTCTATATCGCTATATAGATAATATCTATTTCGCTATATCCCTTAGTCTTTTCATGAGAATCATCAAAATAAAATCAATATATGCCATATGCCATGCATATTTATGATGCTGTCATAAAAGTTTAAGTTATAGTACTTTTTATTTTATTTTGCTTTTCAAAATCACTATTTTATATAAATGGGTATTCTTATAAAAGCTACAAATGAGAGTGCAATGTCTTAATCACCATTAAAATAACCATTGCTTCAAATAACTTTCCAACCCACACTTGAAAAACATTTGCTTGCAAAAACTTTGTCTTTATACTTTGAGTTTTAAGCAGTCTGTTGAATTAGTAATAAAATTTCTATTCTTAGAAATGCAAATTTTTCTACACGAAGTATTTCAATATCGGCATTCAATGACTGAAAGATACCTTCTTTCGCTGGTAACAGCTTGAATATTTTTAGCAACGGTTAGGCTATCCATATGGCCAAAACCAAGAAAGACTCAGCAGCTCATCCTTCTATCACAATGACTGATGACAAAGAAAAATGGGGACTGCTAGACAAGCAACTCAAGATATCAGTTGCAAACAGTTATGTTTTTAGAGGCCAGAATAAAAAAATAAAAAAACTCTTTTTATGGTTGCCTTGTTTGGGAAAGGATAAGAGCCTCCATACATTATTGTTGAAGTAACAATCCACCTATTATCAGGTGTTCGATGCCATAATAAATTTGTCAGTGTCGCAACCTGGGCTTCTCTACTTTCTGTAACACCGGGTGAATCCTAGCTCAGAAGTGGATCGCTACGTGGGGCCCAATTACTATTACAATTGTGTTCCATGAACTATCAGTGGTGTCAAAATTGACACATTTTACAGTTTTGGTAGTCTACTAACAATATAGCGTCATAATAACTTTCCGATGATTTTCCACTGAAACTGCAATCGTGCCACAATGATCTTTTAGTTCAGTTTTTGTACTAAAATTCTTTACGTTAATTATGAGACCATTATGAATTAGTAGACTACGCACATCGACTTAATGATAATGGAATTGCAATAGTTGCTGTCTATCCAGTTTCAATAGGTAATATGTGCTCGTGATATGTTGAATGAATCAACTTGAAAACTGACGACCTTTTTCATTCCGCCACTGTACTATGGAAACCAGATAACTGACATACTACTTTTTATTTGTAAATAAATACTTATCCAAAGAGGAAACGCTACCAGCCTTCTGGGAACCCTGCCGTTAATCGGAAGCAGCGGCAGGCTTGAGGAAATTTTCTATATATAGATTGTATTTTGTACATATTTGTTGTAAATAAAGATATTACTTACTATAATACTTAATATACATAATTACACCCAGTCTCAGGATATGTTCATGCAAATGCAGGTCCTGGGTGTGAATCGAACTCACGACGCGTGACAGGTGGAATTACGCCAACTGACCCGTCAGGACATAAAAAAATAAGATTTAGGTGCAGCGCACACGACGGACTTTAGTCTGCGGCACACAAAAAAATCTGTGTGAAAAGAAAGGGACCGGACTTTTTGCGCGTTGTGTGCGTAGCTGCTTAGAATTGTATAGGTTCTATTTTCACAGACTCAAAAGTTCGGTGCGGTGCGGTCTGTCGTCTGCGCTGCACCTAAATATTACCACAGATATTATAATATATTTTATGTAAAATAAGAACTTTGTATACGAATTCAATGCAAAATGCTAATTCACAATAAACTCCGCATTTCTAAACTCGTTCAAATCAAGTTAAAGTTTGTATAAACTCAAGTGCGTGACAACTGTTGGGAATCCAGCTAGAATAGTATTTGTTGCAGGTGTTCAAACGAGTTGCAGACTTATTTAAAACGAGAGGAAAATTTTAAACAAGGTACTGTTTTGAGTTCGATAATTATTTTAGGATTTCTTTTAATTATCATTAGATTAAGCAACCGTGCTTCGGAAGGCACGTAAAGCCGTTGGTCCTGGTTATCACTTAATTGTGATAGTTTTTAAGCTAGTTGGAGGCCTCCTAAGCGGCTTGAAAACTCCAACAGTAGGTTGACCACTAGCCTACCTCCACCAATCCGCAGTAGGCGAGCGTGTTGGAGTATCTGCCCATTTTCTTTCACACTCA
This sequence comes from Polyploca ridens, assembly GCA_951394255.1. Classification (NCBI taxonomy): domain Eukaryota; kingdom Metazoa; phylum Arthropoda; class Insecta; order Lepidoptera; family Drepanidae; genus Polyploca; species Polyploca ridens. The sequence continues at coordinate 13,417,545 of OX596256.1, read as the reverse complement.
TTTTTGAAAGGAGATTAAGGCCCAGAATACTCTCGAGCAGATTTCAGTTTAATTTTTATAAAATTAGTTTTCCGCCCCGGGTTGCTCTTTACCATTTTAAGTTTTGAAAAACGATTCTTTACACCAAGAAAGCGATAACTAAGCGAGAGCACTAAGGAAGCGATTTTAGGACCCTGTGTTTAGTGTGTTCATATGTAAACCTCTTATGAAGGATCGTGTATAATTTAGTTTATATGAGATAAGTAATCAAATATAAGTTTCCTGTATATAAAGGTAAATACAATCCCATATTACTTTGGTATCACGCGTCAATCTGATACAGAAACTACTTCCCTCTAGTCAGTTACTTCCGAACAATTTGTAAAGTTTCCTAAAAGCCTACCAATTTAGAATGTGCGTCTACATTTAATAGTTACTAAAACTTTGTGCAAATTATATTTTGTGGCGTAAAATGGGTTCGAATAAATAGACATTGGGTAGGATTTAAATTGACATTTACTAGAAACACTGATTGAATTTATATTGAGATTGATATGTTAACGAGTACCTAGATCACTTTGATGTTATGCGAATTTCGTAACAGGTACTTATATACCAACACTTTTTGTTTATTTCACTTTTATAATGTTACAAAAATCACATTAAATTGCTTGTTTTGATTTATTCATTTGCCAAGTTTGGCAAATGAATAAATCAAAACAATCAAACAAACTGGTAATTAGTAAATGATACTTAGACACATGATAACAAACAACTTTCCCAAAGAAACATTTTTGAAGTGAAAACTTCTTTAGCGGCGTTGTGCACTTTTTGGGATGGGTAAAAAATGTTAAACTCGCGTCAGATGTCACGTGACCCTGATCGAAAATTCGTAAGACGGAGGGAGGGAGAGTTCCCATTTTAAGTTAATAAATTAGACTGTATTTATACTGGGGTTATGTTCAAATTCTTATAATATTCTTTAGCTGGCTAATAAAAAAATCTTATTCAAAAGTATTATATGTACATGTATCTTCCCTTGTATAAAAACACTATGTGAAATATGTCTAGTTTCAAAAATGCACAACGTTAATATTCAAGTTTTCACTTCTGCCGGCACTCCTGGAGTGCATCCCGTTGTTTTTTTTAATTTACTTAGCACATGAGCCCATAATATTTAGTACTTAACAAGAATAAGATTACACCATCAGCTTTTATTTAATTTAGTTATTTATCCCTATTTGTTTCTTTGGGAAAGTTTTTTGTAATCATGAGTACAATCATGTGTCTAAGTATCGTTTACTAATTACCAGTCACACTATATACGTGATTAAACTATGGAGGTGCAAGGTGGATGACACCTCCATTGAAAAGGGAAGATCTTCCGCCAGGCTGGGTCATCGTGCCTGGGGACCGCGGTCCGACTGTACTTGTCGGACAGTTGTATATATGCAGATCGCCGAGAAATCTTTGCAAACGCGATGCAGGATGTAGTGGGCTTGTATGCGCGATGTATGCACGATGCAGGATAATGTGGTGGCACGCCATCTATCTATCGGCGTGTGAACTTCGTTATGTAGTGGTTCGCTACAAAACTACAAAAATCCAAACTTTCACATTAGTCGAAAAATGTTTCAGCTCCTTAATATTATATCAATGATGTGTATATAAATTTTAGATTATATTATGTATTAGTTGCGCCCCGCTGTTTCACCCGCGTACTCGAGGAATACATTGCTTTCCCGGGATAAAAAGTACCCTATGTGTTAATCCAAAACATATTCTATCGGCGTGCCAAATTTCATCCAAATCCGTTCAGATGTTGAAGCGTGATTGTGGTACAAACATCCAAACTTTCGCTTTTATAATATTTATTAATTATAATTTTTATTTGTTGTTGTTGCGGTGATAGAAATACACATTCTATAAAAATTTCAACTGTTTACCTATTACGGTTCATGAGCTACAACAGCTCACTGACAGACAGACAGACCGACAGACGGATGGACTAGTAATACGGTCCCGTTGACACCCTTTGGGTAAGGAACGCTAAGGAAACCTAAAAAAAAACTCTATAAAAAAACCTTGTCAGGCGCTTTTTGCTGGAACGTATTTAAAATACGCGCAACAATCTATGTCCACCTTTGATCGGAGGTTTACAGACAAAAGAGAAGACCTGCCATTTGTCTGGCGTCCACATTGAGCTATTATTATTACGTATAGAGAAGACGCCACACATCACAACTATGTTCCTTTCTAGTGAGGCCATCCGGCCACACTTGTTGTTGTAGAATGATGAACGAAACGCGTAAGCGCCTTGAAATCACGATGTTTGGGAGAAAAATGCTCCTAAAAGCGTTCTGATAGCGCTACGTGTTTCTACTGTCTGCTTAGACGACTAATTATTGTTTCAGCGCTAAAGAGAACTTTAGTTAACTCTAAAAAAATGGACATAACCTTTGCTTATGATAGCTTCTCTATACGTAGTAATAATAGTTCAATGGGCGTCCATGTGTCCGGGGACAGCATTGCACTTGATTATGCTACTCTGTATTTACGAGTTAACGGTTTGTTGTTCACAAATGGACTTCAATTTCGCTAGTTGTTGTTGCTAGTGAGTTAAAGCTATCTCATTCGGATGCAATACCTATTTTAGTTAGATTGTAGAGTAAAATAGTTTCTTCTTTAGAAGACTCTGTATAGAGAATAGCGGAATATACATTATATACATAGCATTTGGCTTTGACCAACCTGATAGATTATTTCTTTATTGATTGTTTTGGCATTGACAAAAATGACACTCATATTTAAGTTATTTTGTCATCAGTATTTAAGATACTTCTAGAAAATGGCGTTTGAGTATTCAAATCAAAATCAAAAAGTTATTTATTCAGTTTAGGCCCTAGTAAGGCACTTATGAACGTTAAATTGGTACATACAGTTGAATTTACCACCGGTTCGGAATACACTTAAACTGAGAAGACTCCGGCAAGAAACTCAGCAAGGCTTTTTTTTTATTTGATCGTGAGTCTATTTGTTCAACTGTTAATTGTTTATTGAACTTGCTTGACTGAATATTATTTGACTTTAAGTGCCAAGCAAACACTGCCGTACCATCCTTTACTGGAACCGTTTCGCCGCATTTTCAGGCCCCTATTTGAGAACCTCTGGATAAGACCAGAACGCAGAAATTTTCGTCATCAGTAAGCTATAATCACATACTTAAAATCCAAAATTTCAAGTCTGTAGGTCATTTAGTTCCGAAGTTAAGCGAAAGCAAAGTTTTGTACCCTTGTGTACCCTTCAGCGGCCAAGTCACACAACATTAACTATAATAATAAAGAAATCGTAGTAAGGAACCTTGGACTTGGCACGACTTTGTCTAGATTTCATTACTTTTTAGAGATAAACACGCAGCTCCATCGAGACATGGCTAGTTTTTTACAGAATGTTTTTGGTGGGATCTGTTTTACATATATGCATGCATTTCAGCTCAATCGGAAACCAGGAAGTGGGTCAATAACTTGCAACATTTGATTATAGACATACATACACCTGTACCCCGAGTGTAAAAAATTGCCATTTACTAATGCGTTTGCGTTAACTATTTTGTATGGGAGAAATTAGTACCATGAGTATTCCGTTAGAGCTGTGCCAATTCCTATAGAGAAGTGTCGTAAACGCATTAGTAACCGTTTACTAACTTCAATTCTTTACACTCGGGGTACGACAGGTGAAACTAAATAAAAGCTTATAAAAACTTATGTAAACGATTCACGCGTTATGCTAGAATATCTTCGGTAACTTTGCCATTGAATATATTTAGCACACATCATACAAAACTTCGTTGACATATCATCTGAAAAGAAAATATATATTTACCAACCTCTGTCCCCAATTGCTATAAACTTAAGCCTATGTCAACCACTCTCCCGGGACCTGCCACAAATTGAATGGTCACAATGAAATTTTACTGTCTTTTTGTTCTATCCCTATCACAATACCCTTCTAGAACATTCCATCTGTCCCTCCAGGCTATGTAGGCTAGACTAAGGTCATTTAAAGTACAAAGCGTTGATATGTCTACTTCAGACATTGGTTTTGAGGAATCTTAATTAGATAAAGGTTAAATTAACAGAAATAACTCTAGTAGACTCAGTTTTTTTTTAATACCACTAAGGTGGCAAACAAGCATACGGCCCGCCTGATGGTAAGCGGTTACCGTAGCCTATGGACACTTGCAATACCAGCACATCACTCGCGCGTTGCCGACCCTGCAGAAATCTTTTCACACCCTTTTTGAAGAACCCCATGCTGTACTCTATTGAGAAAACCACGGCAGGGAGCTCATTCCACAGTCTGAGCGTCCGCGGAAGGCAGCTCCGTTGAGACCGCAAAGTACGAAACAATTCTGGTTTCAATGTGTGAGGATGGACTCCCTGTCGACGGCGAGAGTTGCGATGGTGAAAGGAAGCCGTGGGCATCAAGTTGAACAATTCTTTAGAACAATGTCCGTTGTACAAGCGGTAGAACACACATAAGAAGGCAAAGTCTCTCCTCAGACTGAGGGGCTCTAAGCCGCTTGTGATTCAATAATTTACAATAATATATAACAGTCTGGTTATAGAATTGAGAATCATTGATAGAATGAATAGCAATCGAACAAGGCCCGTATTATAAAAATATATAATCAAAACTGAAGTCGTCTCTAGAATTGATTGTGTTAATTGAAAATAAACCTTTCCAACTCTCAAATTCAATGGTTTCAATTTCATCTCATTAAACTTATGTTTTGTTTGAAGATCTATCATAATAATAAATCTATATAAAATCTATATAAGAATAAATCCCTATTTCCTTTGGTCACGCCATGCCATAACTTGAGAACGACTTTACTGATTTCATCCACCTTTTACCCTACTGACCCGGAAGGAGGGTTATAGTGTAGTGCAGGGTAGGGTAGGGTATAGTGTATTTCGCGCCGGGCAGCTAGTTTTATATAAAAAGATGGTACACAGTTAGTAATTTTGACTGGTATCTGAGATAGTAATTAAACTGTTAAAATCTATCGAACATTTTCAATTTTATAAAAAACTAGCTGCCCGGCGCGACTTCGTTCGCGTGGTGCTACCCTACCCTGTGGTGCTACCTTAACCTGTGATGCTACCCTACCCTGTGATGCTACCCTACCCTGTGATGCTACCCTATCCTGTGATGCTACCCTACCCTGTGGTGCTACTCTACCCTGTGATGCTATCCTACCCTACCCTACACTATCTAATCCATCCAGGGAGTTAATTCTACTGTACGTGTGTATGTCACTGAACTCCTCCTAAACGGCTGGACCGATTTTGTGTAAACTTCACATAAACCATCTACTAAATAGTCCGAACAAAGCCTAAACATTTGGTTTGAATAAGTGAGCCCGTTCTTGAGTTATAAAATGACAACGAGAATTGGCATTGATTTTCATATATTTGGATTACACGTAACAACAATAATAACTAAATTACACATTCCAACGTCAAACCTGTATAATATTTATTAATAAAATAAACATCCATCGTGCTCCTACAAAAGGACGTGATATTTACCGTCTTTTATTTATAAACGCTCCTGGTGACGGCTGACATTTACATAGGTACACAAACGGTAGGACTACACCGAAATAGTTACCCTACCGGTACATGGAACCACCTAAAGCTTTACTTTGTGTTTTGAACTTGTTTTTGGCTCACAAATGTCCTTGAGTATTAAAATAACGGAGTTTTTATAGTATTTTTACCCATCTTAATTAATTTTTCATTGTACATTATTAGAAAAATAGGCTAATGCCCAAAACGTCCCGGTGCTGAGCACGGGCATCCTTTCACAAATTAGGATTAAAGGGAATGGGCAGATACTCCACCACGCGTCCCCATTACGTATTGGTGGAGGTAGGCTAGTAATCAACCTACTGGAGTTTTAAAACTACCTAAGAGGCCTCCAACTAGTGACACAACGACTTTACGTGCCTTCCGAAGCACGGAAAACGCTCTAGCTGAAATACCATTAGACGGTCACTCATCCGGGTACCGTCCTCAACGGTGATTGCTTAAGTTCCCCGATCGATTAATAATTCAATTATTTATAATTACGTATTATTATTATTTTTTTTTTTTTTTTTTTTTTTTTTTTTTATATTATACTAATATACTTACTAAAATGTTAATATTAAATATAAATAGACCTAAATATTTACAAGAACAATGAACCTAAAACTAAAAACCTTAAAAAATATAATATAATGACTAAAATATATTACTAAAAGGAGTCCCTGTAGGCAAGGTTCCGAAGATACTGGCAGCGTTCCCCCTTTGAATAGCTAGACTAATTCTTTGTCCGAGGTAGCTGCCAGCTCTTCGGTCTCCTGTGATGTCGACTAACCTTTTTGCTATTTCCTTAAAAAGCCTTATAGCGCTAGGACCCCACGGACCAAGGGTCTCGACACCGAATGGGACAAAATCATATTCGGAGCCTAGACCCCTGTATTTACATGCTTTACCTTTTTCCGCCGCTTCACACGCCGCACCAGCTCTGTTGTTGGTTCCATGTAGATGGGAAGGGGCCAGCGTGTCTGAACAGGTTGCATCCCATACCAGCACCCGGCCCATCTTCCATGGAATCAAACTCATACCGTCCGGTCTCTTACCATCGTCTCTTGCAATACCAGTCGGCTCAAGTAGACTTGGCACGTTGACGGTGGCAAGGGACCGGCGTATGATATCGTTAAGTGCGGCATGTCTCGAGAAGCGGCCTGCACTTTTTTGGCATGACAGTCCGTGATGTCCTAGCTTGTCGACATCACTGCCACAGGGACATGTATGAGGAGCGCAGACCGGAACCCCAAGCCGTAGACAGGTTGCGATTCGGAGCGTGTCAGGCTCAAGAAATGTTCCTGTATTTGACGAAGGGTACGCGTGAAGCCAGTAGCCGGCCTCACGCGCACCCACGGCCAAAAGCCTAGCACGCGCCGAACCAGTACTACAGCACAAAAGATTGTCATAGGTCAATTTGCAGTTTATGTCGTCCCAGCTCCTCTGTGAATTTGGAGAAACTGGAAAATTTTGACCTGGGCATGCAATTAAGAAAGCGTTTCTAGCTTCTTCCAAGCCAGCAATCTCAAAGTTTGAAGGGGATGCCCTTAAAATTTTACTTATGAGATTTGCTGAACTGTGGACAGAAGATAGGAAGGCTGGTAAAGCGACACTAGAAATTTTGCGAATCCCTAAACCACCATAACGGATGGGTAGGGATGCTTGGGTCCAAGATTGCTCGTTCAGCTGCATATTAAGTATCGATTCTAAGCTAATTTTGATTAAGTCGTCTGCTTGTGTCAAAAGATCTGGGTGATTCCAAAAGGAGCAGCAACGGAGCACATAAGTAAATTTTGGGATGAAAACACAGAATTTTAAGATGCAAAGTGCATAATGTGGGCTAATTTCAAGAAGACGGTCAGTAGTATTTTGAAATTTAGAAATTGAATTATTAATATATTCAGAAAAAGTTTCATTAAAAATTGGAGAACCTAAAAGGTAAAGGGAATTACTGTCAACTATTTTAATATTTGGAGCCAAAATATTAAATTTTTGCTTGACGTCATTTAAATTTAAGACGCGGTTATTTATAAAAAGTTCGCATTTGCTAAAATTAAGCTCCAAACCAATGGCTTCAAATTTATTTTTGATTAAAAAAAGGTCCGAAAACACAGTGTCCACATCACCTCCTAGGGTTCCGTCGTCCAAATACCAAACGTTGAATTTAGAATTTAAATTTTTGATTATCGGATTTATAGCCAAACTAAAAATTGCAGGCCCAAGGGGATCACCCTGTTGACAACCTACTTCTGAGGACAGTTCATTAGAACGATATAACAATTTTGTTGGGTCAGCGTAACTGAGAAGAAGATAATTGTATATTTCCGGTATATGTTGTTTTATTTCCGTCAGCAGGGTATCCCTATTTACCGAATTGAATGCATAATGCTAATTACGTATTATTCATATCCTATATTATAAAAATGTATTATAAATATGCAAAAGTATTTGAGCGGCTCGGTTGCTTGGATTTTTATACCTACGATCATGGACTAGATGTAAAGTTTGTTCAAGTGGAAAGGAATGGGACTTACGAGGAATATCTTGCGATCTAAGCGACATAACATGGAATAGAATATTATTTGTTACTGGATTTAGTAAAGGCAGTATCTAAAGATGCTATAAGTATCAATGCTAGCTAACATAAATGTGAGGCGTTTATTTTTTATAATATTACATTTTAATATAGGGTGGAGGCTATAAACAGTTTTAGAAATGAGGATTCATGAATGTAAACATGAAAGAATTAGATTTCTAACTCAAATCATTTCCAATTTTTAGGGTTCCGAACCGAAAAGGTATATTTGAGCAACAACTATTGATTTTAAATTTGGAATAGTTTTAAATATTACTTAGAAAAACTTATTGCAAAAGACAAAAACAAAAAAAAATAATGTTTCTTTGCTTTCTTCTAAGGAAGGTCGGACCCTCGCTGAGCAATTTGGACTCAGACTCGCACTTGGCCAGCATTGGCTCAATTTTGAATCACCGCTTCTCCATACAGTTCTGTGAAAACCCAAGTGCAGGGTTTGCAAATCATAATCATAATCATAATCATCATTTATTTGCTAATATGTGTACATGTGGATGTTACAAATAATATAGAGTGGTCACATAAGCCTTCATATAGGCATGCAAAAATTTTCAAAATACAAATTTAATAATAATATTCTAAAATTTACTAATTATAACATGTTAATTGGATAAAATAATAATATGTCAATGAATGAATCTAAAATGTACTGTCTACTTCCTATTTTTCTTGCAATGTGCAAAGTATTCAGCAATGGAATAAAAATTATTGAACAGAAGCCATTTTCGGATCTGAACATGAAACTTACTTAGAGGCAATGTTTTTATGTGTTCAGGGAGACTATTAAAAATGTTAATACACATTGCATAGCAGCTCCTTTGTAGAAATACTGTGGAGGGTTTGCGCGCCAAGACCAATCTGTTAGCATTTCTTGTTTTTAGGGTTTTCCTTCGCTGTACTAAATAAATGTATATTCAATTTCACAAATTTACACACGTACATTATACAAGCTAATGGCATTATATTAAGATTTTTAAATAGTGGTCTACATTTTTTTGGGTAATAAATGCTTTATTTATATCTACGCTATTTCCGAATATCAGTAATCCATATTTCAGGAGAGAGGAGACATACCCGTGATACGCAGCTAGTACTGTTTCAGTAGCTGCAGTTCGTCTTAATCTGTTTAAGACATAAACGAATCTATTTATACCTGTATTCATTTTATCAATATGAGATTTCCAGGTCAGGGACTTGTCGAGATTAAGTCCTAGGAATTTCACTTCATTTATTTTTTGACCCCGATAAGGACATTGAAATTTTGACTTTTCCCATTTTTTATTTTTACCCAAAATGAATTCGAAAAAAAAAACTGTTATATGCTAGTTTTGCTCCGGGAATCTTTGAATATTTGAATTTTCTGTTGTTTTCATGTCATTGTATGATACCTATATCATTATATGATAGATATAATCTAATTCGGATATTTGAGTATTTATTATATAATCTATACATATAAAATGCTTTGTCCTGAATGACTGACTGACAATCAACGCACAGCCTAAACCGCTGATCGTAGAAACCTGAAACTTGGAGGGTGTGTTCTTTGTATGACGTAGGCATCCGATAAGAAAGGATTTTTCGAAATTTTACCCCTAAGGGGTTGAAAAACGGGGGCAAAGTTTGTATGGGACAACGTGATTCCTTGGTCCGATCTACTTCAAATTTTGCATAAATATTGCTTCACAGAATTAATGGAAGACGTGTTTCGTATTTTATTGAAACTCATCGCCTAACGGGCTCAAAAAGGGGTAGAAAGTTATTTTGGGGATGATTTGCATCGAAGTTGATATCAATACTCCTTAGTACTTTTGATTTAAATAACATTTTATTTTGACACATGCTTGAAAACTCAATCCGATTTTCACAGATTACAGAATAAGGCAGATGGAGCGCCCGGAACACACATACCTGGTATTCGCCTTTGAATTTGTATTTGCTTTGAATAAAAACTTTATTTAGATAAAGATATTTATTTGCGAGAATATGGTAACAAATGGTATGGAATTAATATATAGTATCACATATTCTACCAATTTTGGCATGCAAAATTTGCAGCTCACAGGCTTGCTACATGAAAAAAAATACATAAAATACAAATGTCCTAACTCATAGAATTAAATTAAGTGTCGAAATTGTGAAAAAAGTAAATCTATTTTGTTAGAAGCTCTTTAACGGAGTAGAAATTCTTCTCGCCAAGCCATGTTTGAAGCCTGGATTTAAAATATTTAATTGGTAATTTCGTAATGTCATTTGGTAAACTATTATAAATTGTGATGCACATTGCGTAACAGTTATTTAAATACATTGCAGTTTTGGGGACTACAAGGAGACCAAGTCTGCCAGGATTCCTTGTATTTCTAGGAAAGATATCGCTGGCTTTTTTGAACAAATCCATATTATATTTAACAAATAAACTTACTTCCAAAATATACATGCAAGAAAGCGGTAAGATTTTAAGTTTTTTGAACAAGGGCTTACACGATTCAAAGAATGGTACACCGCACATAGCCCGAATGCATTTTTTTTTGACAAATAAAAACTCTACTGAATTGCCCCATAGCAAAAATCCGTATCTAAGGACGAAAACACTTTCGTTTAAATAAACTTTGTGGTTTTTTGGCCTCACTCCCGTGTTTCGCGCGCTCTATCTGCCTTTTGTTTTGTAATGTGAGTCGATTTTATTCAAAAAACTTGGTGCAATGCAATACTCTTTAAAATTGGAATGTCAAATATAAAAGAATATTTAAATCGGATAGAATTCGAAACTTAATTTGCTTTTTTGTTCTTTGTTATTTGAATGAAAATTCATTGGAAATGATTACCTACTTAGCGAATATTTGCGATGCTGTATAATTTGTTTGGAAGTTCTTTTTCACTATTTCATTAGAATATTTTGAGTGTAGTTAATTTAATTTCTTTTTCATTTGTTGTTATAATTATTAAATAAGATTCATTGAGTTTTATTTGTTAGTGTTATTCTTTTATATTTGACACTCCAGTTTTAAAGAGTTGTGCATTGCACCAAGCTTTTATGCGAGTTCAACTTTTTTTGAATAAAATCGGATTGACTTTTTAAAAAATTTTGTCTGTCTGTTCCGGTTCATAGCTAATGTTATAAGGAGTAACTTAGCTACTTTTATTTTTGAAAAATAATAAGTGTTCCGCGCAAAAAAATTCAAACCGATCGCGTGTGAAACCGCGGGGGTCTGCTAGTCTGAGTATAAAAAGCTTACATCAAAGTACTTGAGTGCCATAGTCCCCGTTCAGAATAAGGAAGTATCGGAGGGATCGGACCTGCTCAATTTTCTTCAGTTAAAGTATCGTATTACCATATTCAGTTAAAGTGGGCTTATATTGAGGAACGTTAGGACTCAATTCACATGAGAGCGGAAAGGAAGCCATGCGAATTTTAGAGCAAAATTGTACATAGCATTTTTTTATCTCCCTTGTATATTTTATATGAGTCAAAGAACGGGTAACACGATCTCAAGAGAATCCTTGAGCATTCTCGAGATTTCCCGCAACTACCGACGTCTACTGAGATGAAATCCACAGACGTTATTCATACGTTATACGGTAGAGATACTATTCAATATTGTATAATGTACAATATTGCTGCTACTCAGAGGTACAACACAAAATAGGAACTTTCAAGGCCAGAGTGAATAGGTTTCTTCTGGGTAAGCGTGTTCCAATTAGGCTTCGTCATCGTCAGTTATGGTTCAAAAAATCGCATAAGCTATGTACCTACATCTATATATCTACCTATTTGTATAATATAATTACTTGTCCTGGCTGATTCATCAACGCAGAGCCTAACCGCTGGGACTACAAACATGAATAAAAACGTATGTATAAAAACTTTTATTCCTTGGGTTTATGAATTTGAATATTAGTACGATTACTAACCTAAATAAGTAATATCGTTTCTCATTATTTGTTTTTGAAAATTACCCCTAAAAGGGGCTAGGGTCCGCTACAGGGCAGGTTTTCATGTTTTAAGGGGAGGATGCTAGTTAAACAATACAGATAAAGTTCAGAATGTTTAATATAGCTTTAAAATATTATTCGCTTCGCCTATACGCTCGTGTACGTGCCGCCGCAATGTGAATTGAGCTTAAACAGCACTAGTGCTGCGTTATACACCCAATTGATAGTTTTCCAAATCGGTTAATAAATGACGGAGTTATGAGGTAACAAACATTAAAAAAAAAAAAAAAATGAATTGAAAACCTCCTCCTTTTTTTGAAGTCGGTTAATAAAATGTACATTATGTTTTATTTTACAGTTTATTTATACCAATCAATAGTTCTTGTAATAGTGAAACGGCCAAGCCACATATTTCGACTAAGGTGTAGAGTTGTGATGTTAGGGCTTGTAGATTAAGGGCATGTAGAGTTATAAGCTTGGCTCTACATGTTATAACTTTTTGACAGTGCGAGCCATATGTCTTGGCAACATTTTACATAAAAATGTTTTTGGTGGGATTGATAATATCGATATAATGTAATCGTGTGACTTACATATTTTCAATTTTAGGGTGACTCTCTAGGCAACGTGTTTATAATTCAATAAAGCAGTCCCCTCGGTAGCAACCCTATTCTTATTATAGTGTAGTGTTTCGAGACAGCTGACGGCAACGTATTCTTATAGATACAAGTAACCATTCATGTCTTGTATATAGTTTTACCGTGCTAATATTATTAAAATAAAAGTAAAGTTTTATTATTATTCAAAAATAAATCTTTAACACTTATTTATACGTTTTAGTTGTCAGTAATAACAAAATTGCGATATAAATAGTATGGCGGCTCAAAACTATTTGTTAGTCGTAGAAATATATGCGTGAATTTTTTTTCAGCAAACATTTTTAGCTATCGTAGCCATAATAGACTAGATGACTAAAACTTCTATTTAGTCCGTCTTTTACATTATCAAAAAATATTGCACACGTATTTTTACGTTTGTCAATTAAACAAAAAAATACGAAGATATCGTGAGTTGAAGTTCCGCGTGACGTCACGTTAGAGTGAGTACACTTATTACTCTAAAGTGACGTCACAAGCCTCCACTTCCAAACTTTGACTCACTTTATCTTTACCAATTTTTTATGGTTTGGTAAAGCAAAAAATACGTGTCCAATATTTTTTGAAGCTCAATGAAATCAAAATCAAAAAGTCATTTATTCAGTTTAGGCCCTAGTAAGGCACTTATGAACGTTAATTGGTACATACAGTTGAATTTACCACCGGTTCGGAATACACTTAAACTGAGAAGACTTCAGCAAGAAACTCAGCAAGTTTTTTTTCCATATCATATTTTCAATCCATATCATAATGGTCCGTGGAGTGTTCGCCTGAATCGTTGCCTGATCGAGGATATGAGATTGCGCTCCGTTTACTAGCAGATGAAAGCAAGGACGATGACACCAGGACAATAAATACCTCGAATAACTACAGGAGGTATACACAAAGATAGTTTATGTCTCGCTAAAGGCTAAGAGGTTTTATGCCGCCAGTAAATTCATTATCGTCAACGACTCAAGCCCACCTTTGCACCGAGGTAAGTGGATCAAGCTCGTAAGCGGGCACGGATATAGGTTTACCACATGAAGGAATATATTTTTATAAAGTTACTGGTGAACCTGCTGTAAACTATAACAAAGTGTTGTAGCTTATGTAGGCACTATCAGTTGCTATTTTATGTACGGCATTTTTTTTCTCTAAGTTGTACCTATACCATTGTATTCAATGCTGGCAACATGAAAGTACCTTGGTAGTGATATATTAGATAGATAACTCTTTATTGTACAAAAAAAATATTTAAGGATAACCCCCTTATTCATAATAAAGTTATCAAACGTTGATTAGTAAAAATTCCGAAGTCTTTATTTGACACGTGACATTTGGTTATCGAAAGAGTGAGACGGGGCACACTTTTACACTGATTTAGTTAAAAAGCGATTATGAATAAGGGGGTAAAAGTTAAAATTACTATAAGTACAATAGGCGGTCATATCGCTAAGAAGAGATCTCATCCAGACAACCTTTGGATGAAGAGGAATTTAGACAGTGGTGTAAATATTCAACTTCCTAGCAGAATATTTGCTCATGTTTTACTTCGAATATCATCATTATAATCCTATTATTATAAATGCGAAAGTGAGTTTGTTTGTTTGTTACTCTTTCACGCCTGAACTACTCAACGGATCATCATGAAATTTGGCATGCAGATAGCCTATGGTATGGAGAAGGGTATAGGCTACTTATTATGCCGAGAATACGGGTGAAACCGCGGGGGACAGGTAGTCTTCTAATAAAGCTGTGGGTAGAGTGCGCCCGCGGATATAATGCGTTTCACCTGTTAATATTGGTCTAATCTTAGAAATGGCTAATCCTATTGGGATTGGATCTTCACGGATAGTTCAGTATTTTCTTAGGCATAGTTTAATGAAAGTTCCATTTTAATCAGATCAGCCGCTTCCGTGATTTGGGAGTATATACGGATAGAGCTTTATCTAGTTTAGTGATATCCTAACTAATATTATAAATACGAAAGTGAGTTTGTTTGTTTGTTACGCTTTCACGCCTCAACTACTCAACGGATCTTCATGAAAGGCATGCAGATAGCCTATGTTATGGAAAAGGACGTAGGCAACATTTTGTCCCGGTAACGCGCTTGAAACCGCGGGGGAAAGCTAGTTATTTATAAAATTGTCTTAATTATGTACATACACCATGATCGAATCAAAACAAAAATCAGTTAATAATTAGAGGTGTAACTTTGTGATATTTTTCTATCGAGGAATTTTATGCAACTGCTTTTGCTCAATGTGGACCCTGGCGTATACAGTAAATGATTTACTTGGGTAAAATCAATGATTCGCCAGTGAAAAGTCAATGGGTAAAATTCAATTCTAAGATTATGTGATTTTGCTTTAGTCCCACTCTTAAAAGGTGTCAGTAAAGCATTCTCTCGGTGGCCGCACTGTAGCTACCATAAAATCAAATAAATTGACTCCGTACTGAGATAATATTTGAGTGTATTTGAGAAAATATTAGCATAGGTAGGAGACAGCTATGATGGATGGCAGAACATCGAAGTAAATGTTTGGCGTTCGTCAAACAGTTTCATTTGACAGTCAACACACAAACTAACAAATATGATTTCCGTCGTATTTGTATTAGGTAGTTTAAATATTAGGCATCATAGCGGATGTTGATTTAAACACAAATTAAATCCTAATGCAATTAATCTTCCTGTTTATTTGTTTACTAGTTCTACCACGTGGTTTTACACGCGTTTACCGTGATGTAATACCTTCGATAAACGGACTATAAAAAAAGGTCTTGTGGTTTATGAGATTAGCGATGGCACATCCAAACATACTACTTCCTACTAATATTATACATGTGAAAGTTTGTGAGTATGGATGTATCTATGTTTGTTACTCTTTCACGCAAAACTACTGAACAGATTTGGATAAAATTTGGCACACAAATAGAATATCTTCTGGATTAACGCATAGGATACTTTTATCCCGGGAAAACATACGATTTCTCGGGAATGCGGGTGAAACCGCGCGGGACAGCTAGTACCTACATATTTTACTTACTCTATTATTACTTATTTATTATTTCTAAACAAGAATAATGTTTTTCCCGGTTTAAATTCCAATTTGGGTTCGTCAGATGAATACGGAACACAAATTTGTTAAACATTGTTATGTGAATGAAAAAAAAATTCAATCTACCTACAAGTAAAAAGTTTTATTTACTGTCTACAAGAATATGAAGCGCTCGTGGTGTAGCATGATAAGCCGTGCTACCATTGTCGTGGTTCAAATTCAAATTCAAAATCATTTATTCAAATAGACCTTCGCAGGCACTTATGAAAAGTCTGACTCTAATACCGGTTCGGAAGGTTGCATTTGCTGAGAAGAGCCGGCAATAAACTCAGCAATTACTCTTTTCAAAACAAGCTTAGATTCATTACATAATATTTACATTCTAATCGCACTTACAACAATTGCGTGTCCCGGCGCGGCGGCAAAACTACAAAGTAGACTGAATCTATATTTAATAAGTAAATAAATAAATGGCAAACTTAAGCAGACCAACCCCCACAAGCAGCACCTGTTCACAAGTATGACGCGTGTGGCAGCCATCGCCCTCCTCGCCATATTGGAGGGAAGTGAGCGACCCGTCACACGACGCCGCCGCAAGCAAAGGCCTTAAAGTGAGCATGACTTACTTAAGAATGAAGAATGAATGAAGATTCGGAAGGCACGTAAAGCCTATGGTCCCGGTTATCACTTAATTGTGATAGTCGTTAAGCTAGTTGGAGGTCACCAACGCCTCCAACGTGTCCAAAAACTAGCCTACCTCTACCGATCCGCTGTGGGAACGCGTGATGGTGAAGAATCTGCCCATTCCCTTTCACTCACTTATTTGTTAAAGGAGGCCTGTGCTCAGCAGTGACAGGGATATCATAGGCTGATGATGATGAATAATTTATAAGCAATTTTTATTGCTAACATATTTTAGTGTAATAATGAAACCTAGTTCTCTTTAGCGCTGAAACAATAATTAGTCTTCTTAGCAGACAGTAGAAACACGTAGCGCTATCAGAACGCTTTCACGCAACACCGTGATTTTTACGGCGCTTACGCGTTTCGTTCAAGGTTCTACAACAACAAGTGTGGTCGGATGGCCTCACATCACGGAACATAGTTGTGATGTGTGGCGTCTTCTCTATACGTAGTAATAATAGCTCAATGACTTCTCGTCATATTATGAATCCTTTAAAACGTTGTATTCACTTTACCTTCACCGAAGCCTTTTAGCCAATTGTTTCAAGCAACACAATGAAGTAAAGTAACCAACATTTACTCTGAACCGGTCGGATCGGTTAGAAAGTACATCAGGTATTCAATATTGAACTTTTGAATGGATTCTAAAAGGGTGTCCATTGAATACGAATGTAAACGAGGTGCTAGAGAGTTTTATATTTACTTCTTTGTTTCATTACACATACTGTATGGAACCATGTGTATTATTATTACATAGACAAACGATGCATTTTTTTAAGCTACATACACACATAAATTCATAATATTAATGTTTTTCTCTTATACCTTATTTAAGTTTGTGTCGTCACTCTAGTAAAGGCTCTGCCAGAATACCAGCGTTGTACTGCTTTATGAACAGTGCAGCTTTATGCTGAGGTAGGGACCTTTTGACCCCATACAACAAATTGATGTAATGTATTTCCTTCATGTGTGTGTGTACGCAGATTATGTTCAGAGAATATGTTACTCTCACTATATAAATATGTGTACCTTATCCTTGTGGGTCAATAAATATTTTTTCTTTTCTGTCTTTCAATTAAAAAATCGTAAGAGGTTTTTACTCATGACGTGGTCCTAGCCTAGTTTAGTGAGTAGACATACTTTGGCGTAATACGTGATCTCTTTCTTATTTTTTTATAATTTCATTGGTGATAATGTAGCTGAAGAGCTTATCACAAATATTATTATTTTCATAAATTATTATTGTAAAAGATATTATGTCAAATTGATTCTGAACAAACAAGTTTCAGGTTTCGAGTTATTGCAATAGCACGTTGTAGGTATATGTACAAACAACCAAAAATACTAAGTAGGGCAAACAAAAAGGTACTCCAGAAAATCAACTGTACCTCGTATAGACGTATAAAAGCGGACGCGTGTTTCAAATCATGACCTTGTATGAACCTAATGGTGTTTGTTACCAAAACAAATTCATATATTGGATAATATTTGCCGTTCCGTTCAGGAGATTCGTAGCGTCGTCGATATTTAGAGATAGATCAAAGTTATGTCTATCTCTTTGAACAAGTTTGTATAATTAGTGAATTTGTGTACCAATCACACGCACCTATTTCTGAAGATTTATACGGTATAAAGCCAAGATTTGGCATTTTTATATTTATAAATAGACTTTTTATGTAAATATGAAAGTTTTTGAATTCAAAGTTAATAAGTGCGATTATTTGAGGATTTGATGTCATGTTAAAAATAGATTAGAGAAAATATTGTGTGATTTTGTGGTGGTGGATGCGAGTGACCAGAAATGGAAGATTTGGGTTCTTATAACTATACAATACAACAGCGTACAAAAGCAGTAATTTCAATGGTATTACCTACGATCCAGAGGTTTCTGTTAACCCATCCAATTATCTAAACGATATGGTTATTCTAGCTAGACTATCTAGACTCAACGGCAAATGTAGAATTTCAATACACGTTATTTCTATTAAAGTTTTACCTTTTATTTTTATAACGTTACTAGCTGCCCGGCGCGACTTCGTTCGCGTGGTGTTACCTACCCTGTGATGCTACCCTACCCTACCCTATCTAAACCATCCAAACGCATACAAAAAGTTCAACTGTACGTGTGTATGTCACTGATCTCCTCCTAAACGGCTGGACCGATTTGAATGAATTTTTTTGTATGCATTTGGGTGGCACCCTGGATGGTTTAGATTCACAAATCAGGCCGGCAGATGGCGCTACAGTCAGTATCTAGGTTATATTATCGACTGCATTTTATATATAAAGATGTACCTTCCAGTGTATTCTAGCTGCAGCATTTCAGTGCCAGTTCCCATTATTAGTATGCTTGCGTACCATATTCGGCCAAATCGTTACCATCAGATAACTAGAAAGTTATAGGCCTAACAACCTACCGAAGTCATACTAAAAGCATATCTCCATTCCGTCGTGGGTAAAAAACTAAACGCCTGTATTAAGTTTAGATAATATTAAATACCTAGTTTGCACATCGGCTGTATTCATAATCTAGTGACATATCGATATTAAAAGGAAATCTTCGACAGTCTGGATCCATCACGTACACAGTATTACGTTCAATATTTACCTCGGCCATCGTTCGCGAGATATCAGTCAGGGTCGGATTAGATGTGCTTCAAATATAGAGCTTAAAATATTTCTAGTAAGGTCCATTTAAGGTCAAACTTTCCGTAGGTAGTCAATCTATAAAAAATATGCCAGTTAACCTTTACACTAGTTAACCTTTAGACAAGAGTTGTTCTTTATCTAAAGGCTGATAATCCTTTGAGATTGAATTGAGATTCCTCGTATATTGTATACTAGCTGTCTCCCACGGTTTCAACCGCGTTCCGGGGATAAAAAGTAGCTTATGTCCTTCTCCATACCATAGGCTATCTGCATGCCAAATTTCATGATGATCCGTTGAGTAGTTAAGGCGTGAAGGCGTAACAAACAAACAAACTTTCGCATTTATAATACTTAGGATTATTAAGTTAGGAAGTTAGGATTATCCGAAAACTTCATTTCACACTGTAACATAAGCCGGAATAGGTACCTTTTACCCTTACACAGCTTAATCGTTTTGAATGTGCTGTTGTTTTTGTGTGAATCCAAAATTAATGTCCTTTTCTTTTCTACACAAATCGTTTCTAATTTCAAATTAACAGCCAGATGGCCTTTTGAAAAACATACGGTTTTTAGTACGGTGAAACATTAAACTCCAATTAAAACACCTACGAGGAAAAACAACAAAAATAAACTTTAAAGTTTGTACAGACGCGGATATTTGCAACACAAAACCCGTAACAGCGAAATTTTCTCCGAGATTACGCGGTTAGGCCGGGTTTCGTCAACGTTATTCAAATTCTTTTAATAGCTTGCCAAGTTACAGATGTTGCCTGTAAAACAAATCTCATTTCGTATCGCCACAGGAGTTTTAATATAACTGACGTTTCGGATATTGATAGTCCGACCCAAAACTTTGACTGAAATTAGCCTAAATTACAATTCAAAGTTCTAGAAGAAATTTTGTCGTTTTCTTTGGAAATGTGATATATTATTTTCTGATTAAACTTTTATTAGAATACCTACCTGTCTTAAATGATTGAGAGTGATCTTTATGGAGTAGATTTTCTTTCGTGAAAATCCTTACATATTTATAAAACAAAGACCCCCCGCCACTGTCTCGGTCTGTCTGTCTGAACGCAATAAACTCGAGAAATATTGAACGGATTTTCCTAAGGTTTTCACCGATGGACGGAGTTCATGAGAAAGGTTCAGGTGTATAATTCATTACGGTTTTGTGTAAATTGGCTGAATGACTATGATTGTTGAAGATGCAGGAAAAAATCAAACCGCGTGGATAAAACTACTCTACTACGCTAGTAAATCATCAATATTTTTGATAGAGTATGTAGACGACAGAGATAGTAGTGCTAAGCATAAATACCCGAAATATTATAAAATAAATTTATTATAATTATTGTCTTAAAACACAAATATTTACATGCTAAAAAATAAGTAAAACCTCATTAGATTTAGGTGAGCTGCGATGCGACCTATTAAAAATAAAACTATTAAAAAAAAGTAAAGACCATAACCTCTTTGCCGCTCAAATTCGAATGTTCTAAAAATTTTGTTCAGTTGCCAAGTTATTGTTTTTTCTGCATTTTTCTGTACTTATAAAATAAAAAGTTTAACATTTTATATTGCTTTTAATTTCTCTCCCATCGTCTACAGAGTAAAAATTTAGTTTTGTATTATGATGTACAATTACGAAACTAACATAATTTACATAATTTGGAAAACAAAACGAAACCAATGGAGGTCTTGGGAGACTGGCTGGTGGGGTGCTTTTTCCGCCCACGCATTAGCTTGGTCATCCAAAGAGCAAACGCTGTCAGCTTCCTGGGAACCTTGGCCATGATCGGCAACTCCGAGGAAATGTTCCATAAAGCAATACAGGTGAATTAAAAATGATGTGTATTTGGTTTATTATAAATATGATATTTGGAAACAATTTGGGAATTTCTTCTTTAGGTTCCATTCTTCAGTAGGTATTGATGTTATGTTTTAATTATTAACATCATTTCATTCCAGTATATTACTTACGTAGTAACTATTTAGTAATCTGTGATATCACGTTACGTTACGATGAAGCGCTCGTGGTGTAGCATGATTAGCCGTTCTTAATCGATCGGCAAAGTTAAGCTACCACCGTCGTGGTCGGTACCTGAATGGGTGACCGCCTAGTGGTATTTCAAATCGAGCGTTTCCGTGCTTCGGAATGCACGTAAAGCCGTTGGTCCCCGTTATCAAATAATTATGATAGTCGTTAAGCTAGTTGGATGCCTCCTAGGCGGCTTAAAAATTCCAACAGTACGTTGATCACTAGCCTATCTCCACCGATCCGCAGTGGGCATGCGTGGGGTATTGCCCATTCCCTTTCACCTTCATTTGTGAAAGGAGGCCTGTGCTCAGCAGTGGGACATTATAGGCCGATGATGATGATGATGATATTACGTTAACACCAAACCATTAAACATGAAGTTTAATTTTGAACATCTATGAATCCTTTCAAGTATGGTTGGATGGTTCCACGCCAAGATATTCCGTAATTAAGGTGATATTGTGGTATGCTGTATCTACTCAGCTTGATTGCTATTAGTTCTGCTACAATTGATGTTTAGTCAATACCAAATTGTTGGGATGTCTACGCGCCTGAACAATATCTGTAAGGTCCTATGTACTATCACGAACTAAAATTAATTTAAATAGTTAGTTTGAATTAGCTTTAAATAACCGCCTTTAAAGCGGGTTCACAAGATGTAATCTGATACTATTTGAAGTCAGAATAATATGAGGTAATTTTGGTAGAATTTGATATTTCTATGGAACGTATGCTCCACTTTTTGAAGTCGGTTAAAAAAGGTACTTACATCATCATTATCTTTGTAGTCGTTTATATTTTACTTTCTTCAACTCTGCATTCGTCAAGTCTGCAACGTTGTCTCGCTTATGCTTAATAAGGGTTATAATTTCTTTAGAAAAGCTTGTGTATCTACAATAACAATCAATCAATCAGTAAGTGACTATGTGACCGAAGGTGTTATGTAAAAAAAAGCCTTGAAGGTAATTAGAGAGTTGTATGTCAAGCTGCAGCTGCCAGAACACGCTAGGTGCTTCTTGAGAGTGGTATCCAGCCAGACGTATGCTGCATGGTACCCGACACCGTTCTGTGGTTTCTTCACGGTGTTTTCCTTCACTGGAATCATCATTGTAGGATTCAACCCCGCGACCATCAGATCAGGATTTGATTACTTCTTAGTGTACTTTGAAGTCGGTTTAAGTTTTTTGTAAAACAGTCCATTTATTTTCTGACCATATTTACGTAAATCATGATTACACTTTACTACTAGAAACTATTCTTTACATTTGTAGTCCTTTGTCTAGTGCCTGTTACGGTTTTAAGCGACTATAAATGCAAAAAATAAAGGATGATGGGCGTTTTAGTACCGACTCCAACAGCATTAATTGTAGTGTCGCTGGAAAGGTCTTTCCAATAGGAACAATATTTCCGATGACGATTTTTACCAATTCATTGTCCGTTCGGAGTTATCCCAGTAAGAACATGATCTCTTTAGAAGAAATAAAAATAAAATAAAGTAATGAGGTTCATCAACCCGTTAACTTAGCATTAGTGAACAATTAATAGAAAATCTATACTAATATAATAAAGCACAAGAATTAGTTTTTTATATTATTTGTTTAATTCTTTAGTTCGGGCTAATTTCTAGAACTACCTACCAGTCGGATTCGAAGAATTATTTCACTTATAGAGAGTTACATTATTCCCGAGTGAACGGGAATGGGGTGAAACCGCGGGAGATAGCTATTAATCTATAAAAATTAGGATCACAAAACCGACAACAAAATAAAACAAGCGCTAAAGTACCTATTATTATACATAAAAATACCTTACTAGTCATATAAAAATTATTGCTGTTGGAATGGGTACCAGTTCCATAACATTTTTGCCCATCATCCTTTATTGAAAGATTTCTTGAAAACAAAGCTAAATTAATTGAAATAGCTTTCAGTAGAAATTGAAATATGAATAAAAGCGTAAATTCTTATCTATAATGGAATATTTCAATACGAATATAAATCCTGAAATTACTGTTGTCACCCCAAGGGATCGTTCTAGATTTTCAGATAAGATTGCTTTACATACAGGATGATTGACAACATAGGGTAAAGGTTATCCCAAGGGGTAGATTGATGCTAGAATTTGATTATAAATCAACTAACCTTTTTGTGATGACGCTACGTGTTTTAAAAATGTTAAAAATCATTACGTTTTAGACCAAATACAAAAATTACATTCCTATCCTTATTAGCTTAATGCCGGTTTCAAAATTAGTTACATTACTCATAATTACTTTCAAATATCACAATCAATATAAAGATAAGATTGAATATTGAAATAAGCTGTTATTCAACTTTGAAACGTAACATTTATGTTTAGATTATCTGTTAGTGAACATTGTGTTTGTAATGTGTTCAGACTGAGTCCAAACGTGTGGACCCAAGTTACACAAACTTTACCAATTAGCGATATGTGGCTCTCAAAGTTTGGGTGTAAATAATATCATCCTTCGGAAAGAATAGAAACCTCAAAATATTATTTCTATTGTCAGTTTGGTAGGATGAGAAATGTTTTGATTTTTACAAAAATCTATTTAATTAACCTAGTTAAGGTTCCGTAGCCAAATGGCAAAAAATGGAACCCTTATGGATTCGTCATGTCTGTCTGTCTGTCCGTCCGTATGTCACAGCCACTTTTTTCCGAAAGTATAAGAACTATACTGTTGAAACTTAGTAAGTAGATGTATTCTGTTAACCGCATTAAGATTTTTCACACAAAAATAGAAAAAAAAAACAATAAATTTTGGGGGTTCCTTAGAACTGAAATTCAAAATTTTTTTTTTCTTCAAACTCATACGTGTGGGGTATCTATGAATAGGTCTTCAAAAATGATATTGAGGTTTCTAATATTATTTTTTTTCTAAACTGAATAGTTTGCGCGAGAGACACTTCCAAAGTGGTAAAATGTGTGTCCCCCCCTGTAACTTCTAAAATAAGAGAATGATAATACTAAAAAAAATATACGATGTACATTACCATACAAACTTCCACTGAAAATTGATTTGAACGAGATCTAGTAAGTAGTATTTTTTGAATACGTCATAAATCGTAAACCGCAATTTACCTTTCATTCTATCAACTAAAATATAAAAAAAAAAATTTACTTGCTGCTGCGGAACCCTTCATGGGCGAGACCGACTCGCACTTGGCCGCTTTTTTAATTTAGTGTCAAATAAAAACACATATGATTTGCTTCTGCTTTGAAAACGTATTAAAATATCTTATCTGATAAGAGAAAAGAAAAAAATAACATCTTTGGTACACTTTATTGATACAATGACAGCAAATTGCACATTATTTCATCCATTGACATAAATTACAAGGCATTTGTTATTTTTATATACATTTATTTTAAATTTTCCATTTACAAATAAAAAAATATTTTTAGCATAGCACAGGCTTTTTATCTAAAACAAAGTACAACTATACATTCACACAAAAAAGTACTTTCATCAATGGGCTCAAAGTTCATTGTTGAACTACATAATTGACGTAAATACTTTTTCTTGACTAAACTTTTATTTACAACATTAAATATTCTAATTAATTTACCAATTCTCTGTACAGTTTCGTATATTTAAACTATTTACACATCTACGCTATTACAGCTTCTATGATATATTATTAAAAATAAAATAATATATTATTTTAACCGTGTCTAGATGATATACTTCTCCGAGTACATATTTGCAAACCTATCATGACGTAGACTTAATTAGAAAAGTGATTGTAAACGTTACAATATACCTTGGATAATGAATTTCTTTTAATTGTGCTTGTATATAGCCTGTGGCAGTTTCGTTAAATTAAAATTAAAGTATGCTTTTATTTTTTTACAGATATGATTATCCAATTTAAGATAATTTCATACAAAAATGATTCCAAAGCAGTTCACTAAAATATAAACACCCTTTATCGGCATTGTATCGTAAAATTCAAAATTAAATTTATCATTTTTAAAACTTTCATGCGGTAAGAATAATTAAAAGTTTTTGTCAATTATAACTAATGAGAAATTATATTTGTCTTGGATAAATATCTTTTCACTTTTAAAAGTTCATCAACTGTCTTCAACGTCGCTATTACCTGAAAAAAGCAAAGATTAATTTAGAACTTCAGCCATTAAAAATAAAATTGCCTGTTAATTCTTAAGGTCCTTAGCAGTTAAGGGTTGTAATTAATTTCGGATTTTTAAATGACTGTTCATAACATCTGCAAAATTAAATGCTAAGGAACTTTATCGCTTATAAAAATCT
Organism: Polyploca ridens; assembly: GCA_951394255.1. Lineage (NCBI taxonomy): Eukaryota > Metazoa > Arthropoda > Insecta > Lepidoptera > Drepanidae > Polyploca > Polyploca ridens. Next base: position 13,392,039 of record OX596256.1, on the reverse strand, counting down.
ACAAATAAGTCGTTACTGGGAGTTATGTAATGCGTTCAAGATAGGAGTTAATTATTTATATTTCATTATGATTGATTTTAGATACTCGAAATATCACTAACAAAATCAAAAGAATCAAAAAGTTATTTTTTGATTTTAGGCCTGGACCTACATACAATTGAATCTACCAATAGTTCCGAACCAATTAATGGCAACCACAACACAATTTTACTTACACTAAAAAGTCATTCTGTTAGTCTGGGCCAAATTAAAGTAGGGGTAGCTCTCATGAATAATCAGTGTCTGTTCGTTCTACGCGGAGAAACAGTATCCTATATCCCATCGTTGTAGTAAACTTTAATGTTCCCCATTTCATTAATATTCCATCTCATAATAAGACAAAATCTTGAATATGAATGGCACACTCGCACTGAATTTCTAATTTTAGGCACTTTTTTATTGCTCTCTGTGACCTATAGGCAGCCATTGACGTTCTTCAGGCACTTTTTATTACGGGAATAATAGTAATTTGTACGGTATGTGCAATATACTTTATGTTCAGTTATTTGGAAGAAAATGATAGGGTTTTACGTCATACTTTTTAAGGGTGACGCAATGATACTAAAATGATGTATTAAAGGGGAAGGAATGAAGACTATTTGAGATGGTTATAATAATAAAAAGTCTTTGGGAAGGAATTCTCGAAGATACTATCATGGAGTGTTAGTCTAAAAGACTGGTAGTCTCACACTTATAGATAAAGATCTAATTATTCATCGCGTACCTGACGCAAGAACCAAAATCATGAGTTTCTTTAAATTAAATGGGCTTGCGTCTGGAAACTGACTCACCTATAAAGGACAAAGACAAAGCTTAAGATGAATCACGCTTACCCAGAAGAAACATATTCACTCGGGCCTTGAAAGTCCCTAGATTGAAAGAGTCAAAATGCAGACGCCCCGCAAGCAAGTTTCCTTGCCGTCTGCATTATAAATGAGGATGCAAAAGACCGTGTTCGTATTTTCGACAACGTACGGGTGAACATTTTCTGTCGGCGCTTTGTGGTTTGGTGTAAAAATGAGGATGGTGGAAGGTTGAATAATTCTATTTGGCTCTGTCATGAGTAAAGTATGACCACTCAATATAAAGACGAGTCGAAAAGTATTCCTATAAAATTGCATAGAAGTTTTGAAGAGAGTATAGCTGATTTTATAGCGTATAAAAATATAGTAAGGAAACAAATGTTTTGTGAAAGATATGGGGTGATAAATATAGACAAAACGACTTCCAGTCGTAAAGAATGTTATACAGGTCGTTGTTTTGGTCAGCGACGAGCGACTCAGGGTCGATCATACAATAGATACTGGTGCTAAAAAAAATATAAAAAAAATACTTTATTTTTTTTTATTAATAAAAATAAAAAATATTAAATTTTGAAAATCATGTAATAAGCTAAATTGTAGACATAATACTCAACGGGAGTGCGAGGGAGTAAAGGGGTGGGGCGATGGCGGCTTGCGCCTAGCTCTAGTCAGTGCACGTGCCTAGTAAGCATACTTTGCGGTAATTTTATTTCAAATTGAATAAGGTATTTCTCAACATATTTACAGTATTTAATGGAATTAAGTCCATTTTTGGGGAATATATATTTTATACTACCGCTCCTGGGTCGCTTGTCGCCGACCAAAACAACACCCTGTATATACTCAGCGGTTTGGGGAAAAGATTTCTTTTATTACTCTACACAAGACTCGTCGGATCTGTCTGTCTGTATTATTGTGAAATTGATGTCAAATATAACTTTTGTTTTATTCAGTTTGTCTTCGGCATTGTGAAATACAGTGAAACTCAATTTAGAAGTCATAATGTGTCTAATCTGTAAGACTGTAAGAGTCTTATAAAGTACGAGTAACTCGAGAAACTGAAATACTTAACAAGATCTTTAACTTTAAACAACGAATTTGTTTCATACCTTCTACTTTTCAAAGTAATTATACAGGTTGTTGTTTTGGTCAGCGACGAGCGACTCAGGGTCGATAATACAACTGATACTGGTGCTAAAAAAATATAAAAAAATGCTTTATTTTTTTATAATAATAAAAATAAAAATAATATTATTTTGAAAATCATGTAATAAGCTAAAATATAGACGTAATACTCAACGGGAGTGCGAGGGGGTAAAGGGGTGGGGTGATGGCGGCTTGTGCCTAGCTCTAGTCAGTGCACGTGGCTAGTGACCATACTTTGCGGTAATTTTATTTCAAATTGAATAAGGTATTTCTAAACGCATTTACAGTATTAAATGGAATTAAGTCCATTTTTGGAAAATGTATTTTTTGTACTATCGCTCCTGGGTCGCTTGTTGCTGACCAAAACAACACCTGTATAGGGTGACTGGTAATTAGTAAACGATACTTAGACACATGATTGTACTCATGATAATAAATGAAAAAATAGCGATAAATAACTCAATTAAATAAAAGCTGATTCTTATTCTTGTTAGTACTAAATATTTGTAAATAAATAAAAAAATGCTTCTTAGGGAAAGTTGTTTGTTATCATGAGTACAATCATGTCTCTAAGTATCGTTTACTAATTACCAGTCACCCTATATTGTTATAGGAATAAAAAGTTCACTTACCATAAAGCTACAGCGCTGAAACTATTGGCTCCTTATCCGAAGTAGTAACAGTTTTATCTACAAACATATACATATTAACACAGTCTTCATTAGGACTCGGGTTGCCTTCAGGCTTCTCATCAGGACTTATATTCTCTACATCATCATAACCTTTTAACGTATCATTGAACTCTATCTTATACCTAACTGAGGGCATTTTATTCACAGTTGATGTCAGAAGGGATTCTTGAACTGTATCGTTCCCGTTACAAGTCTTCTCTGATCTAAACATCCCTGTTCTTTCAGATTGGTTGAATTTTCTCTTTGATCTCTTCGTGACTAAAGCACCTAAGCACGGCAGTATCTGCATGAACTCTTTTCTGAAGTTCTCATTTAGCCACGCGTATAAAAATGGATTGTAGCAAGTGGAAGACATTGCAATAAAGTGTGCAATGAAAAATAACACCATGTAGTACGTCCAGTCCTCCGCCAAAGAATAGAAGTCACTGCTGATATTGATTAGGTTTAAAGGTAACCAAGACAGGCCGAATATAGCTACCATTGCTATTAGCATCCTATTTGTTCGTCTTTTTCGTTCCCTCTCAGCGTCTTCTTTTTTACTATTCTTACTCCCTGGTCGAGTTTTCAAGCGATCATTCAGTTTTATACTAACGCATGTATAACAAAATGCCATGACTATAAAAGGAACGACAAATTGCATGATGGTTGTAACGGCTCCAAAAGCTTTACGTATTTGATCGGACGGCCATTTCTCAGCACAATAAACATCTTGGAGGGCCATGTAATAGCCGTAGGGAAAAGTAACGGATAGGGAGAACACCCATATAAAAATTATCAGTCCAATACAAGTCTTGATCTTCATACGAGGTTTAAAAGGGTAGATTATGACGAAGAACCTATCTATAGCGATGGAGGTAAGAGTTAGTGTTGAAATATAGACGCTGCAGCCTTGTGCATAGGGCATAATGTGGCATAGCAGCCCACCGAATACCCATCTTCCTAGAAATGTGTAAAGAGGGGTAAATGGTACAGCAAACACGCATAACAATATGTCTGATAATGCGAGGTTCGTGATGAATAGATTAGTGACAGTTTGCATTGCTCGGTTCCTTATGACGGCGTAACATACTAATGCGTTACCGAAGATTCCAACTACGAAAATAATCGTGTATGCTGTGCAAAAAGCGGCTTGAATCGCTTTATCTTCGATGGGGTCGGTGCTATTATCGCTGTGGTATTCATCGCTGGCAGTGGTGAGAGTGTCATTGTATAGTTCGGTTTCTAAAGTTGTCCATATTAATTCGGTCGGCATATTTTTTTCGTCTTCTTAACTTGGCATCATAAACCTTTTAGGTTTGTTTCTATCATATTTTATTGATTGTTGTATGGTTATTTGATTTATTTGTTCTATTTGGTGTTTAATATGTCTCATAGTGTTATATTTAACTTTAATTTACTGTTTTTATCTGTGTTGAATTTCATAAATTCTTTATTCTTCGTGAATAGGCGTTGTCTTCTTTATCTAATGTCATCGTTTTGAGTTTTGTAGTATAAATCTGAAACAAAAGAAATTCAATTTGTTAATCAATATATCTTTGAAAATGTAAACGTTTACACTGGAAATTTTATAATAGGCATTGTAATCATCATATTTGAGATTGGGATCATTACTTAACATAGTCATGCCCCATGGGAATAAATTCATAACGCAGCATAAAAAACATAAAAGCTTCTTGATTCATTTTAGCTGATTGGATAACTTGTCTAACTTCAACAAAGGGAAAATTATCTTTGAAGTCCACAACTTACTTAGCAAAGTTTTCTTGCAAGTTTCTGAAAGTTATTATTCTTTAATTTCGCAATGGCATAGACTTTATAAATTCGCATATGAACAAAATGTAAGTTTGATTGCAGTTAACAATCATAAACCTTTAAGAAATAGTTTTTCTTAAATGTTAATAGATTCAATGTTAGAAAATAATCATAAACAAATATTTATAAACTAGGTATTAGAGTAAAAAAAAACATAGGGCTTTTTAGGTGCTGTTAATTATAATGATAAAATAATTTCATAGGAATTAATTAATTAGATAATTTTTACTTCATAACATAATTCGTTTTACGTGCGTTTTCTAAATAGGTTAATGCGAGTAAATTCATGTAAAAGCAATAAATTATTTTTTTACAACTGTTTACGAATGTTTCAAATCGTTATGATTATTTTCCTCTATTATATATTAATTTATGATATAATAATAATATAATAAATTTATTGAGAACCATCCAAAATACACAAATGATATGACACAAATAAGAACTAAACATAAACTAAGAGGGTATTACAAAAATGTTCTTATCCAAGTCGACATACAAGCCGAGTGCGATCACTAAAACTTTGAACATTTAAAAAATATACAATTTTGTCAAGTTCTTGAATTTTAAAAACATGAGTGTATACTAATAATATAGTTTTAATGCTAGTATCTAAACTAGGCCAAGCCTGTATTTTAGATACTAGTGTCTTCCTAAATGTGTTATGAAAAAGCACACACAACAAACCGTTTCAAAAGATCATGTATTCAGTAACGTGAAAGGTTTTGATTTTAATATTACTTAAGATTACTTAATTTTGAAGAGAATGAGTAAAAAAAAAAGAAAACTTTATTAAAACATAAATTAAAAAATTTAAATAAAAATTGAAAATCTCTCTTTATATTGCTTTTTGTTTCTAAATATAAAATCTAGCTCACCTGCTTACTGTTAATAAATCCTCGATTTCTTCATAACGTTGTGATTTAAGCCAAATTGTCAATTTTGTTTTACAGTCGTTTTTGTTAAGTGGATATATATTTAATATTTTATTAACTTTATTGTATAAGAAAGGGCCGAGAAAGCATTGAAATTTATGAATAAAAAATGTCCGAGAGGAAATTTCGGAACACACTTTGTAATACCTACGTTTTTGGGATTGATTTTGTTCATAATAAAGTTTACTATGTTGGGATAAAATAGTATTCAAAATAAATTGTTGTCTAACTGACATCACGTCACATAACGCATATAATTGGACTGTAGAAAATCTATACGGCTTAAAAGTCATAACCTTAAGTAATGCGCGCTGAGCTCTTTCGACACGGATCATGTGTGTTTTTTTAGCACCTCCCCACGCTCCTATACAGTAAGATACAATAGACTGCGCCATTGCATAGTAAACCGTTTTAAGTAAATTTGTATCAGCAACATGACGTAACGTTTTGAAAATAAAAATCAGTTTACGCACCCTTTCCGCTGTCATCTGAATTTGTGGTATCCACGTAAGAGTTTGGTCTAAAACTACACCAAGGTACTTCATTGTTGTTGCTCGCTCCAGTACTGTACATTTGCAGGGTGAATCAAAACAAGAGTGTGCCGTGATGTTAAATAAATTGTCTGGAATGTTACTATGCGATATACCGAAAGTTACATATTTAGTTTTTGATGTATTTAGTGTCAGTATATTATGTCGAAGCCATTGCATTGTGTGTTTTAGTCCCCTTTCAGCTTCAATCCTAGCCTCCTCCCAAGTCTTACCATGAAATACTAGAGCCGTGTCATCTGCAAATGTAAAGATCTTACAGTTACTAAGATTAAGACTACATAGGCCATTAATATATATTAAGAAGAGACTAGGACCGAGGACGCTACCTTGTGGCACACCAAAGGAAACAACAGAGTCCACGCTAGTCAGATCACCAATTTTTACTCTCTGTTTTCTATCTGAAAGATAACTTTCAAATAGGCGAAGGGATTCTCCACGGATACCAATTTTTTCCATTTTTTCTAGGAGTAAAGGAGCGGAAACTGTGTCAAATGCCTTGGCTAGATCTAAAAATATCCCTAAACATTTATTTTTCTTATCAATGTGCTGTGCGATGTAATCTGTAATCCCCGTAACTACATCAGCAGTAGATTTTCCAGCCCTAAAACCAAATTGATTGCTCGATAAAAGGTTTTCCTTGTCCAAAAAACACAGTAAACGCTTATTAATAACCTTTTCTAAAACTTTTGATAGGGCTGGTAAGACCGAGATAGGGCGATAATTGTTGACACAGTCTCTTGCTCCAGCCTTATGGATGGGATGGATAATCGATATTTTAAATACTTGTGGAAAAACACCTGAACATAAGCATAAATTGGATATATATGTTAAGACTGGTACAATATGAGCTTTACAAATTTTTAAAAGTTTATTAGATATTCCATCCCATCCGGTGGCACTGTCATGTTTAAGTCCCAGAATTATACTTTCTATTTCCTCATTATTAGTTTCAAGCATGACCATGGAATTAACTGGAGAGAGTGTATTAGATTCAGTGGCCTCATGTTGAGAGCCGGAATTGCTATCATTAAGAATTTTGTCTGCAAATAATTTCCCAACATTAGCAAAGAAATTGTTTATATACTCTACAGATTTTCGGGGAGTGTCTCCAATTCTCAAAAGATCGCTAGGTACTGTTTTCTGTTTATTAGTGTGAACAATGGATTTGACGATATCCCAGGTCTTTTTAGGGTTATTCGAAAACTTTTTTAGTTCGTTTTTCTCGTATTCTCTTTTCAATGATGGAAAGATAACCTCGGTTTTTTATTCGAACATACATATTTATCTATTTTAGAAGATTATCTTGTTGCAATTATACTATAACATCATGATATTGATAATTTTATTAAATATTATCAGTTGTTTAAATTATTAAAGGTTTTCTTATTGCTTTTTTAGGGTTTCTGATCGGAATCCTCACTCTGGTGACCATTCGTCGGTCTGTCACAGAGATTGTAGTCGAAGACTAAGCAACGTAGAAACTGATAAATCTTGACTAGGCACATATAATATTAATAAAAACTAATTTTAGATGACTATTACCAAGATGAAATTATCTACAGTTTTTCTGTATGTCTCAAAATCAAAATTGTAGCTTAAGAAACCTAGGAAACAGGGGGGTAGGGAGGGGTAATATTTAGGGTAAAGCAATAAATAAGATTTATTGCTTTTTGATGGATGACCGGTTTGACCTCAGATAGTAAACTATCTGAAATAAATTCCAGAATAAATTCTGGAATTTAGCCAAAACCTCATTTGATTCGTTCTCAGATCGGGAAATAAAGGAGACACTTAACTAAAATCTGCCATAGTGATATGTAAAGAAGAATGTTACTGAATGTGATGATGGTGAAAATAATCTGGACTTTTAAGCTATATTCTACCATAGTAGAATTTAAATTCTTGTAAATCAAAGTCAAAACTATTTATTCAATTAAGGCCCTAGTAGGGCACTTATGAAGGTCAAAGCTACTGAAGTCAAAATCAGTTCGTAAGCCGGCCATCAACTGAGAAGAACAGCCAAGAAACTCAGCAAAGTTAAATTTTTTACATATTTTTTGGACAATATGACTATATTGGCTATTTTTTCCAAAGTATTTAAATAGATATGTATATAAATAGCAATAAAAAGGCTAGATATTTTGGCCACAATCTAACACGCGGGTCCATTGCAGATTGGTAAACTTTGAATTAAATTTTAGTTAATATCTATTTTTTTTATGATCAGTGGTCTTGATACATTGAATGAGTAAAGTGGATGTTACAAAAACTGAAGTTCTATCGTAAAGGATCATTGCTTCCTTCGGCCATAGGAAGCGACTGTCTTAAGTATGCCCATGATCTATCATGGGCATACTTAAGACAAAATTAATAAAAAATATGCTGAGTTTGGAGTGAGTGAATAGTGTACAGGACGGTCAAAGAATAATACTACGTAAAGAATGAGCATAGCGTTATTTCGCTCAAAGAGCAGCTCGACTAGGGAAGTACCTCCACCTTACAGAATACCGGCCAAATTACTTTATGTTGTGTTCCTGCGCGTGAATAAGGTTGCCAGTGCTCATTGGGGAGGGGGAAGGATCGGTAACGCGTGAGTGATGCCCCGTGTATTGCAAGCGTCCATATAATGGCTATGGTAACCGATTACCATCAGGCGGGCCGTATCCTTGTTTACCGACTTCGTAGTACTCACAAATTCCGCCGATTTATCGTCGCTCGCCATGGTACACATGCGAGTATAATACTTTCACTGATAGTTGAGATTTGTATTAGTACACCATCATTGTAAGCGCCTTTGCACATTATAAGAAAATTTCTTGTGTCTGATCAGACATGTCTTATAAGACATTCAGTCGCACTGGTTCTTATATGAGACCGTGCACATTACAAGAAATTTTTTCTTATGTCTGATCAGACACGCGTCGTCGTCGGCTGCATATTCGACGTCGCACCTACGCAAGACGTCTTGCTTAGACACGACATCTACTCATATATGGAAACTAGTTCGCGCGTGCACATTCGTCGTGGCTGCGTCAGCCAAAACAAATATAGTGTCCACGCTTTTATTTCATGTTTAGAATGTTAATTAATTTATTTTATTTAAATCAGCTCAATTTTAATTTTAATACAATAACTTTTATTTTTATTACTGTTTTATTTTTCATGTAACCCAATTATGTTATTTTTGTAAAGTTAAGAAGTGGATTAATGTTGTTTGAATAAAATGAATAGTAATTTTAATTTTTTACGTTAATTAAACTTTTATCAAACATATAATGTTACATGAGTAAAATAAAAATTAATATATTGAACATTTAAGCTCTATAGTCTCATTAATTCTTTTCATATTTAAATGGATGTATCCAATAATGCCTACAACTACGGCCGTTTTCTATGTCTATGGTACAAGTCAATCACTGTAAACTCTGTCGTCTGTCCATTTGGTACGCGTGTATTGTCCGTCCGTGAAATATGGTTACAGACAGCGGATAAGACGTCTCGCATGAATGTGTACGATGAACCAGACAAGAAATTTGTCTTGTCGAACGGTCGTGTCTGATAATGTGCAAAGGCGCTAACGGTGCGTCCATGGACGCATTGTGTGCACACTACCCGAACTGAGCACGAGCCGAGCCTCTAGTTAGTTCGTTGCTCGCGATGTCAAGTGTGGACGTAAAACGAGCTTGATGCGAATCCCTGTGTTCGTCAAAAAACTGACAATCGGCGGAGCGCAGTCGAGCGCGAACCGAACGCTCGTTCGAGCGAGGCTCGCAAGTCCGTCCACGCTACGCGAATCCGTGCTCGGCTTGTGCTCGGTTCGCGTAGCGTGAACGCACCATAAACATGAAGTGGTATCTATCTATCTCTCTTTATCATTTCGATAAAGTAATATTGGCTTTATGATTTCAACCCGATAACTTAACTTACTGCAAAGTTAAATACATATGAAATCTATGGATTTAATTACGAGGTTATGTCTGATATTAAGATTCTTAGAGAGCTTACCATTCACGTAGTCCTAGAGAATTCAAACGTAGTATTCAGTCTAGGAATGTCTATGCTGGAAGCTGTGCAGTTGTCCTATTAAGTAGTTTGTTGAATAATCATTGCTGAATTTAATTGTCCTTAACTTGGGTATTTGCATCGTCTCATGATGCAAATACCCAAGTTAGGGCATTCAAGCTAGATATTTTCCTTAACTTATAATTATCGCTTTTTCCAATTTTCCACTTTAAGTACCCACCACCGTATAATTTGTCAAAATATGCTAAAGTACTTTGTATATATCTTTAATACAATTTCTCGTGTAAGTAAAGTGTTTTTACTATATTTGTAAAACTATATGCAATCAAAAATGTCGGATATTGATTCTAGTATTCTAGAAAACGCTCCACCGCCAAGACTGATCAATCAGTGACGGTTCACAATATTACGAGCGTAATAATTCAATGATTACGAGTGATAAAATCAGATTGTGAACCCTGTCGGCAAGTGCAGATTCGTTTGCAATATGACGGTTTGACATGGATAGATCGTAAACTATCGGAAATGAATACGTAATATTGTAAGCAGTATGGTACAGTTCACAATTTATCGGGGAATTTACAATCTCGCTAGGTAGATTATAAACTAACGATTTTCACAAAAATACGGTGACATATAGACAAGAACGTTTTATTAAGAATTCCCATAAATAACTACTTCACTTAGTGTAGGTATATCAAGTGCAGGTGTACTCAATAGCTACATACCTACCTACAGCTACGTAATGACCATCTTACGTGATAATGTGTTCATGCCACGTACAGAGCCACGATTTATTACCACGCGTTTATTATCCTGCCCTTTTTACCCCCCATTATGTAAGAACGAACACTATACCATGATTAACTAGAGCATATTTTTTAAAGAATACACCAACATAACTTTTAAGGTTAGCAAACTTATACACTACATCGAAGAAATTCCCTTTGGACTACTAAACAATCTAATTCCGTAACTAGTAAGAGTTTTTGTTTAATAACAGTGCCGACCAATCACTGTATTTTAATGTTTGATGTGTCCATGATTTAGCCAATCAGCGCGTTGTTGGTGGTGGGGAATTAGCGACGAAAAAAAAAAAGCGTCATTGCTCTTCTTTGGTCAATTATTCGATGATAAACTACATCCCATAACATAAGGCCGATTGGTTATATCTGTCGCAGAAACGATAAATCGATGGGGTAAAAAAGTGCATGTTCGGAGAGCATCTTCAGGCAAGCTATATGTGAGACGCCCTCCGTTAGGTGGAGCGTGGTGGGTGGATAGTGGATGGCGAAAGATGTGGCTATTATTTGGAAAAACCTATGTCCCGCAGTGGACGTCTATCTATACTAAAGCACGGTACAAAAATATATCGAAAGAAAGAAAGAAAGAAAAGAAAGAAAAAGGATTTATTCAGGACAACACACAACATTACATTAATGACAAAAATAAAAAATATAAAAACAGAATAATAAAAACTACACAAAAATGCAATGTTGCGTGATGCCAGGAATAGGTCTCGACTCAGCAATGTGCTTAGGACTTAATATCGGACTATAGTCTGATGATGATGGTAATGATATCGAACGTGAACAGCTCTATTCATCATCATCATCACCAGCCTATAATGTCCAACTGCCTCAGCAGTGCAGGAGGCCTGTGCTCACACAGGCCTCCTGCACACAAATGAGGGTGAAAGGGAATGGGCAATATTCCACCACGCGTGCCCACTGCGGATCGGTGGAGGTAGGCTAGTGGTCAACCTACTGTTGGTATTTTTCAAGCCGCCTAGGAGGCTAGCAACTAGCTTAACGACTATCACAATTAAGTGATAACCGGAACCAACGGCTTTACGTGCCATCCGAAGCACGGAACAGCTCTATTGGTTGGCACAAATTCAATTATGCGTAATTCACGCATAGAGCATTTTAATTGTAATAATAATAATCAAAATCAAAATCAAAATCAAAAAGTCATTTATTCAGTTTAGGCCCTAGTAAGGCACTTATGAACGTTATGTACATACAGTTGAATTTACCACCGGTTCGGAATACACTTAAACTGAGAAGACTCCGGCAAGAAACTCAGCAAGGTTTTTTTTTTTTGTGGAAGATCTTTTAATATTACAGCTTTTTTCCAAATACTTATACAATATATACATTATTATTTTATGCTTATTCGTACAATTGTCACTTAGCCAGGGGGATGCAAGTGCAGAGAGAAGCTACTACAACCATATATTCTTGTCTTCCACGTAATGAGCCGCCTTATAGTAGGCTTTGTCAATTAACCTCTGCTTTATGAAATCTTTGAATTTATCATAAGACATTTTAGTTACTTCGAGTGGGATTTTATTATAGAATCGAACGCAATTTCCGAGAAAAGACTTATTAGCTCTAGATAACCTGAATCTAGGTGTCACAATTTTATCTTTATTTCTTGTATTGAAGTTATGGCGGCTACTATTAATTTCAAATAAATTTAAGTTTTTACGGACAAACATAATATTTTCATAAATGTACTGTGACGGTAACGTTAAAATTTTAAATTCCTTGAATCGACTTCGTAGTGATTCGCGAGGACCCAAACAATAGATTGCGCGAATTGCACTTTTCTGCAGAATAAATATAGTTTCAAAGTCTGCAGCTGAGCCCCACAGCAGAAGACTGTAGGACATTAAACTATGGAAATAAGCAAAGTAAACCAACCTGGCTGTAGCCACATCTGTTATTTGTCTAATTTTTCTAACTGCGAAGGCGGCGGAACTCAGTTTACTAGCTAATCTTTCTATATGAGGACCCCATTGTATTTTACTGTCTAATGTAACGCCGAGAAAAACTGCCTTATCCACTAGTGCAAGTCTTTTACCATCGACAAAGATATGAGTGTCACTCTTAACAACATTAGGGAGAGAAAACCTTATACATTTAGTTTTACAGGAATTAAGCATAAGATTATTGGCGGCAAACCATTTTGATACAGCTGATAATGTGTCATTGAGCTGCGTAAGGTCTGTATCTTTCCTATTGACTTTAAAAATTAGAGAAGTGTCATCAGCAAATAAAACTATATCCGACAATTCATTTACCATATAGGGCAGATCATTAATATATGCCAGAAACAAAAAAGGGCCTAAAATTGATCCTTGCGGTACGCCCGTTTTCACTAAAGACCCTGAGGACGTAGTACCGCTAATACCTACTTTTTGTTGGCGACCTGATAGATAAGATGATATAAGATCGAGTGCCACTCCACGAACTCCATAGTGTTGGAGTTTTAAAACTAGTGTGTAGTGATCTACGCAATCAAATGCCTTGGAGAGATCACAAAATACGCCAACCGCATCCTGTGAATTCTCCCAGGCTTCAAAAATATGCTTTAAAAGTTTAGCACCAGCGTCTGTCGTAGACCGGCCTTTTGTAAATCCAAACTGATGATCATGTAAAATCTGATTTTTGGTGAAATGAGTTAACAATTGATTTAGTATAACTTTCTCAAAGATTTTGCTTAACGCTGGAAGTATAGAGATGGGTCTATAATCAGAAGGATTATTTTTGCACCCAGATTTAAATATAGGAATGATCTTACTGTGTTTCATCAAATCGGGGAAAGAACCCTGAACAATACATTGATTAAAAATAGCTGCTAAAATAGGTGCTATACTAGTTATAACTGAGTGGATTACTTTAACTGATAAGCCCCATAAGTCTTCTGTATTTTTTATATTCAAAGACTTGAAAGCTCCTAATATTTCACTAGCATCAATAAACTTAAATAAAAAATTGGGAATATGTTTTGGGAAATTGTCTTTAAGGAGACACTCGGCTTTCTTAGGTGAAGATGCAAGATACTTAGTAGCTTCAGTAGGTATTGTTGAAAAAAAAGATTCGAAAGCACTCGCTACTTCAAATTTATCGGAGATAAACTTATCATTAATTTTAAGGTTAATTGTGTCTTCTTCCTTTTTATTTTTACCAGTCTCCGTGTTTATAATTTTCCACACCGTTTTAATTTTATTAGTCGAATCACTAACTTTTTTGGCAATGAAAATGGCTTTTGCTCTATTACAAACTAATTTAAATATTTTTGAATAATTCCTAACATATGTATGAAACTCTTCGTTAGTTGTGTTTGATTTTTTACGATAGAGTTCATACATGTTTTCTCTACTCAATCTTATTCCTTTAGTGGCCCAATCACAGAATTTTAGTTTATCAGTTACCTTAGTAGATTTAATCGGGCAATATTTATTAAATCCTTTACAAATCTCAGTAAACAATGTTTCATAGTTATGATTAGGATCATCAGATTCGAAATAGGTATTAGCAAGACTCAATTCTAAATGACTATTAAATTTCTCTAACTTGTACTTTGTGGTTGGTCTAAATTCCCTACTTACTTCATATAATATTTGGCTTTGAGAGGGCAATCTAACAACTTGAGCCAAATGATCCGAGCGAACACCAGGAATTAAGAACTTATCCAAAGTACTCCCATTTGTAATAATGTTGTCAATGCATGTTGAAGATGTGGCTGTTACCCGTGTCGGTTCACAAAACAAAAGATCCATATTAAATGATTTGAATACAGAAATAAAATTGTTTCTATCTGATGAAGTAACAAGAATATCAATATTGAAGTCACCACAAACTACTATAGACTTTTTGGATTTGAAAAGTTTACTAAGAATCTCTTCTATTATAGAATAAAACAAAGAAAAATCAGAAGCCGGAGGTCTATATACACATACGATGATGGAGCTTTCAATCTCTGCACATGCCACCTCACAGACGCGCTCCACAGAATGACTACATATATCTGTACGATTTTTGAATTTTATGTTGCTGTTTAATAAAATAATAGATCCACCACCATTAGCAGACACTCTGTTGAACGCACTGGCGACGGTGAAATTGTTAATATTAAAGAGCATCATATCAGGTTTTAACCAGGTTTCAGTAAAGCATAAAATATCAACCTGGGTTTTATCCAATAAAAGTTCAATATCATATATTTTGCCAGAGAAGCGATTTATGTTCTGATGCAATAAAACAATACTTTGTCTAGGCTTCTCTTTTGTCGAAACTATATGTTTAAAGAATTAATCACAATATTATTAGAGTTACTAGATAATATTGCTTCGTCACTTAACCTACTGTTTGTTATATTTACTATAACACTATCAATATTATAAGCTATCAATGTAGCAATCAGGTTTTTCGTCCTTCTAGGCATTTTCAGTGAATCCCGATTTAATTTTATTCCACTAACAAACTTATTAGTGTCGAAAAACAAAATATTGTCATTGTGACATGTCAAATTAAATAATACATTATTCAGAAACATGATATAACTATTCTGTTTGTCAGTATAGTCAACTGAGTAGGGAAAAGCACATAACATTACTTTTAGTACCCCTAACCTTTGTAAGGACTCAAAGCTATTAAACAGGTCTATCCTATGTACATCTAGTCCATGACCAACTAAAATTACAACTGTGGTATAGTTGTCAAATTTCATTTGTATTATTCTTTTAATAATCTGCATGTAAGAAGCACCTGGCATACAATAATTAACTACTGGCTGTTTTGAATGGTTATTAATAAGGGAACCAAAGTTAACTCCTATTTTATCAGTAAAAATTACTGTTTTGTATTTAATTTGCAAAGAGGATTCTGAATCACAACTCACACACAGCTCAGCTCGTCCAACCTCAGGTACAGCCCCAGTCAAATCCCCAGGTAAAACCTCAGGTAAAATCTCAGGTAAAATCTCAGGTAAGATCTCAGGTAAAATCTCAGGTAAAATCTCAGGTAAAATCTCAGGTAAAATCTCAGGTAAAATCTCAGGCAAGACCTCAGGTAAAACTGGCATTGACTCATCAGCAGACACATGCATACAGCCACAAGTATGGTTGTTAACGAGAGACTCAAATCTATCCTCATTATACTTACACATATCTACTAATTGAGTCGCAGCCAATATGTGTTCTTTAATTATAATACTTATGCATTATGTTGCAAAACGTTTAGTTGTTCTGTAAAAAGATGGTACCATAGTTATTTATGCAATTGTGTAATAAGGCGTATTAAAATCACGAATGTGGGTTTATTACAATCTGTTCTTGATAAATTATTCTAAGTCGTTCAATAATAAGAGCCTCAAATTCAAATTCAAAGTTCAAATTCAATTTGGAACACGAATTTTCCTAGTTTTCCTAGGAAAAATCGAAAGTTAAAACTAGGATAGTTCGTGTTCCAAATTGAGCTCCAAGAATTGAATTCCAAAAAGAACAGATTGTATTAATTGAAAATAAATCTAAGGTCTGTAGGTAGGTAGGTAATACATTAAATTACTAAATAAACACCTCAAAATTGAATTCCAATCCTGTGATTTGAATTCAAATGTTTCTACCTCGAATCAAAACGTATGCTATCATTTTGATTAAAGCACTAAAATTCGAAATGTGAAATATATTCTAATCGCATATTTTGGTATTTAATCAATCTTAGTAAACCCTTCACAATGACACTTATCTACACCCATGCTATAAATCCTCTTTAAGAGGAAACGCTGATGGCGTTTGTTCCATACAAACGTAATCCTCAGTTTCCTCTGTGGTTAATGACCCTAGAGCAATGATTATTTTACCATGCAATCTGTAGGTGACACTGTATGTCCCTCGGTTTTGTTTTTCTCCATAAATTAATTATTATAAAAACTAAAAATCTTCTAAAATCACAAAATCGTACCATTTTTAACTGCCCTTATCAGACGTCCAGAAAACAAATTTGACGAATATAAAAAATAAAAGGAAAACCGACCGACATAGCCAAAGCCCTTCTTATTATTATTCTCAAAAAAAAATTCAAATCGATCCAGTATTGGAGGAGGAAACTGGGGATTACGAAATAGCGATTTCGTCTATTTTAAATAGGTATAATCGATCCAAGCTGCAGTTGTCTCTATCGCCTGTATTGGGGCAGGGTTGAGGGAGGAGAGGGTTGGACAAATACATATACAGTCAAAGAAGTGTCGCGCAGTAGTCGATAATATATTATCGATACCTGCCCTAGTGTTGTTCGTCGATATCGATATAGTATAACGTCTTTGGTAACTTACATGTAAGGTATAGTGTGCCCTAACCAAGATTGTTCTTTTTTTACTTTTGAGTGATGAACGATTAAAGAACATAAAATGTTATCGTTCAAAGGTTATCATAATATCTAATATTTAGTAACTTTTTTCAACATAAATGGACAAAAATATCTATTTTAAATTGACTTAACAAAATGAGATTATCAAATCGACTCGTATGTGTGTATTATTGGACTGCAATATATTCAAATGATAATCTATTAGCAATTCCAAACAAATATACGAAATTTTATAGGTGTATGTATGTTAGTAAGTATGTATGTTTATCCACGCATTTCTCCGAAACTATTAATCGCATTGTGACTATACTTTTTAGGGTTTCGTACCCGAAGGGTGCCAAACAAGACTCCGCTGTCCGTCCGTTCGTCTGTCTATCAGTGGGCTGTATCTCATGAACGGTAATAGGTAGACAGCTGAAATTTCAGAGAATATGTATTTCTATGGCCGCTATAACAACAAATAATAAAAATGAAAAAAAATAATTAAAGGACCGCCCATACAAGAAACGTCTTTTTTTTGTCATAGCTAGGATGAGTTATTTAACATTGTACGGAACCCTCCGTGTGTGAGTCTGACTCGCACTTGGCCGGTATATTTATTTAAAATCGACTTGGTTTTTTTTTTCTGAAATATTCGTGAATTTGGCCAGTTTTCAGATATTTTCCCTTTGACACAGACACAACCAACTTGGCCGTTTCGCTACCGTCACATGGGAGTAAGGTCAAAAATGTATTCACTGTTCATTACTTTTTTGTTTTTCAATAGTTCTTGTAGTATTGAAACCTTTTGACAGTACGAGCCATATGTCTTGGTGGCAACATTTTACATAAAAATGTTTTTGGTGGGTATGTTTGTTGCTTATGTTTTTTTTTTGTTTGAAATTTCCAAGTTTTATAATTTTTTTGTTGTTTGTGTACTAATACAAGCTTATATACCAAATTTCAGCTTTCTAGGACTTCAGGAAGTACCCTATGAGTTTTGATGATCATCAGTGAGTCAGTGACGAAATCGGGGTTTTTTAGATATCAATAAAATCTAAAGTATAAGAGTTATATTATTGAAACTTAATATGTTTAATAAGTTTACTATTGACATCATGTCCTGAGAATTTTGTTTATCTGGTATAATCCAAACCCAAGTTATGAGGGTTCAAAAAAACGACGAAGCGCTTCGAGAAAAGGTAGGTAGTGCCCTTTCGCTTCGCTTGGCTGTCTTGGCGGGGGGCACTTCCGTGCCCCCAGAAATTACGAAATAAAAAAATTGGTAATTGAAATAAAAAAAGGAATTTAAAAAACTAAATCGACTTCAAAATACACTAAAAAGTATGAAATAACTCTAATCTGACACTGTCTTGATGTCAGCTACGTATAATATTTTTAATTTTAATATATACGACGTGCTCTTTCGCTGACTTCAAGATATTTTCAGTTTATAGCTATTTCATTTTTTTTTTGTGTATTATGAAATAGTTTTTTTTACTAGTGAAAGAGCTTATTTATACGTATAAAACAAGCCCTTGAAATAATATTATAGAATCATATAAAAACGTCGTATAAAGCTAGGCCGTCACACGTATTAGTCCATATCTTGAAAAAAACTGAACCGATTTTGATAAAACTTTTTCACAAAATTTCAAAAATTACGTAATTAAAAAGTGTGGAATAACTCTAATCTGATACTGTCTTGAAGTCAGCGAAATATTTTCAATGGAATACGACGTCCTGTTTCGCACTGTTCCCTAAGTTGAAGTAAATATATCGCATTAAAAAAAGAATGGTCACAATTTGATAAATAGTTTCAAAGAAATGCGTGGACTGTGGACAAATATATATCAATAAAATGTTGTATAGGTATTTGTTTGGAAGCCCTAATAGATTATCATATGTGAATATAATGCAGTTCCAATTATATTACATACATACGTGTCGTATAGATAATCTATTTTTTTATATCGACTTCAAAATACAAATAACGTATGGTTAGGTATTTGTTCTAATTTCAAAATCCCGAATGGCACTTGGAACAACAGAACTGCTAGCGCTGAAAGGTATATCAACTCGCCAGTCGCCGGCCGAATCACAGAAATATAATATTACAAGTAAATGCGAAGTTGATGCGAAGTGAGGCATCGAGGGGCGGGCGGTCGGTGGGAGCGGTGCGAGTTACGGCACGCACACTTGCACCATGCACAGTCTGTTCACTCACACATTGATATCCGGGCCACAGCGCGACAGCAATAGATTTGTTAAATACCTATCGTTCAAATTTCTTGCAGCCATCGTTTCGTATTAAAAGTTTCTAAAACATCTTATTGCCATCATTAAAACAACCAGTGTCACAGCAACCATAATATACCGGCAGACATACCTTGTCTATTGGAATCCAATCGAATTATCCGGTAGCTAATACCTGCTAGCTAGTGCCAGCCTAGCATTAATCATATCTCGCTATTAAGCAGTATGATGTAGTTTAGTGAACGTAGCACTCAAAGGCTGGACGTTTTGAATAGCTTCGCACACAAAAACGTTTCTAGCGATAAGATAAAAGAGTAAAACTTTTTTCATAAAAAGTATGCCGCCTACCTACAAAACCTTATTGTTATTATATCATTTTGTCATAAAATGCAAGCCTCTTGTAGGTATCAGGAAATGCATATGTATTAAATATATAGAACGATATACTTCATTCGTAGAGACTAGAGATGTCGCGGTTAGCCGCCATTATTCGATATTCGATATTTTTATCCGAATAGAGAGCGAATAGAAGTGATACCGATTCATAAATAAATTAAAAAGTGTATTTTCTACCGAAAAAAAAAGAATATTTTATTGCTATATTATAACTGTTTATTGAATACATTAATTATTACTTAATTAAAGTTTGATTTTTTCAAAATATATCGTTTATTAATTTTAAAATGTTTATATCGTTTATTATTCGCCATAGACAATACCGTATAATCGCTAACCAACTTCTTCAGTATGCGTGGAAATTTTAATACATAATATATCTGAATATTATCAAATATTGCGGTTCTCTCGTCGGTTAATAATAAAGCTGAAATTATGAAAAAATGATTTATTAATATATTTCAGGTCTAAGATTTCGCTTTTTAGCAAATTAACTTGATTAATAAATCGAGTCTTTTTTTTTATCGTAGGGAAATCCTCATAGGATACCCGACCGCCCTGGGGGGAGCGGCCAGGTTATGTCGGACTTTTACCGGCTAAAACCCCACGGTGGTCGCCACCTGCGCTACAGAGGGGGGCGGGCTCTCGTGCAGATCGCGTACCTGCTCGCCCCTCCACGCGCGGCGCTGTGATAGCCCGTCCCGGGGGAAGTGTGATACCTCCCCCAGCACCCTCGCGGTGCTATCGCACAATGATTCGTGACCACAACGACCCATCGTCCTCCTCGGGGCCGCTTCTGGGCGTTCAGGGCCCCCGCCCCGATTGCCCATGACCCCGAAGGTCCCCGTTTAGTCGCCTTTTACGACAGGCAGGGGAACACCGTAGCTGTGATTCTAAGCCCCAGCTACAGGGCAGGAGGGCCACCACGAGGCAAGGCCGCGCCTCGGCGGCGTCGTCTCCGGGCGGGATCGGCCCTCTCCCGATCCCGCTCAGCAGCCTCCTTCTGGACCATTACGGTCTCACAGAAGGAGGCTACGGCCCTCCAAATAAATCGCTCGCTAAAGATTTCGCTTTTTAGCGAATTAACTTGATTAATAAATCGAGTCTAGACCAATTCAATACTTTATTCGAAATAGTTTATGGTTCATATTAAGTGATGTAAATTATAATTTAGATTAGTGGTTTATCGATAATCATCTTTAATACTTGATTAAAACTTAAATATAATTATTTATGTTTTAATTGAAGTACTTTGTTTTGTTGTAAATAAATACATTCTTTGAGTAAGATTTTTTGAAAATTAAAATTCTATTGCATTATATTATATATTATTAAGCATGAATTCTCTTCAGTAATAAAAAAATATTACGTTCTGCAGTGACGTCTTAAAACGATTGATATGTAAATATATTCTTACTTTCATAAAAAACAACAAGTCCAGTAGATTCAATAATAAATATGAAATATTATTATGGAAAATCGAGAAATTTTCCCCAACATACTATTGTCTCGCTCTCACAAATCGCAAAATCCGTCGTGCAGTCTCTCTCATTCACTGAGTAGGTTGGTAATTCTCAATTTCACGTGGCAATCTAGCAGTTGATGCCGCAGGCTACGATTTATTATTGTGGCTACTACAACACCGTGTCTTCGTAGGTTATCTACTTTGGTAGATAGACATTTATGATAAGCAATAAAAATATATTTAGACGTTTTATATCATCCACTGACATTTTTGTATTTGATTTGATGTATGAGGGTTCATCTTGGGTACTTCCTATACGATGTTTGCTGCACGTTTGTATCATATTACATGTTTTTTGGAATACCACTAACGTAGCAATCAAGCATACAGCTCACCTGATGGTAAGCGGTTACGGTATCCTATGGACGCTTGCAGCACCAGGAGTATCACTCGCAAATTATATTGCCGACTCTGCAAATATGTCTATACCCTTCTTGAAGAACCTGCACCTTGCTGCAATCCATGAGCTCATTATCTGAAACGATGCCGTTCATTTTGAAATATAATATATGCAATTAAATAATATTTACTTCGAGTTATTTTTAAATCATAATTGGTCTCACAATATTTTTTAAGGCGATGTTAGCTCAGTGGTATTGACGTCGGATCCCAAGATGAAGGTCCCGGGTTCGATTCCTACAATGAGCTTGAGCTTTCGGTGAAGGAAAACATCGTGAGAAAACCATAGC
Organism: Polyploca ridens; assembly: GCA_951394255.1. Lineage (NCBI taxonomy): Eukaryota > Metazoa > Arthropoda > Insecta > Lepidoptera > Drepanidae > Polyploca > Polyploca ridens. The sequence goes on along the minus strand of OX596256.1, from coordinate 13,370,036 downwards.
ACAGCGGTAGGGTACTTTATAGTACCTGCCTGGCTGGCTACCACCCTCAAGTTGAAAATCTGTCGCCAAGCACCTTTCGGTGTGTTCCGACAGCTGCACTTGAGAGCCAGTTCCTGCTAGGCTTTGTGTGCTTACCACCTTCGGCCGCTTCATCACTTACCATGGTGAGATTGCGGTCAAACACAGGCCTATAAACAGTAAAAAAACAAAAAAATGCAGGCTTGTAAGCTTTACTTTTTTCAATCAATGTTTTTTTAAACTTTTCATTTTAAAAGATTGGACTTAATATTTTATAAACTTTCATACTAAACAATCGTAAAAAATATTCATCGATATAAATACTATCGACCATCACCAGCACTATAATTATGGTTTGTACACTTCTCCCTACCATTAATAGTTTAATGGATATTAATGTCACTTAGCACATACGCAGTAAGAGGAAAATGATTTCTTATATGAAAATATTTCACATGATTATTTTATAAACGTATGATGTGTGATAATAGGTAAATAATGTTATGTCACGATTAACACGTCATATCACGTAATCGACGTTTATTGTGCTAATATGTTTTGCTATGCTATTTATTTTTCATGATTATAATGATTTTGTCACATTTTTGCCAATTTTGCGTAATACCTACCCCAAACAATATGCAGGGTGATATTTTTTCAGTAAGCTCGCATACAAAGTCTGCTCAATCTCATTTCAGTTTTAGTGCCCTGTAAAAGACGTTGTCGTATTTACCACTTAATACAAAAAAACGTGTAATTTGAAAAAATAGGCAATATAGTCAGATTGTCCAAAAAATATTTATAATGTAACCTTGCTGAGTTTCTTGCCGGTTCTTCTTAATTGAATATATGGCCCTGACTTTAACTTTAAAACCCAGATTTAAAATAGATTATTCGCCACATTATGTTTGTAATAGTCCGAATAAGGATAAGGAAAGAAAAATTTTAATAGTTGCCCAGAAGTTTGAAAAATCCTGGAAAATAGCATTTTCTATGCGATTGACTTTATTTTTTATTCCTGACAGAAACGCAGGTGAAACCGCGGTGATAGCTAGTAGACACTAGAAACTGTACTCTATTCAGTCTCTATTAATTCATACTCACGTATGGTTCAATACATATAATAATATCTGAATATGACCATATATAACGTTTTCTCGACAGTTTATTTTAGTATTTAGCGACAGTATGTAACCTGTCATGTAAATAAGCTACTATAACTATAATGTTATGGGTATTGTAAATATTATTTTTCACAATTACACTGTTAATTATGAGTTTATATTTGTTAGTTACTAAGGGCCAAGGGTCAAAAAAAGGATATTGACGTCATCGAAATATTCATAAAAATATATTCAGATTATTTAAATGCGAAATCTTGTGTGTATGTAAACTATATGTAATTTGTTCGATCACGCTGCAATGGCTTAACAGATTAAGATGACTTTTGGATAATAGATAGATAATACCCTGGAATAAAACATGCCTTGGGTAAAACCACACCACCACCATTTATTAGATTGTTGGTGTAGATTAGTCCTAAATAGATGATGCTATGGATGAAAAAACAGGGTAATTCCAACAAAACAACTGGGGAATTCCATTTGTTTCCCTACGAGTTAAACCACAAGAAAGCTAGTTTACAGCTTTTTCAACTGTTCGTGTTTTAAACTTTTATGTTACCTTGCGCTATTTGGGTTACTGGAAACTAATGACGTCATAACCCATGCGCGTTCTTAAAATAAATTAGGTAGTTTTATAAACTGATAATGAGATGAATTTTGTGAGTAGTGTCGTACTGACTAACGTAGAATGAAGAGAAGAGCTGAAAAAAAGTTGCGAGAGAAAGAGCTGAAAATATATATGTACTCAGTTGCGTGTGCAACTGAGTACATATATATGACAGTTTGAATGTATACCACCTTCTACATCATCAGGGTCATCACATACAATACTGTGATTGTAGTCACAATTCTAGTTTAATAAAAAAATCTATGCCAAATAATTCGTATCTATCACTTATCAGGAAACTCCAATACATGTCTAATTTATAAATAATAAGATAGGACTTTGCTAACAAAACGTAAGGCTTTTTTTTTAAATAGGCATTTGTTTACTTGAGTACCAATCTTTAGTTTTACTTCTAATGCTAAAATGCGAATTGAGGTCACGACATTACATCTAATAATACTTCGTTTCACAATTTTACAAGCACATTAAGAAATCTTAAATTGATACGTTATACGGCCATTATAATAAAAAGGCCGTTACTTTACCCCCATAAAGCATGGTGTCAATAGCAAATCGCCGGGTTTTTATGTTATTGTCGGGTCCATTCCGCTGATGTGGGGGTTCTGACGTCACTAGCAACGTGACAAAACGCTTTAGGCTGCAAGTCCACCGGAGCGGAGCGGAGTGAAGCTAGTAAAATGTAACCAATAAAATTACTCGGAAATTCACATTCACGCGGGGGAGTTTTCCTTGCTGCGCTGCGGTGGAGAGACAGCTTTAGGGTTACGCTTTTGTGGTTATTTGCGTATGTGTTTTCTTATTTATTTTCATAGAAAAACTGTGAAGTATAAAGGATTCCCATTGTGCGTGGAACGAAAGCATAATTCTCAAGTGAATTTACACCGTATTTCTTACAACATATAGATTGAAAGAGCAGAACATAGGCACAGATTAAAGATAAAGACGTATAGGTCTCAAAATAAAAGGCGCTTACGGACCTTCAATTTTGATTTAGGTATAAATGTAGTAAGCAATACGGTCTTAATTCATTTGTAAAACTATGCACATTGGGAATGCAAAAATGTTTTAACTGCTACACATCTTATCTACAAATTCAGTCCAAATCAGAATAAGATGGTTACAAGATGGTTAGAAGTTAATAAAACACGATTCAACTGAGATATACTTATTTATACTTTGTTAATTTTTACATAGAAGTACCTTGTACAGTAAAATGCATTGCAACTTTCTTTTAAAATGTTCTAAAATTGAAATGCTTGTCTCCTGAGACATAGTATCGGGATATACAAAGTCTTAAAGATATATATTTGAAATAAGAATATGCTACGGGATATACATTCTTCTAGCACGGCCATTTCATCCCAAACTAAGCATCATAGCTTGTACATATGGAAACCAGATTTAGCATCGTCCACAGTATTTACTATACAATAAAATGAAATTAGTGATCACCTTTTTTCTGTGTTAACAGGTTGACCAGCAGGCAGTCGATTCACCTGATGGTAAGTGGTTACCACCGTCTATGGACCAACACTTGCAACACTGGGAATTCAGGATATTATGTCTATTCAGCTCGAGTGGCGATTTTAAAACAGTTGTAAATCTCGCTCTTTGCCTGTGGTTGAAATAAAAAAAAAAGCGAAATGAGAGGTTAGCTCTATTTAAGGTTTTGATATTGAAGATTTATTGTATACTCGCTATCCCTCGCGGTTTCACCTGCATAGAAATTTAGGCATGAAAAGGTAACAGACAGACTGACAGTTACATTCGCATTTATAATCTCTATATATAAAAAAATAATCCCTATTTCCCTTGGTCACGGCATAGCTTGAGAACGACTTTACTGATTCCATCAATCTTCAAAAAACAGGAGTAGGTTCTTACGGAAAGAAAATTAAGAAAGTTGCGTAGAAAATTTAAGAAAACTTAACGGTAGGGTAGGATAGGGTAGAATTACCCTCGAGTACGCGGGTGAAACCGCGGGGCGCAACCAGTATTACTAAAGAGTTAACAACAAGCATAATATTTTTATTTTTATGGTTTAGTAAAGTAATGTAATGTGGCCGTTATATTTATCATCACTTCCACATAACATAGTATAAATTATATAAACATAATATATTACAATGGAATGTATTAGCTTTATATACTTTATTGCTCACTGTATACTTGCAAGTATCCAAGCAAAGTATTTTACGATTTAGGGATGTGACAAAGTCCGCGGACAAATTTCTATTTTCACAAGACTGACCGAAAAAAGACCCATATTCTCAGGGTCCATGTGTGTATGTTTGAACTACTTTGAACGCAACACTCAAAAAAACATACAATATTAGAAGTAGGTACATACAAATTTGATGTGTGATTAATTCAAATTTTTGACTTTTTTATTTTACTTTTTCTTTTATCTTGTTTTTTAGTTTATATTTCTAGCTTTTAGAAATACTTTTTGTGTAACCAAAATGTAAACGCATGTTGTGACTCCTTAAAATGTAGTATATTTATCTATTTTTTTCTATGTAACTACTGGTTGTCCAAATTAAATGAAAAAATAAATAAAAATTAATATAAAGAAAAAAAAGAAATACATTTATTCACGATAATACATAATATAATATTATAAACGAAACAATAATGTAATTTTGTATGATGCCAGTAATATGATCTTTAAAAAATAATAGTACATAACGAATATCCGAAAAAAAAAACCGCTTGAACACCCCTAGTTTGTTTTTAAATCATAATTCAGCTCTACGAGAGACGTACATTCATGAATAGTTAAACAATAAAGAATAACTAAGTATCCTCGTAGATATAAATAACAATAAAAACCAAACAATCGAACGAATGAAGGTTACTTGTTGTATTTGAATAAATCTTATGCATTACGATTACCTAGATTAGTTTATGGTTGAGTGTAGTAGGGGATAAAAATACACGTTTCATCCTAATCCTAACCGAGAGTGAGTTTTTTTGTTTATTACGCCTTCACGCCTCAACTATTCAACGGATCATCATGAAATTTGGCATGCAGATAGCCTATAGTATAGAGAAGGACATAAGAAATTTTTATCTCGGGAACGCGGGTGAAACCGCGGGGGACAGCTAGTTTGACTATAAATTGTCATTTTTACCCCACTAAGACATTGTCTGGGTATTGTCTTCACTGCTAAGACGATCCATTTTGCCGTGGCTCAAAATTCCAGAATACGTCTCTTAACATCACAAAGAGCATTGGGATTCTTGGTGTCGATTTCTAGCGACGTTCTTTTCTTACTTCAAAGTCTAGAAATACTTTTTCAACGACACTAATAGGACCTTACTCGTTAGTGGCGCCATCTGATGGCTACAGATACGGTAGCATTCATTGTGTACGATCCTTAGCTCATAAGTGGTACTTAGGTCTGAGGAGAGACTCTGAAACAGACAGTGTTCAGGATTTTTATGCGACTACCTTCTATCGCACGTCAAATCATCGACGGGAAGTCCATCCTAATACATTGTCACCCAAATAATCTCACAATGCGGAGTTGTCAGGGCTCTCATTTAATATGCTAGGTAGGTATTTCAATGAAAACATGTCTTATTTTATAGGACACTCACTGTCTTTATGGCATCGAATAAAATTTAAACAAAGATAAATAAAAATCACTATTTCGAGCAGTAAAGTTTCAGTGCAATAAAAAGCCATATCTCTCTACGAATAAAGGTCAGTTTTATTGCTCAAATGTATAACACTCGTTTTACAGTTCCAGAACATGTTCTAGGATGAATAAATCTCAGTTAACGTTACGTATTTGTTTTGAATAAATTGAAAGTGTCAGTTTATTTTCTAGAAAGCTTTTTTCCTCAGTACCAGTGGGCTTAGTGCGATTTTAACCTATTCGATCGCGTTAAAGTTCTAATTTGTATGGTGTTGAACTAGGCGGCACCAAGGAATAATTAAACCAACGTATATTTAGGTAAAATCAATCCAAATTCAAAAATCGTTTATTTAATTTAGTTACAATTGATTCTACCACCCCGGTTCGAAATACACTTGAAATGAGAAGACTTGGAGGCAGTAGACCCGAAGGCAGGACAACGTTATGACTATACTATTTAAGATGCATTTTATGCTGTATTTTTTAAAAATAACTTAAACTGTGCCTTCTTCTCTTTAATGTAGTAAAAACTCCTTTCGCAGCCCGTACATCAAACAAATATTCCTACAAGAACTTTTAATATTCTTCCGAGCTATCTTAGGGCACAGTTAATCTTAAATTACCCAGTTAATTCTACCGAACGATGAAGGTTTAAAAAGTTCTTTATTTGAAACGGCTATGAAGAATAAATTATAGCCTCTTACTAACAGCCTTCTCAAATGCCATAATGAAATAGAACTCTATTCCTTACAAATAAGCTTGTATTTGGGAATGCAGGTTTAAAGTTTTCAACATTGTTTAGAAATTTCTTAACGACCTTAGGCAATTTTATTTTTTGTTTAGGTATTTTATTTGTGACGCAAGAGAATATTTAATTAGTGAAAAATATTTTGATTAATTAAATTGGCAGTTTAGATTTGTTCTGAAGTTTTGACTGTAATATTTTGAATTTTTTTCATCCCAAATCCTAGAAGACTTGATTTTTATTTTAGGTTATTGAAGTAAAATTTTAGATGATAATTAATACAAAGTATGGCATAAAAAGCCGCCTACATAATTGTGACAATGTACCAAATAAGTAGGTACCTCCATTCACAAAATATCTAAATAGTGTAATAGATTGAATTGAAGAAAGATATAAAAAAAATCATATTATAAAAAAAAGCCTTACTGAGTTTCTTGCCGGGGTCTTCTCAGTTTAAGTGTATTCCGAACCGGTGGTAAATTCAACTGTATGTAACGTTCATAACTTCATAAGTGCCTTACCAGGGCCTAAACTGAATAAATTACTTTTTTTTTTATTTCTAAGGTAGACATAAGTAAGTCATGCTCACTTTAAGGTCTCTGCTTGCGGCGGCGTCGTGTGACGGGTCGCTCACTTCCCTCCAATATGGCGAGGAGGGCGATGGCTGCCACACGCGTCATACTTGTGAACAGGTGCTGCTTGTGGGGGCTGGTCTGCTTAAGTTTGCCATTTATTTATTTACTTATTAAATATAGATTCAGACTACTTTGTAGTTTTGCCGCCTTGCCGGGGCACGCAATTCAGTGCGATTAGAATGTAAATATTATGTAATGAATCTAAGCGTGTTTTGAAAAGAGTAATTGCCGGCTCTTCTCAGCAAATGCAACCTTCCGAACCGGTATTAGAGTCAGACTTTTCATAAGTGCCTGCAAAGGTCTATTTGAATAAATGATTTTGAATTTTTTTGAATTTTGATTTTGATATAAAACTAGAGTTTTGAGATCTAAGAGGCACATTTTGACTAGAGAATATCTCTTCTAGTCGCACTTAGTTTGTCTCTTTTTGACACATTGATGTGCTGTCAAAAAGAGCGGGCTTACCTATTACATCTTGCCGTCAATTTTGTACAATCTGCCAAACTCAATATTAGTCTAAATTAAAGCTAATGTTGGATTTGAAATTGCTCAATAAAATGGCAGTTAGTTACACAAACAAACTCAGATTCCATTGAAAATAGTTTAAAAATAACCTGAAAGAACGTTATTTTTATTCAGTTCCGACGATATTGAGCAATACTTTAAAAGTCGCCGTTTGTTCGCCAAATGAGTTCAAGGGGACTCCATAGCTTTGCTGACCAGCGACGCAAACGTTTTATTTAGGATACATTGCTTTCTAACATACGCAACGGTGCTCACTCACTGAACAAAACTTGCAATGAATAATATTATAACCAGATTTATACGGGTCGTTTACAACTTGAGATATTTATGCAAATAATTTCAATGGACCAGTTTAATTTGAATTTTCTCAAAGAAATATAATACTATGGAGCTTCTGGTTTTCTTTTATAAATTAATTTGTATGACCCTTGCTTTAAGCCATCTGGCATTTAAATACTTTATTTGCGATATTGTGAAGTTTGAAATATTCTTTTATGCGACTTTTAATAATAAATGTATAAAAATCTTTGTTCGTCTTTACAAAAAAGAAAATTAGTACAGACCGAAGTAGTAAGGCGCGGACTGACTACGATTTTGACAGCACTCGTTCTTCACTGGAATAGGGTTGAAAATGGTAAATCATAAATGTGTCGACTCTATGAAATGAACTGTTATTTACGGGTTTTCTTTAGATTATACAGAATATACACATTAAATTGAATAAGTGTCCGATTAACATTCTAATATAATTCTGTATCTTACATATTCTTAAAAATAAAATTGCTGTCATCGCTGAAAATACGGAGAATTTCGACGCGAAAGATTTTTTTAGACGTAACTTACGAAATTTTTGTTGGGAATATCAAAGCACTTTTTATATTCTACTCAGTTAACATTTTTCTCAAAACCCTCTTCTGTCCACAGTATTTTTTGTGTTAGGTATTTTCATTGCGTTACGTCATACTCGACTCTCAAAGAAACCCATTTTTGTGAATTTGAGCTTAGACCTGGCCTTAATCGTGTTGTGGTATTTTTTTAATTTTTAACAATGAAATTGGATTCATCATCATCATCATCATCGTCATCAACAGCCCATTAATGTCCGACTGCTGAGTACGGGCCTCATTTCAAAAATGAGGGTAGGCGGGAGTGGGTAGATACTGCGTCCACTGCGGATTGGTGGAGGTAGGCTAGTGGTCACCCTACTGTTGGAGTTTTCAAGCCTATATAGGAGGCCTCGAACTACCTTAACGATTAAGTATAATTAAGATATTAAGATTAATTAAGATAGTAATAGCCGGGACCAACCGCTTGACGCGCCTTCCGAAGCACGGATTAGTTTTGCGTAATACCGGCTATTCTCACTTAAAAGTCTTTTCGAAAAAACGTACTTCGCAATGAAAAATATTCGAACTGGAGTTTTTCGCAATAGCATACTTTCGCACTAACATATTTCGAACTTATGAACATTCGAACTAGAGTTTTTCGCAATAGCATACATTCGAACCAACGTATTTCGAACTCACGAACATTCGTAGTACAGTCGATCGATGTTTCAAATTTCGAAGTTCTGAAATACAGTTTATTACTGATGAAATGTTCGATGCTTAAAATTTAATTTTGTTTATTTTATCGACAATAAATAATATTTTGAACCAAGTGATAACTTTGCGGAGGTATTAAAGTATTAGTACCTAATTAAATAAGGCTTCTCACCAGCACTCATAGCTTTAGTATACCGTTATTCTTTAAAGGAACATTTATAGCCAATAAAATACGCTATAAAAAACCATGCCTGTCTTTACTATAAAGATCAGATTGATCTTGGGTAGCTGGGGGTAAAAAAATGGCAGTCATTATCGAAAAAGTTAGCTAAAAGGGTGGCTGTGTCAATAAGACAGCATTTACCATAAAGTGATGCTTGTCGCTGTACTTTTAAACCTATTTATGAAATAAAAATTAATTTATTAGGTATACATGCTCAAAAAATATGTGTACAAAAGGGATATAAAAAAGGTTTATAACAGAAAAGATCATCCTAATCTGCTCTATACTTATCAACTACTGTTATTTAAAAAATATCTTTGAGACTAGATAGATAGATAGATAGATAGATAACGCTTTAGTGATCTCTTCCAGGCAACCTTCGGATGGAGAGGAGTTAAAAAAACTATAAAAACGGGGGTGTTCAACACAACAACAAAAAATACACATATTAATAAAATATATATGAATATATACTATGATAAAATACAATATAAATATAACTAGAGTTACGTTTGTAATTTACTTTTGCCCAGAAAGAAGCTATGCGATGATTGTCTTAGCCTTTATCAGTAATTTAAATATCATATTAAATTGGATTCGAATAGGCGAGGAAGTTTATTAGTTAAGGCGATTGCATATGGGTACCATACGTACCGTCGAATACAATATCCATACCTCACAATAGTCTCAATCAATATAGCTATTGTCACCCAATAAAATACATTTACTGCACGAGATCTTGTTCTTGTCCAAGAGATAGGCGAAAAGCGAATGAAATTTTCTACATTCAAATATAAAACTGCACAGATATAGCTGATATAAATATGTATATACTACATTTATTTTAATGTCTTTTACTGTAGTAATTTTAATGAATGTTGTAGTGACGGAATGAAAAGGTTCGTCAGTTTTCAACTTAATTCGTTCAACGTATCACAAGCATGTCTTTCCTTTTGAAACTGAATAGACAGCATACACTGAATCAGAGAAAATAATGTTTTAATTGTTCGTTATCAAAGTTAAAAATTATTAAGATTAAAGTTGTTTGACTGTATATCTTGTCAACAAGATTAGTTTAGGTATTACAAAGTTGTCATTGCTTGTGTTTGACGCAAGAATCGTGATGTAAAAACAAGCAAAATCTTATTCCGCAAACGTCACGTTATTTAAATAATTCTAGCAATGTGGTGCAAGCGAAAACCGACTCTAAGGTGACGAACCTTTTCATTCCGTGACTGTACCTACTTACCGGTTTTTTGCAATCAAATCCGGAATAAATGTATTTTTTTGGATTGATGGCGATTGAAGATTTCAACCTACCGTTTATAACTTGGGCCACCCAAAATCTATACGGATCAGTCGACTGTGCAGCGCAGTCCGCGGTAAATTCGTATGAGAAACGAACCATAATAATGCCTTTGACCAGTTTATGTGGTTTTATTGTCACGCACGAGGAGATGTTAAATTAATTTTTAATTAATATTGTATTACAATATTTTATAATTTCGATTGGAAATTATTAGAATACATTTTTTGTGAGATGATGCACTCTCACTCGTATGGTATTCTAATAAGACATAGATAAACCTATCATCTAGGTAACACGGGTTGTATGTATCGATAGGTTTGAATTTTCGAGTTGTTTTCCGTTGAGGTTTTTTGTCTAATAATTCTATCCATGAAACATAAATACGTTTTTTTTTTGTTTTTTCTTCAATGGCGTCACACGGCTTGTGTATTTTGCCAAATTCAAGTAATATTATAAGTTCTAGTCACAATGAATCACTTTCACATAGTCCTCAGTCAATCGCCGTCCATAATAGTAATGTTTTAGTACAACGGTGGTCATTGTACTAACACTAACACACGATACACATAATTCATTTCATTTCACTTCACTGGTGCACATGCATTGATCTTTATTGGATAAAATACCACCGATTATATGCAATAAAACTCATAATACACGAATTTATGACAATAAAAATGAAAAAGCAACGTCACTCTGCAAGTTCCCGCCAAAAAGTCCCATAAATACGTTTAAATCGGTTCATATTTACCGTGGTCGTTCCTTTTATAAAAAATGACTTTATATTTTTTAAGTTGGTTCAAAAAAACTTGGAAGCAACGAACTATGGAGGTTATTTGCTCACTCACATTTTCAATTGTGGCAACATTAACAATGAAATGTACAGAACAATCCATGTTTCAAATTCGGATGGTTTCTTTGTTACCATTCTTTGTATTTCCTCGTCATATTTTCCGACAAGTGCTTTATTGTTAAGTTTCCTTGGTGGATTTAAAAAGAAAACTGTAAATGTAAAAAAAATATAGTGCTCCAACAGACCCTAACAACGTCGGTGCAGGTTACACATCAGTTGTAATATAAACTCACTAGTATTGAATCTGGTCACTGGTCTAAGCTCGATATTTCATACAAAAGATATATGACAAAAGAGGTGTTTTCAGCAAAGATGTTCTCTACTTTAGTACATTTTTGCACTGCATGTTGATATCGTTTCAAAGCTAAAAGAGCCAGTTTGCACTTTAAATGTGGATAGGTAATTTTCCATTTGAAGTGTTAAAAAATTAATTTCAATCTTCATATATAATTTGAAAAAAAAAATACAGTCCTAATTAAAAATTTTGGCGTATACGAGAAATGGCAAAGTAAATTCAATTAAAGTATCCAAATGCTGACTTTTCTATCTTTAGTACTTTTTAAGCTTTCGCGAACTAAATTCATTGTAATATTAATGTAATTAATGTAATTTTTCTATCTTTTAAATGATTCCGAATAAAGTGCCTAGAGTAGATAAAATCTTTGCTGAAAACACCTCTTTTGTATGAAATTCGAGCTTGAGCCACATTCAATGCCGGTTAGTGTATTGTATATACTTACCTACAATTTAATGGAAATATAACCTTATCACTGTGTAATTATGAAATAATAGTCAGCACCCTTAGACTCGGTGTCAATAGCTTTACGTCCCCAACATCGTTTATACAAAAGACATCACGCGAACTATTCAACCTATACATTTTTATACCAGTTATATAATTACGAAACAAGCTAATAACGAAGACGATAATAGCATGGATGACTAAAATTCCAATATTGATATAAATTTCAGTAAATATTGGAATTTTAGTCATCAATTTCAAAGATCCCGCTAATCCTAATGAAATATCTTGATAATAACATACAATCCACGAATTAACGGACCGATCAAGCTAAACGTCTCGTCTTTGTCTTGCAATACAAAGCGAGAGCAGGACAAAACATAGCTTAGATTAAAGCGATTAAGTGCAGATGATCTTCGATATGAAACAATTCTGTCTGGTTTTGAGATATCTCTGAGGTAACATTATTTTGTTTATCTTACAAATATTTGTTATCATTCTTCTTTGACATTAATATTTGGAAGGAATGTATAACATAAATACCTAATAAATTATAATCTACATCAGAAAATACAAGAATTTTACCTAAAAAAAAGAAATATTACAGACGAAAAAATTCGTTTAGTAATTTTCTTTTGCCATTATATTTTATTAACTTTTTTCCCCTACAGAGGTATTTATGTTTCAGAATTACTTACGTAATAAAGTGATGACGTCATCCTCGTTGTTAAACTCTGATCTTTATATTAAAGGTAAATAAAGTTCTTGTTTCTCTAACGACCTTTCTTTAATGATGTAACACGAGTATCGTAGTTGAAGATATTTCCTGAGTCAATTATTTTTATATAAAATTACTATTATTTATTAGTTTCTATTTTGTTCCGTGTCTAAGAAATCCTTTTTTCATTTCTCATACTCGGAAAGTAGTGTTTATTTGATCCGAGTAGCGGGTGGAAGATGCTACTTCCCACCTTCGGGCGGGAAAGTCTCACAGTAATTGCTTCCCTAAATAGGGTGGAAATCAATTTTTAAAATATAACTATATTTGGTTAGGCAGTCGGCTTTAAAAAATTTAACATAATTAAGAAAAAATGCTGCGGTCTTGTGAGTGTATAAACGGCCAGTGTGACTTAAAAAAAAAACTCAGTGCCTCCGCCCGCGGCAGGAACGCGGTGTGTTCCATAGTTAAAATTTTAAATAGAATATAATAATTTGGCGGCATACTATCTCTGTAAGCTGTATCGAAATCTCCGATTAAGACTAATACCTTATTAAAAATTAGTTCAAGTGATTCTGAAATGTTGACCCCAGATTCTGTTAAAGACGAGGCAAATACAGTTTTTACTTTCCTTATATTCGAAATAAAAAGTAGAGTGCTTAACAAGGGTGAAAGACATCAATTCCTTTCGACCCTCGTGTAATTATTTCAAATATAACTAAATTTTAACATTTTCTTCCAATGTCGTTCTTTTATGAATTCTAATTGACATCATGTCACGTATAGTGTCCTAATATTATATATGTTTGTCACCTCTTGACGATTCAACGACATAACAAATCGTGTGAAATTTGGCACCCAGATAGATTATAACTTGGAATAAAATATGATATACTTTTACCTCAGACATATAGTTATAAGATCTCTCGTCAGCCGCGGAGTCAAACTAGGTTTTTAATAATTCTAAATTAACTTCTTTTAATTTGTAGTTACAGCGACAAATTATGCGCAATCTAGAGTTATATTTGCTCTATATTTTTTGTACTGTCTCGAATTTCATTTTATGAGTAAACAGAATTAGCGTCATGATGTAATTATGAATGTTTCTGTCTGTTAAAACACTGCCGCGACAGTGAAACGGAACGGGCGGTGTTTATTTCGCATCATTAATTTGCACGAATGTTGTATTTACATTACATTAACTTTGAAGTTTTCTCATATTTTTTAGAGCAACTGAATTAGAATAGCATAATTTGAATGAAGAAAAATAACTTTATACAAAAAAAATGCGGTACAGTGAGGTTGACATGTAGAAATGTAGCTAAATTAGGATTATTTTAGTTAAAATTATCTATTGTTAAAAATATAATAGATTTTTCCAAAAAAGCATGACCAAACCATTTCAATTCAATTTTTTAAGAAACTCATTGCTTTATTAAAATCTATGCAATTTTGTTACTTTACACTTTACAGTATGTGCTGCGGTGACGTGACTATGAATTCCGCATTTTGCTGAGTTGGGACCGTTTTGTGGCAATATTTTTATGTTTAATTAATTATTTTTCTATTTTCAATTACCAATCCACTTTTTTTTATTAATATTATTTTTAGTCAAAATTCTGTGTATACTTAATTGACATGTTTTTGTTTACTTTTTTCTTGCCGCAAATAAATTTATTTTCTGTTTGGTCTACGCTAGGAGAGTTGAGCACAAGCGGAGCATAAATTTGCGTAGTGTGAACGGACTTGGAAGCCTCGTTCGGATCACACGAGACTACGTTCCGCCAACTGTTGGTTTTTTGACGAACACAAAGGGATCTGCATTGCTCTCTCAGTGCATTCGTGGACAGTGATTGTTGTAGGTTCGTTGTAAGTCCACACTTGACGGGCTCAGCTCGCCTTTTTTTTTTGCGTGGGGAAATCCTCATAGGATACCCGACCGCCCTAGGGGGGGGAGCGGTCAGGTTATGCCGGACTTTTACCGGCTAAAACCCCACGGTGGTCGCCACCTGCGCTATAGAGAGGGGGGCGGGCTCTCGTGTCGAACGCGTACCTGCTCACCCCTCCAAGCGCGGCGCTTAGGTAGCTCGTCCCGGGGGAGGTCTGACACCTCCCCCCAGCACCCTCGCTGTGCTATCGCACGATGAGTCGTGACCACGTCGACTCATCGTCCTCCTTGGTGTCGCTTGGTGGCTTCTGGGCGCGTAGAGCCCCCGCTCTGATTGCCCACGACCCAAAGGCCCCGTTTAGTCGCCTTTTACGACAGGCAGGGGAAAACCGTAGCTGTTATTCTAAGCCCGAGCTTCAGGGCAGGGGGGCCGCGACGAGGCACGTTTGCGCCCCGGCGGCTTTGCCTCCGGGTGGGATCGGCCCTCTCCCGATCCCTCCCGGAGCTCCCGGCTCAGCTCGCCTAGTGTAGACCCTGCGTCTTTGGCACATTTTAACGTAAAAGTTATTTGTTATATTGGAGGTAAATTCACACGCCAAGAAAAGTATTTACATATTGACAAGACTGGTCTAAAAATATTCGAGAAATATTGCTAAATTGGATACATTTGTCAAATCATCCTATGCAATTTATCAAATCCGAATCTGTTAATACATTTATCGTATCAAATGAGTTACTACTTATTAAAAAATATTGGCACTTGTTGTGAGTTCGGCAAATAAATTGTATACAGTTATGAAATGTTGTATAATGAACGCAGAGTTATTTAAAAAACTTAGAACTAAGAAAAAACTAACAAATAAATATCCTGAGAAATTCCTCTAGCTCTGCTTAGTTTGGGATCAGATGACCTTAGGAGAGCTTGTACTATGGGAATAACTGATATAATACATTGTTGACGAACCCTACCAGGAGTAGAGGTCTGGACGGGTACGAGCAGCTTGAAATGAAACTCGATTTGTGCGGTGAAATAATCTTGAAACTTGTACTGCAGTATTGCCTCTTTCTGACTTGTTCATGTAAGGAGAGTGCGTAGAGAAATGAGTGCCGTATGGGCCTGACTGCGCTGTTTATATTGTAATTTTAATCTTTGCGCATGCCTATGTCAGATTTGTAAATGATTACAGTGCAATATTATTATTATTAGCAATATACAATCGGTTGCTATGGCAACGGATCAATGTTGAAAAGTGGCAATACCGTGCGAGAGCCCTATCAAAATTCTTTATTTAAAAATGCTTATATCTAATACAAAAACAATGTAAAACTATCAATAACTACAAAATAACAAACAACAAAACATCCTAGTACATAAACAATAGCCTACAACCTTAAAGTAAACAATATAAAATTTCTTATTCTAAACTTAGCTTATGTAAAGTAGGTATATAATATAATTATAAGATCTTTATTTACATTGGAGTGGGCAGGCATACATAGCATAATGTGTTATGTGCGGGTCGAGGGACGATAGAGGCATGTTAAAGGGTGTAGTCGTGAACAGTCTCCCCCTCGTGCGAAGATGAGTTTCTGAGCACCATATACAGAGTTTCACGACGTCATGCTATCTTCACTATGCGGGATGTGGGTCGTCGTAGCTCTCCAGCTGTGGTTCTAACGTCTACTACTCGAACTTTGCCATCGGGGCCTGGGTAAGTATGGGTAATCTGCCCTCTCGGCCATACTCCTCGAGGTAATGATGAATCGATGATGAACACGATGTCTCCGACTTCTGGGTTGGTGAATCCCTTGGAGTTGGCACTATACCTAGGTGTTATAGTAGGTAGGTATTCGGTGAGCCATCGATTCCAAAACAAATCAGTCAATCTTTGTACAGTTTTCCAGTTGGCTGTACCTATTAGATTTTTGTCGTCGAATGTACCCATTATCACGTTGCCACTCGATCTTCCGATTAAGAAGTGATTTGGAGTCAAACTTTCTTTGTCTTGAGGGTCTAATGAGACGTCGGTAAGTGGACGTGAGTTTATTAAGTGTTCAGCTTCCAACAATATTGTATGCAGGACTTCTTCACGTGGCTGACGAGATTTTAAGGTGGCAGATAGCGCGACCTTGACAGAGCGTACTAAGCGCTCCCAGGCTCCACCCATGTTAGGTGCCCCAGCAGGTATGAACTTCCATTTGATGCCTTTCTGTTGAGCCTTATCAGTCAGTTTTTTCAGTTCCATTTGCATGTCCTTGTTAGCGCCTACAAAGTTGGTTCCGTTATCACTGTACATTATAGATGGCGCTCCTCGCCGTGCTATCATTCGGCGGAGTGATAAGATCATACTGTCGGCAGACAGAGACGGCACTATCTCTAAGTGCACTGCGCGTGTAGTTAGGCATGTATAGAGTGCGACCCATCTTTTTTCTTGTTTGCGGCCTACTGATATGATAAGAGGGCCAAAATAGTCAACTCCGGTGCATGTGAAGGGCGGTTGATGTTGTTGTAGGCGTTCTGGTGGTAAGTCGCCCATGGGGGCCGGTATAGGTAGGTACTTGTGCGTTCTGCACCAATCGCATTCTCGCGTTATAGACTTCAGCGTGTTTCGTAGCGAAGTAATGTAGTACTTTTGGCGTATTTCATTCATAACTGTATTATGATTGGCGTGATTGTAGTCGCAGTGATATTGTTGTATAAGCAACTTTGTAATCGGGTGCTTGCCGTCTAGTACTATGGGTTCCTTGTATGTGTCACTCACACAGTCAGCTGATGATATACGAGTTTCGATTCTTATTATGTCGTTTCTGAGCGTCAATGTTAGCCTTTTTAGGCGCGAATCTTTTTCGTTAGGTACATGGTTATTTCGTAGCGATTTTAATTCGCTCGCCCAACTTTCTTGTTGTATGGCTTTGACGAGCAGTGTCTCGGCATACTGTAGGTACTCTACGGGTAAAGGTACGGTACGGGTGGTAATCGTCGGCGCACGTTCGATAGGAGTTTGTTTACGTTTTCGTTCGTATTTTCTCCATGATTTGTCTTTGACGGTTTTCTTTATGGCGGCGACGGGTTCCGGTTTTTCCTTGACCTTGGCTTTGAATATGTCAACGCTGTGTAATAATCGTGCCGTAGCTCGTTGTAGGCGTGTCCACGAAGAAAACCTCGATACGTCGGGAATAGGTATTTCGGTCCGTCGTATGGTGGCTACGATTTTAGACTTTTCTTCGCCTGTGGTAGGTATGGAGCGGTCGCTCTTATCTTCCGGCCACTGATTAGAGTTGTATTGTAGAAATTCGGGGCCGTTGAACCAACGATGATGAATGGTAAAGTTTCTCGGGGTTGATCTGGTGGCGTCGTCGGCGACGTTTTCGTCGGTGGGTATCCACCGCCATTCTGTTGGTTTGGTTGAGTCCTCGATTTCTGCCAACCTGTGCGCGACAAATGGTTTGAATGTACGCGGATCGGCTTTTATCCATGCTAAAACGGTACGCGAGTCTGACCAAAAATATCTCTTTGTGACTTTTGTTTGGATTTCTTTTTGAATATTGGTCGCCAGTCTGCAACCTAGGAGCGCTGCTTGCAACTCCAATCTAGGTATTGACGTGGGTTTCAGTGGTGTTACTTTAGCTTTTGCTGCTAATAATCTCACGCTGGTTTTGTTGTTTTCTGTGGTTTTCCAGTATGTAGCTGCTGCGTAGGAGCTCTCGCTCGCGTCCACGAACGTGTGCAGTTCTCCCTCTTCGCACGAGCTAGTGCACCTGGGTATGTCTAGGTGTTGCAGATGTTCCAGGCTGTCGAGCCACCTCATCCAGTCTTCCATGAGTGTGTCGGGTATGCTTTCATCCCAGTCGGTCCCAGCTCGCCAGAGTTGTTGTATAAGCTTTTTTCCTTGTATAAGGACGGGCGTGGCTAGTCCTAAGGGGTCGAACACTGACATCACCGCACTGGTGACTTCCCTTTTTGACGGTGGTCTGACTCCTTCTTTCACCTCCTGAGGTGTGTTTCGCAAGTTAAGTGTGTATTGCATTGCATCCTTTTTGACATTCCATAACATGCCTAATGTTTTCTCAGTCTGATCTTGCCCTAATGGGACCTGATCGGTTTGAGAGTTCTTCTCGAAGCTTTCAATTGCTTGTGTGTCGTTCGATGCCCATCCTCGCAGCACGAATCCGCCGGCCCGGTGGATACGATCGACTTGTTGTGCCGTGTTTTTGGCTTCGGTGACAGTTTGAAAACTTTGTAGGTAGTCATCCATATAGTGACATCTTTGTATAGCATATACAGCGTCCGGTTGTTCTTGACTGAATTCCTGGGCATTTCTGTCCTTTACATAGATAGCTGAGCATGGAGACGACGTTGCACCGAAAATTAATGACTTCATTCGGTATTCGCGGGGTTCGGAGTCTGTCTCGTTTTCTCTCCATAGAAAACGCAAGCTATCTCTGTCTTCTTCGCGCATGCCTACTCGCAAGAACATTTCTTTGATATCGGCTGCGACGGCGATCGGTCCGCCTCGAAAACGTATTAAAACGCCGAATAGTGATTGAAGTAGGTCTGGGCCAGACAATAATGCGTCGTTAAGGCTCTTTCCGTTTGTGCGCGCCGCTGCGTCAAATACTAAGCGCATTTTGCCCTTCTGTGGGTGTACGACGGCGAAATGGGGTAAATACCATGTTCGAGATGATGTCGGTTGACTCGTTGCTGGTTCCGCATATCCGCTTGCTAATAGGTTTTGAATCTGTTCAGTGTATTTTTTCCTGAAATCTTCATTTTTTGCAATTTTCTTCTCAATACCTATCAATCGTTGCATAGCGTTGGCGCGGTTGTTTGGCATCGTTTCATTATCGGTTCGCCATAATAACCCGCATTCGAA
Source organism: Polyploca ridens (assembly GCA_951394255.1). Lineage (NCBI taxonomy): Eukaryota > Metazoa > Arthropoda > Insecta > Lepidoptera > Drepanidae > Polyploca > Polyploca ridens. The sequence continues at coordinate 13,350,566 of OX596256.1, read as the reverse complement.
TCTTCCATCGGAGAGACGTTTCGTTGTCTTATCAAGTATTGCGAGCGCTCGTTGTTCCGGGTCGCTTGCTGGCTTCTTGGGTGTTATACCCAAAGAGTCAAGGTCGAAATGTGACTTGATTAAGCATTCGATGTCCTCGTTTTTCTTTTGTAGGTGACCCACGAACGAAACTGGCTTTGGTGCTTCCGACCTGCATCCATGTAGTATCCAGCCGAGGCTAGTTAATGATGCTACCGGCTGATTGCTGTTTCCTGATTTTAACTCCCTTGTGACAATCAAGTGCCAGTTGTCTTGGCCAATCAAAATAGCTGGTTTCATCCTTTCGTATTGGATCTGATCTTGGATGTCGTAAAGGTGGACACATCCAGCGATATCGTCTTGTCGCACTGATTGCGATGTGAGGTTGAGTTCGTTGATAGTGTAGGCTCTCAAGTTTTCGTAGTTTCTAGCGAACAGGCCCTTTATACGTAGCTTGAGTTGGCGCGAGTTGTTCGTCTTCATTTGCTGTCCACTAATGCCCTCTATTGTTAAAACTTCTGTGGGTCCGTCGGCTCCTATCTCGTCGGCAACCTCGTTCAATAACAATGTTACGGTGGATCCTTCGTCGAGGAGGGCTGCCACGGTTTTAGTACCGGTAGGTCCGCATAACTCTACAGGAACGATCTTTAGGTATGCCTTTGTTGAGTTTAGGTGGTTTACAGACGCGATTTTCAGTTCTTCTTTTTCAGGTTTTTCATGAAGTAATGCATGATGTTGCCTCGTGCAATTATTTTCTCCACACGGGTTGGCTTTGCATGTTGAGTGTCTGTGGTTCGATTTCAGGCACTTGAAACACACCTTTAGTTTCTTAACAATTTCCCATCGATTTTTCACGGTTTCCTTGAGAAATTGAGGACATTTCACTAGTCCATGTTCTTTTTTACAGACGAGACATGTGATTGGTTGTTGTTTTCCTCCGGTAGTTGCGAGGACAATATCTTCTCTCTCTTTCACCGGTGTCTCGTTCAACGTAATAGCTCTCTCTCTCTCGAACTCAGAGTCGCTATCGTAGTTGTTTTCAGTTTCAGTGTCGCTCTCGCTGTCAGACTGTGCAAAGTTGGTGGTATTGACCTTCTGACTGCGTAGTGGTCGACTGCGGAATGGTTCTCTCTTTTTCTTGACGAACTCCGTAGTTGACACGTCGTATGCTTCGAATTGATCCGCAATGTTGTTGAGGAATTCTGATAGTGAAATCAGTATGGGTTCGTCTTCTTTGCTTGATCTGTACTCGTACCATCTGAATTTCACGTTCATGTTCATTTTGTCAATTATTTTTTCTGACAAATCGCTTGAGTATAAATAATCCTTGCGATTCATTTGCTTGATGACGTTGACACTATTTGCCACTGCGCTGGCAAATATGCCTATGCCCTTTATGTCGTTGGACATGGGCGGCAGCTTGTTGATAGCTGCTATCTCACTCTTTATGAGATGTGTGGGCCGACCAAATCTTCTTTCCAATGCTTCCAATATTTCCTTAGGATGCGTGTTGGTATACAGAAGCGACTTGACGGACTCTCTTGCTTGATCTTTGATAGCCCTTCGCAGTCTGGCTACATTCTCGATGTCAGAGAAATATTTTTCGGTATCTCTATAGATAGCCTTGAAAGCTATCCACTCTCTCGGGTTGCCGTCGAAATGATGCAACTCGTTTATGTACTTCGGTGCAGGAGCAGGCTTGCTTTCCTTCACGCTCTTGATCGCGCTCACGATCGCGGATGCAAGGGTTGACACGTCCCCTTTTGCCGGCATCCCATTTTTCTTGAGGTTTCCCTCGCGCTGTCGTTGAATGGATTTCTGTCGTGACTTCTCCACCCAATCCGATACGTAATCGCTGTTGTCCACGTCACTCGCATCCGATGAGTCTTCCTCGTCCTGAAGTTCGATCAATTCCAGCTTGGTCTTCGCCATTGCAACAGCCGCATCTGCCTTCTCTTTCTGGCTTCGCTCGAGTTCCAATCGTGCTTCTAATGCGGCTCTCCTTTGCGCTGAACTTGATGAAATCACCGAATTTGATGCTCTTCGTGGCCCGGTCCGATTTACCACCGTACCTTCCCTTGACACGCGTACCTCCTTGGTTTTGGACGTTCTGTCCTTCCGTGACTGCTCGGATCTCTCTGTACTTTCGGTACCCGTACCCGTGCTGTCTGTGTTCTCGGTGCTTCCACTCTGCACCGTGCTAGGAGTCTCCTTCTGAGAACTCCTCATGCTGCTCTCCGGAGCTGACTCCTCTTCCTCCCTGGACTGCGTCTTGTTTCTTCTTGCTTGACTCCTGGTGCTCATCTTCGCCTGGGGGAGATCTTCCATGCCGTCTTCCCTATTTTCCTACCTCCCTAACGTCCCTACAACCCTATCAGCCTGTTTGAGTGGTTCTTCGGAACACGCTCTCCCAGGAATGGAAACGTGCAGGATTGGAAAGGTGGGAACCGCCCGGCAGAGGGATATGAGTGAAAGTAGCGTGCTCAGGTATGGGGGGATCGTCCACACCCTCAGCCGTGCCCTCAAGAGGCCGTCTACTTCACCCACACCTTACTGGCGCGATCAGACTGTACAGTGCGCCTTGACAAAGGCACCACTGGTAGTGTCGTCCGGTCCACTACTCCCGCCAACAGGCGTTAACTCACTCTACCGTTTGTCACCGTTAGGTGGTAGACGTGAGCCGCGGCGCACCGCGTAAGAAACAAAGACGTTTGACTGTGTCCGCCACTCTTCCTCGGTGAACCCGAAGTCTCGACCGGCTGTGTTGTTCACTCGCTGCAGTGGTCACGACGATACCCGCCGTGTTGTTCACACGCTGCAGTGGTCTCGATGTACACGCCGTGTCGTCCACACGCTGCAGTAGTCTCGATGATACCCGCCGTGTAGTCTCGCCGCTGGGCACCGATTTGCGTTCGTGGCTGTGGCTTGCCCCTCGAACCCAACGTTCGCGGCCGTTGCCTGCCCCTCGAACTGCGCCAATTCCAATGCCCTTGAGAACCCACAGCTTGCACAATCTGCCCCGATCTTCCAATGTTCGTTGCTAACAAGCCCGACGAACCGAAGCGGAAGAATACCGAAGCTTCTTGCACTGATTCTTGATTTTTCTTTTTTCTATCCGACGTCGATGGACCAAACGCTGTTGACGAACCCTACCAGGAGTAGAGGTCTGGACGGGTACGAGCAGCTTGAAATGAAACTCGATTTGTGCGGTGAAATAATCTTGAAACTTGTACTGCAGTATTGCCTCTTTCTGACTTGTTCATGTAAGGAGAGTGCGTAGAGAAATGAGTGCCGTATGGGCCTGACTGCGCTGTTTATATTGTAATTTTAATCTTTGCGCATGCCTATGTCAGATTTGTAAATGATTACAGTGCAATATTATTATTATTAGCAATATACAATCGGTTGCTATGGCAACGGATCAATGTTGAAAAGTGGCAATACCGTGCGAGAGCCCTATCAAAATTCTTTATTTAAAAATGCTTATATCTAATACAAAAACAATGTAAAACTATCAATAACTACAAAATAACAAACAACAAAACATCCTAGTACATAAACAATAGCCTACAACCTTAAAGTAAACAATATAAAATTTCTTATTCTAAACTTAGCTTATGTAAAGTAGGTATATAATATAATTATAAGATCTTTATTTACATTGGAGTGGGCAGGCATACATAGCATAATGTGTTATGTGCGGGTCGAGGGACGATAGAGGCATGTTAAAGGGTGTAGTCGTGAACATACATATACTACTTTTTGTTTTTAAATACATACTTAATATACATAATTACACCCAGACTCAGGACATACAAACATGTTCAAAATGTTCATGCACACAAATGCATGTCCTGTGTGGGAATCGAACCCACGACCTGCGACGCGTAAGGTGAACCTTAACCAACTGCATAAATAGAGTACATAAAGTGTAAGGTAGAGTAATTTTAAGTATTTATTTAGGGCGCTGAAGTTTACATCGGGACTAACTAATAAGTATGTAAATCACAAAATAAATACGGAACTTTAAATAAGGAAACGGACTATATAACTCGTTTAACTCCTTAAACAGCACTCAATATGCCTAAAACGTTCCAATTAAACACGATCACGTTCTCCACTGAAAGGCATTTTTGTGTAAATAGAATTAAATCAGATCCAGAATGAAGCCAGTACTAAACAAATAAAAATATCCATATCCCAATAAAACCTAGTAAAACACTGGTCTAACAAAATTTCCATTTGCTGACGTGCATATGTTTTTTATCGTCACCCAACGAAATCTAAAGCGTGTGTAATCTTCTCTCGTGATAAAATTAATACCCCATGAGATACGTGTTTGGACAGAAAATTAATAAAAATAAAAATATATTGTACAAACTAATAACAATTTATCTTTAGGTAAAAAGATGCGAAAGTATGTCTGTTTGTGATCAATCTTCGTTTTTGACTGACACTCGCTACGATGACTTTTGTATCGCAACGTAGTGATTTTGATAGATAATGCAAATTGAAAACTTTTTCATAGGGGTTTTACCAAATAATACACCGACCCCGAATTGGCCAGAAAAGCTTTATATCGACGGCATAAAGGTGAAAATAACGTCATTGGGCTTGGCTAGGCTAACTCGTAGGGCGGGGTATAGCTAGTTTAAAAATAGTACGAGCACTTGTGATCTCATCTGTACTATAATCTCGAAAAAAAAAAGATAAGCGGAAAACCTGCGCCGACGTAAATCCATAATAATGGACGGTAAATCTTCTATCATTTTTAATGGCCGATAGATATTGAAGATTAAACTTAATGCACTCAATAATACGTCACTTTTTGATATCTTTACGCTTGTGAAATAATTATCATAAAGTGGTTCGTAATGCGACGCGAACTGTTTTATCTCTATCTAACTTTTTGTTGGGTATTTTGATCTCTCTAATGTTTATTGATTGATTTTTATGTGTGCAAAATATTCTAGTTTTGATCATAAATTGTTAAAAAACAATTTTAAGTTGTTCTAGCCGCTAGTTACTGAAAGCCCGGCTCATCTATGATCAAATTTTTTTTCGTGGGACATTCCTCACACACGGTCATTTGATCCCAAACTAAGCAGAGCTTGTACTATGGAAAACAGATAACTGATATCAAAGTCAAAGTCAAAGTCAAAGCCATTTATTCAATTTAGGCCCTAGTAGGGCACTTATGAAGGTCAAAGCTACTGATACTACTTTTTGTTTGTAAATACATACTTAATATACATAATTACACCCAGACTCAGGACATACAGACATGTTCATGCACACAAATGCATGTTCTGTGTGGGAATCGAACCCACGACCTGCGGCGCAAAAGGTGAACCTTAACCAACTGCGCTAGCTGGCCCGTCATTGATAGAGGTAAGGGAGGTAAGTATACTTTTTTATATTTTTAACGAAATTTAAGAGATTTGATATTGATCAGGTTTTTAGAAATTGGGAGTTGCAAACGTTTTGCAGATGCACTATCTATATGTTTATCCGTGACCCTGTTTTACATTCTATTGTTTATTCGCCGTTTTTCGGTGGCAAAAACTAGAATATTCTAGTAATATCCAGTATAAAGTTATGTAAGTCAAAACAAGCTACTTTTATCACAGAAAGGTTTAAATGTGATGTAATTTTTACGACTTGCACTAGTCTACGAACAATAAAGTTATCGCATAAATTATCTCAAACATGACTCAAAAAATCCTTTTTTATGCCTGTTTGTATAAACAAACTGAGAATGAACCAGTTTGTGTAAACATCAGGAGGTTTTCCTAGCTTCTGTCTGCTTGAACTGTAATAATTTAATTACTGAACAAATTAAAAAAAGTGATATTTTTATAGTCTGACTTTAGTCTGGCATGTGCTAAATGCATTATTATTTATTACTGCTTCTTTCCCGAATTATACCTTAGTAATATGTACACAAAGCATTAGTTAAGTCGTTTTTAAAATAAGCTTACTTATACTACTACTACTATATATTGAGCTATTATTACATCGTATACAGAAGACGCCACACATCACAACTATATTCCGTTCAAGTGAGGCCATCCGGCCACGCTTGTTGTTGTAGAACGATGAACGAAACGCGTAAACGCCGTGAAAATCACGGTGTTTGCGAGAAAAATACTACTAAACGCGTGCTGATTATTGTATCAACGCTATAGAGAACTTTAGTTGACTCTAAAAAATGGGACATACCTTTGCTTATGATAGCTTCTCTATACGTAGTAATAATAACTCAATCCTACTATACGGTCTTACTTACTTCTTGTTGTGTAAATGGCCTGAGAATGTTTGCTAGCGATATAATCCTAAAGTTATGGGTCAGTGTATATGAGTGTGTACACTTACCCATGGGTTTCCAATAATAATGTTCATGATATTTTATAATTGTTTTAATTAGTAAGTAATGATTTTTATTGAGTTATTTCTTAGCATTAAATGGATAGAGAAGAAAGTTATTTCTATTCTCTACCATTTTACGCAAAAAAAGTAGATTTAGAAAAAATGTGAAGTACAAAATAACCCTAGGTTAACGATTAGTTATTTTTGAAAACTGAATAATACACGTAGGTGGAAAACACTTGAAATTTGTAGCTTTATGCGTTGGCAATAAAAGTGCTTTAAATCTCTGCATACCAGCAACAATATCTATTTGTATTTCAATAACTTTTCAATATTGGTTTATTTTTAGTCAGCTAACAGCTTGTAGATCATTATATCTGCAAGCCCAATCATTAGGGGTCGGCGAACGCAATACGAGTATGTACGTTTTTCATTGATCTTTTCTATCGATCATTTTGCCATTGGCTACTGTTTTGGCATTGGCACATATCACGCACGTGTCATGATACTTTAAAGTACCTGGGGGCCAAGTCTGCTAAAATGTCACGATACTATTGCAATTACATTATCATTGAGCCGATGTGCGCAGTCTACTAATTCATAATGGTCTCGTAATGAACGACGAGCATTTTAGTACAAAAACTGTAAAAAGATCATTGTGGCACGATTGTAGTTTCAGTGGAAAATCATCGGAAAGCTATTATGACGCCATTACGACGCTATTTTGTTAGTAGACTACCAAAACTGTAAAATGTGTCAATTTTGACACCACTGATAGTTTATTGGAACACAATTGTCATAGCAGACTTGGGCCCCTCTATGATCAGATGTAACTAAGTATCAGATACAAACTGAAAAACTGGGCTTGGAACGTCGACTCCAAATAATATATTTTATGTTATTTATATTAATATATTCAAAAGATATATTTTATGTAGTTGTAATTGCCTCCTTTAAATAGTACAGAAAAATAACGTAAATTATAAATAGAAATCACGGTTTTGGTCATCTAATTTTACTTCACCCTAAATGCCTCATTAATCTTGTATTATTAAAGGATACAATGGCTTGACTATCCAATAATAGTGTGATTACAAGCCAATTGAAAGCTTAGTTGGGTGTATTTGTTTTAGGATCGTTTCTTTGCTCTAAGGGTCCTTCAGTGATCAAGGATTTACTTCGAGTATCCTTATTTGGGTAGCTTGTTACTGTTGTAGCTATAATCATTGTAATGTGGTTGGTATTAAAATGAGTTAGTATATCTTTATTTGCCTGTCCTGTTTATCGTATTAGACTTTATGTTAGGTTACACATCTCGTACGCTTTTCAGCTGAAATGGTATTTACAAAACATTTTTCATTTCAAAATGTGTCTACATTATATCGTTCTTTGATGCATTTGTAAGTTGCCTCAAGAGTGCGAGGGGGTGGCTAAACAATGGGTGTAAATCGTTGGTCCAACGAGGTCGCGCCATGAAACCTGTGAGCATACCAGAAGAGTGCTGCGTTTCTAGGCGGAGCTGGGCTGACTATCATCATCATCATCAGACTTTTTTAAGTCCACTGCTAGATATAGGCCTCTCCCAGAGCGCGCGGTTTCTTGCCACCCACATCCAGTCCAGGCCGGTCCACTTTTCTGAGGTCATCAGTCCATCGGGCTCGTGGGCGCTCCACACTACGTTTACCAAGACGCGGTCTCCACTCTAGACTAGTCTGCTTCATCGATTGTCGGTTCTGTGGCATTCGTGACCAGCCCATTGCCACTTCAGCTTGCTAATTCGGTGAGCTATGTCGGTTACTTTGGTCTGGTCTGACTAGCCAGCACTTATTTACGCAAAAAAGACCCACTCAAGCAGCGGAAACAAGAGTCCCCAATAAGTAAGCAAGTGACAAGTAAGTTGCCTCAAGATGTTTAGTTTTTATTTCAGACGGGCGACAAGTTCACCTGATGAACTGAACTGAGTCTTCTCAGTTTAAGTGTATTTCGAACCGGTGGTAGATTCAATACTTAACGTTCATAAGTGCGCTACCAGGGCCTAAACCGAATAAATTACTTTTGATTTTGACGTTGAGTGTCCACAACCGCCGATAGACATTAGCATCACTAGGGGAATTGCCATTACGTGGCCGACCTTGTAGACCTCTTTATTGTTACAAACTTTTACTTTCTTAACAGTTTTATTATATTTATTTTCGCTTGAAACATTATTATTTTTTATTATATGATCGCATAATTTTCTTGTATTTTAGAATCCATTGAAGCTCCCACACGTTCAAGATTAATGTGAACATTGTTGAAGTAAATATCTCATATTTTTTGAAAATGTTGCGTGGAAACTACCGTTATATTCTTTTGATTCATGCTCATTTTATTTTAATCATTCTACCTTAGGTGATCTAATACTGGAATGATTTAATGCAATAATAACGCTAATTGTATTTTAATCATTCTTAGATGATCTTATAGGAGAAAGATTTAATGCAATAATAACTTATCGATTATTTGTTTGAGTGCACTATGATTGATTTCTGTGACTTTTAACATATGATTTTGTTTTCTGTGACTTTTAACATGACATTATTTAAATGTCGAAACGCTAACGATGTAACCACATTGACCACATCATCATTTGTCATGGAGAATTTGAAGAATCACTTATAAATAATAGAAGATAAGATAGACCGCTACGTGTCATCGCTTCGTGATTTTCTGATTCTATTTACATAAGGACTATTCATTATCTACCTGAGCTTGCGCCAAGTAGGTAAGTGTTAATGAAGATTCTGGTTATGATAAATAAATGCACCGAAAAATGCAGGCTTAATACCTATCATAATATAAGCTTTTCCTCTATTTGGTACATACGTTTTCATTATTTTGTTTTCTTTACAACCAGCGATTATTCGCTTTTCCTCTATTTGGTACACACATTTCCTCATATTGTTTGCTTTACAACCAATAGCTCTTTTTTCTAGTTTTATGCTAACCGAATAGCCGTTCCAGTGAGTACTAACAATGAAATATCGAATGCAGAGTTGATAGTTGCGTTTAGTTTGCTTGTTCAAGTTGAAACTATTCCGGGTCTGCGGTTATTTACGAGTAGTAAAACCTTCTCGAGGTGTACTGAATGGCTTTTAGCGATACAATAAAGTATTTTGCTAAAATGCTTAGTATTGAACTGAATAATGCAGTTGACTGAATAATGTATTGTCTCGATATATTTATAAAGCTGACAATTTGGCGTTAATAATACATATATTAATCCCCTTATTCATACTAAAGTTATCAAACGTCGATTAGCTAAAATTGCGAAGTCTTTATCTGACAGGTGACATTTGGTGATCGAAAGAGTGAGACGGAGGACACTATTACACTGATTTAGTTAAAAAGCGATTATGAATAAGGGGGTTATATTTTAAAGAAAGCATGGGGCGACATATTATATTTAAAAAAATGACGTCTAAATGTTGAGATCACGTTACCAGACATGAAAATTTTAATGAAACTTCGCATAATGCAAATATTCCACATTGAATATGAAATATTTTTGGTCACGTTTCGATTGTCGCGCTTCATTTGAATTTTTACATAGAAAATATTTTTTTTATTCCATGTTTTTAAAAATATTTATAATGTCACAAGTTCTCATCTTTGGCACTAAGAATCAATTCGAACGTCTGAAAATATCTTTATTTTTTTTTGTTCAATGGCAGTTTTTGGAGAAGAAATAATGAAAAAAAAAATATATTTATTTGTTAAAGGAATAAAATCTATAAAAATTGGGCGTCCTTTTTTGGGGAATAATTATATTTTTTTAGTCTAATTATTGTTGTTACCTTAAGTCGCCAGTACCTACAAAACAATATATTTCTTTAAAAAAAACTTCACTTCCTACATGCATACTGTATCAAAATAAGGTTTAATTCCAGGACGGCACTTGGATTAGCATAATCTATGAATAAGCCGAGTGAGTAGACTCGCTCGTTTGAGCGTTGAATGGGATTAGACACTTGTTTACTGAGGCCCGTATTACACATTCGTAAATTTGAGTCAAAACTCCATACAATAGATTTTGAGGTCCTCATTGCTAGGACGTGACTTTTAAGAATTATCCTTTCGTAGAGTATCGTTTGCCACCTGTTTCTGTCTAATGACGTGTGAATAGCAGCATACACTCGTGTCCATAGTGGAGCGTAGAGCGTATTTAGTCGGACCACCGCATAAGATTCCGCCCTCTCTTTTTGCACCTCGGTAATGAATAACATCTCTTTCTGACCATATTGCCGATGTATTCTGCGGAGACAGGTTTTACGGGTCTGAAATAGATTCGATTTTCTTCCAGTGCCACTTTTCATATTCCTCTATGCGTACGCGGTCGCCCTTTCTCCATCCATGCCCTGATGCCATTTCAGAAAATGTTGAAGATCATTTTCTCGTGGTATGTCTTTGTACTTAGTAAGTAGTTGTGTTGAAAATCTGACGTCATACGTTGGAAATTCGAACTCGACTCAAGACATGTTAATTTAGCCTAAGAAGTGAGTGAGTACATGACTCTCAGTTAGCTTTAATGAGCTTGTAGAAACATTTACGTTTGAAGTGGTGAATATTGTGAAAATAGGTAGGCTTGTACAGTGTCAGTAGGGCACTGTTTGATAAGATCGTGGTTACGACTAAGATTAGGAGGGCTTGGCAGAGTTAAGCTTAGCTTATAATAATTACGCGTAGAAATTTAGTACTTGTAGTTTCTCGGAAAGAAGTGGAATTAACGAACCTCGCACATAAAAGCAAGACCAGAAAACATTTCATCAGGAGTCAACCAAACAAATGAAATGTTTTCAGGTCTTGTGTATGACGTGTGTAAGTAAACCGCGTATTTTCTACACAACACAACTCACGTCAAAGTCGTTTATTCAATTTAGGCCCCGGTGGGGTACTTATGAAGTTCAAAGCTACTGAAATTACTACGTAAATAAAACAGGCAGTTTTCTTCTAAGACAAAATATTTATGTCATAAGGCTGGAACTGGTCTTGGTAATGAGGTCTTCTTCTTCTATATTTAAGAGTCGGTGTAGCTTCTTCCATTCCGCTCTATAATTAGCAATATTTTGCACCTCATACGACACGACGTCTATTTTTGCCTTCACTTGATCTATATAACTTATTCTTGGTCTTCCTCTTCCTTTCCTTCTATTTTTGCTTCTATTATGGTTTTGATAAATTCGCACGTGTATACCGATCAATCCAACTCCGCACCTAATAAGTGTTTTAGCACTGATAAATAACAGTAACGATCAATCATTGCATCTAATTGTTAGGTATTTTCTTGAATTAGCCAAACAGCGCATTGACGGTGTTGGCGAATTGGCGGAATATAATTCAAACAAAATGAACGTCGTTGCGACTTTTTGGCGGGAACTTGCAGAGTGACGTTGCGTTTTCATTTTTATTTTCATAAATCGTGTATTTTGAGTTTTATTGCATATTATCGGTGGTATTTTATCCAATAAAGATCAATCCATGTACACAAGTGATGTGAAATGAAATGAATTATGTGTATCGTGCCTTTTCAAGTTGTCTCAACAAGTCCGTGAAGAGTTTTAGTACGATGACCACCATTGTAGTAAACCATGACTTTTATGGACGGTGACTGACTGAGGACTATATGTGAAAGTGATTTATTGTGACTGGAAATTATAATATATCTCGACACTGGCAGAAATAAGTCCACATTTGGATTTGGTTGCCAAACTCAAAACTAAGAAGAAGAACGTCATTACTCTTCTTTGGGTAAATTGTTCTATACTGTCTGCTGACCTGAAGCGTAGAAGGCATCTTAAAATCCTAACTATTATAAATGCGAAAGTGAGTTTGTTTATTTGTTTGTTACGCCTCAACTACTCAACGGATCATCATGCAATTGGATATGCAGATAGCCTATGGTATGGAGGAGCACATTGGCTACTTTTTGTCCCGAGAACGCGGGTGAACCGCGGGGGACAGCTAGTCTACAATAAGTTAAATAGACACACATATTTTCGTTAATTCTTTATAGTTGACACAATATTTTGTTGCTGTGTTGATTTAAATGAGATCAAATAACAATTAGTATTTATTAAATATCAAATAAATAGATAATTTGATCTCCCGCATGTCATTAAGTGATACATTAAAAACAATGGTTCAATACGTTTTAATTTGGTTCGTGGATAAATTAAGTTAAAGCTCCGTGACGTTTTATCAGGGGATAATTACAAATTGTATGTTTAATTTAACAGCTATATACACTTCAAAGCAAATAGCTTTGTGTGGTTGACCTATATTGTTTTTGACCATAGACTTTTGTTTGACTACAATATCGCTGGATAATGTGGACAAAGATAGTACACACAAAGACTAAAAAGAAACTTTTCACAAAATAATTGGACTGTTTTACAAAAAACTTAAACCGACTTCAAGTACACTAAGAAGTAATCTAATTCTAATCTGTAATAACAATGGGACCAAAGGGGAAGTGGTACCCTTTCAAATAAAAAAAGAATTTTCCAAATTGGTTAATAAATGACGGAGGTATGAGGTAACAAACAAAAAAAAAAACGAATTGAGAACCTCCTTTTTTTAAGTCGGTTATAAAGTAGACTCTAAGTAGACTTAGGTATTTGGGAATTTCAAAATTCGAAACACTGATTGACTACAGTGCGAATGTTCGTAAGTTCGAAATACGTTAAACTGACGGGGCTTGCAAGCACTTTTATTTCTACCTATAATTACTGATTGGAAAGTATGCATTTTCTGAGAAGTGTCAGTAATAAACTCTCGACTCTAAAACAAGCTTAGATTAATTACAGCTACATCGAAACTTTATAAATAAATAGCAGACTCAATTAGATGATCCCTCATAGATTATACCATAACTGCAATCATAAGTCACTAATAGACGCTTCCTATAATTTACGGGCCGTTATCGGTTCAAATGAAGACTCATATATCTTTACTAATAATGACACAAAATCCTCAAATCTTTGCATAGCAGACCCTCCCATATGGAAGTAGCTATCACAGGTAAAATTTGCTTGCGAAATGATCTATATGCCCAGTTTGGCAATAAAAAAACCTACCATTGGTAAGAAAAACAATTCGTTCTTGTGTATAGAAACCGGGCATAACCCACCCTAAATGGCATTAACCTACTGGTAAAAGTTAATTGAATCGATAAAGGTTGACTTCATTATAGGAAAAATACACTGCACAAAACTGTGAAACAAATTGCTTACTCAAACGACTAGAATTCGAAACTTCAAACAAGTTGGACAACGAACACGAAAAACAATGTCCACGCTATAATTGGATTGTCAAAACATGTCGTAAGTTCCTGCCATTTTCTCTAATTGGAAAATAAAATTTATAGAAATAGACTGATGTCACGATAATGACGGGTGCACGTAATCCGAAGGGTTCGGTTGCACTTTTCACATTTACAGATTCAATCGCTCGCTCTCTTACGTTCTTTAAATCTGTTAGCACTAGTTCCTTTTTAACACGCTTTTATTAGCTTCACCTGTATGTATGTATGAATGTATGTTCGAACGTAATTTTAAGCTAAATGTAAGCAATTTTTGTAATTAAGTTCAATATTTGAATGAAAAGCGTGGGGCACTTTTCCTTGTAACCCAATAGAATTTCTAAGCAAGAAATATCGTAAATTACAAAATGAAAAGCGCCACACACAGGACATAAATGCATGTCCTGTGTGGGAATCGAACCCACGACCTGCGCGCGATAGATCAACCGCGCCAACTGGCTCGTTAATAATTCCCGAAGAGCGTGACAAAGGATTTTCCTAATTTGAGGTCATAAAATATATCGAGGAAAATATAGTTTCTGCCCCACAATAAGGAGATTTAATATACAATTATCTGGAAACTCAATTTCCATATTTTCAACCCTTTATTCATAACACTATAATATTATATTCCCATTTGGTTCATAAATGCGCAGTACGCAATACAATGTTACAATGGCGTCGTAATAAAAAGATCGTATCGTTTTATTTTTTCAGTAATTGTTTGGGGGTAGTACCTTGTAACTTAAAATTGAAGTGAAAACTTTGGTAAATTGGAAAATTTTGTAAACATGAGTTGGGTTGATTTTGCATACAATCTCACCCTATGCAGTAGGTAATATATGAAGTCAATGCCTATCAATTGCCTATCAAATGCCTATCAAAAAAACCTATCAATTGATGAACGTGTTTACTTCATCACATTTTTAACTTTACTAGAATTTCTTAGGATCAAAGATTAAAACAAGTATTCAAGTAAATCATTTGCAGGTAGCTTTTGATACAATACCTTATGATCGATCGAATACCCATCGATTTTATTACTTTTTCCTATATGTTTACAAGATACATATGTTTCTGTGTTTATGTGTATATGTATTTATGTATTGTATGTATAATATGGAATGTTGTATATTACTTATTTGAATGTGTGTACCCCTTCTGCTTGTTTTTAATGTAGATAAATGTATTCAATATAAATGTGAGTTTATCCTTATCCTTATCCTATTTATATCACTATAATTGTTTTTGCGGGAGTAGATTTAAATATTTGTAATTGTCTTTTTTTATTTCTAGTTGTAATCTATTTCTGTAATGTTTCCTTAATATAAATAAATGAAGCGCTCGTGGTGTAGCATGATTAACCGTTCTTAATTGATCGCTACCACCGTCGTGGTCGGTACCTGGATGGGTGACCGCCTAGTGGTATTTCAAATCGAGCGTTTCCGTGCTTCGGAAGGCACGTAAAGCCATTGGTCCCGGTTATCACTTAATTGTGATAGTCGTTAAGCTAGTTGGCTGTTGGATGCCTCCTAGGCGGCTTGAAAAATTCCAACAGTAGGTTGACCACTAGCCTAACTCCACCTATCCGCAGTGGACACGCGTGGTGGAGTATTGCCCATTCCCTTTCACCCTCATATGTGAAAAGAGGCCTGTGCTCAGCAGTGGGACATTATAGGCTGATGATGATGATGATGATGAATATAAATAAATAAACTCGGTAACGCAACATCTTTAAAATTTAAATTGTATGAAGACATGTCTGTACCTACAGTGGTAGCTAACTAACACTTAGAGATATAATTAATTTATTGTTAAAAGACTTAAACTTAAGTAGCTTCATAAGCCGAGCTTACCCAAAGAGTTGCATCTTAAGTTTCAAGTTCGTAACTACCCGCACAAAAGGACATTATTCACCGCGAAATACATTTGAGTGGCTTTCTGATTTATTATGACAAAATTAATATTGTTAAGTTGGGAACTTGCGAAACTGTCACTGTTAAAAGTTTGAAGATATTATATTAGTGCAAGGATTTTGTAACGATTCATAGTTATAGCGGAATTTTTGGATGTGTGCAATTTTCTTTTCTTTACCACAAAATTGGCAAAGCATACATCCCACCTGGTGGTAAGCGGTTCCGTAGCCTTCCCCACCGTCGCCGATGAGCATCGAACAATAGGCTAGATCAGGGGTCGGCAACCGTTTGAGACGGAAGAGTCAAAACTTACAGTTCACAAAATTTCCCAGTTTTAAAGACACCTTTTTTGTGTGGCTGTTTAAAAACTGTTTTTTATTATTTTGTTCATGCAAGAAAACGCTTGCTTGCTCGAATATGTCAACTCGAAGATCATCAGCACTCCGAATAGATCGATTGCATGATTTTAAAGGCCAATGCAAGGACAGATCAAACGTTTAGATGCAGTGTTTGGTTCTTAATGTTCGAAATCAGAGCAAAATCATTGACTATTTGCGGGGGTTCACCCTAGGGGTTCACGGGGGACTCAACGGGGATCTACGTTAGATAGATCTAATCTTCAAATGTTTTCACGAGTTTTGGGAATATGGTAGAAATATAGCAGTAGTCCACCAAACCAGAAAATTTTGAAACTGGTCTACGGAAAAAAAGTTTGGGAACCTCTGCTCTATAGGGATTGTAGCTTGATGCCGATGAGCCACCCACCACCAATAGCGTAGTATATATTCCTTTTTTTTTTTTTTGATGTTGATACATATTTTAATTTAATAATAACTAGGTACTTAATATACGTTATAATTTATTGGATTATAACCTTAGTAAGATCATAATTACGCAACTAAAATTTCCCGGGGCAAGGAATGTACCGCATACTTGCAAGGTCTTTAGTCAATATGTTTACGTTTTCCATCAATTGTGGTTGCGGTATTTGTATACTTACCCTTCCCCTTTACCCTTCAAGTTAATCGTAGGTATATACATCAACATCTTGCGAAAAGACTTACATTTTCATTAAAATATACAGGGTGTGGCCTAAAGAGTAGTCAACCCGTTACCTATGGGTAGGGGGCGTCATGACTGATCAGAAAATCAAAAATTATGTTTGAAAACAGACTGTGAAAATACTTTTATTTGTGAACATGTCATCGAAAAAAGTGACTAAGGGTGTAATAATTTATGAAATTTAAAAAATGGCCAAAATCTCGAAAACCATGGCACTTTTACTAAACATAATTTTTGATTTTCTGATCAGTCATGACGCCCCCTACCCATAGGTAACGGGTTGACTACTCTTTACGCCACACCCTGTATATTTTTAATGAAAATGTAAGTCTTTTCGCAAGATGTTGTAAATAATGATTTCCATTCTTAGTTTGAATGCATTTTGTTTATTGAAAAGCTATAGAAACTCGTAAGTCTATGGTAGATGTTATCAATCGTTATATTGTCAATAGGTTGAAAAGGCATGGTCTATCTGAAGAAGATACATTTTCAAAGCGCGGGAAACGCTATTGGTCGGCAGCTGCCGCCATGTTAGCGCGCGTCGTGCGGAGGGGCGTGACTTGCGAGTGAGACGGAACTAACAGCTGCAGTGTATTATGAACCTTATAGTAGTGATCTAAGGTTGATTGTAAGTTTTAAGCATTCTTTCGTTAATCTTCGGGGCCATACTTTCTTTTCTGTGCGAACGAAGGTTCACGACGCAACAGTGAAAATTTACTGAGCGTGGTTATTAGTTACTCTATACATATACTTAAATCAAGATAATTCCAACGAGTACTCTGTCAATAAAATTGATAACAGAAGAAAAACTATGTTAATATTTATCACAGTGGACACTTGAGATCTCTAACAGTATTTTCATCTAGATTGTATGCAATGAGTGAGATTGTGCAATTTTAACAAAAACGAAACAAAAGAGTTCGTTATGTTAACTACATAGTTATGTATACTGTGATCGTACTATGGATTTTCACGACTTATTTCATCATCAAAAGCACTTCTTTTTTAACCGACTTAAAGAAAGGAGGAGGTTCTCAATTCGGATGCACTTTTTTCTTTTTTATATTATGTTTGTTACCTCATTACTCCTTCATTTATTAACCGATTTGGAAAATTATTTTATATTTGAAAGTGTACACTTCCCGTTTGGTTCCATTGTCATCAGATCAGGATTTGATAACTTCTTAGTGTACTTTGAAGTCGGTTTAAGTATTTTGTAAAACTGTTCAATTATCTGTGTATAAGGCCTGTGTTTGACCGCAATCTCACCATGGTAAGTGATGTTGTGGCAGAAGGTGGTAAGCACACAAAGCCTAGAAGAAACTGGCTCTCAAGTGTAGCTGTCGAAACACATCGATAGGTGCTTGGCGACAGATTTTCAACTTGAGGGTGGTAGGCAACCTGGTGGGTACTAATAAGTACCCTACCACCGTGCTATGGTCTTCTCACGATGTCTAAGCCCATTGTAGGATTTGAACCCATAGCCTTCGTCACGGTGACGTCAGACTGAGCTATCATTGCTTCAAATATAAATCGAAAAATTATAAATAATCCCTGAATTTCACTATGTCTCCGGCATTTAGTAATCAAGTCATGTTTTAATAATAATAACAAAATAGCCATAAATATTAAAATAAAATAAACAGTAAATAACCGGCATTACCAGAGTATTACAAAAGCAGCCTTTAATAAGATACCAATAACGACTATGAACCAATAATTTTACTTATTGTATCAATTATACAATGGTTGATAGGGAAATAGATCCGACAACCCCTCGGTCGTCGACCAGCACTTAAATCTCTCGACTAATTGGGGTACGACATCATAATATACATTACCACTAAACCGTCCAAAGGGTCTTGTATGTAATAGTAGGAATATGTAGAAGCCATATTATTGCTGTCTTGATGTCTAGGGTCTGTCCCTACGGATATAGGGACATGTCAACTATGTTACCTTTTATTAGAAAAGTGAACATTGTTCAGGTATTTTTGTGAAAGCCCCATCCGAACATAACATTATTAGTTCTAATTTGAGACGATCTAAGCCGTTTCTTGTGTTGTATATTTCTGAATGAACTCTTATGTTTTGGGGATGGGTTTTTGTTTCTTTGTGAAAAGTATGCAATAACTTATTGTTAAAAAACAATAATTGCTTTTGCATTGTTTTTCATTGTACCTATATAGATTGAGGAATTTACTATTTATTATACTTTTATTGACAACGAAATAATCCATATACATACGACCTACGTTGTGACAGGTCGACCACACACTAAGGTAATATCGACTTATTACATCTAAAGAAGATTGCCAGTTATAATGACGTACTTGGGGTCGTCGCTACGCAGTCTGCCACTACAACTGTCGTGGGTATTAAATGTAGAAAATTTCGAAATGTCATGATGAAGTAAACAAGTGAAGAGTTCTTAAATGTTTATATGGACTCTGGTATACCAGTACCTATCTAAAAATAAAAGATTACATGGGCATAAAAAATAAGTTCAACCATTCACTGAGTTCAAGTAAAAAATATGTAACAATCTATCTATAACGGACATTACATCATACTTTCGTTGAAGAGATTTCTATGTTTCTTTTTAAGAACTCAAATATGTTTAGTTTGTTAAGTTTAGTTTTTTATACAACATCATAGGTATTTTTACGATAAGAACTAGTTCTAATACCAAGAAAACATAACCTAGCAGACAGTACGTATGCCAATAATATTAATTGGCGAACCTACTGTCTGCTGTATAGCTACAGTCATGCTACAATCTCTTTTTCAATTGCTCGAGTTCTTAGATGCAAGCTCTACATGTGGTCGTTCTGTATATAATAATCTTCATAGATACAAGCGATAACGTCATGTTGGTAACCTCGTGATTAACTTGTAGTAATAAATCTGTTGTATATGGTCACGTTAGTTATGTTTCTATCCCGATAAGGGCCTAGTTATACTTTAACCTTTAGCATTAACCAGTACGTGGATTACGTAACTTTATTTCAATGAAATTCAGATTGAAATAACCTCTGAATAGGAAATGGTTTCATTTCTAATATTTGCAGTTATCCGAACGGAAAAATGTTACCAGAAAACCGCTATATTGAACCGATTTCAATTCGAAAATGATTGAAATTTAGTTACGTAATCGCCCCACTGGTTGATCCCAGTACTCGAAGCGTATAGATATAGCTAATAGTATTAATTCTAAACAGTCATATCAGTGTTGCCAGTGGCCTATAGTCAAAAGAAACATGAGACAGGTCAAAAAATAACATTGTCGCGAGAAAAGTAACATTATCTTATATTATGTAGAAAACGACACTAACACTGTAATATGGTAATTTATTTCACACAAAAATCTTCACTTCTATTTGTTAAGCTTGAAAGAATCGTAACAATTTTATCAATTCCCTAAGTAAGAAAAGAAGGCAGAAATCCAAACATTCATGCTATGCTATATTCTTCATTCTTCAAGTGTGATAAAGAGAAAGAAAATAGACGATGGCTAAAAACCAAGTGCACCAATGCAACGAACTAAAATTTCCTTGGCTATTTTTGTTTGCTGGTATATATTTGAATATTTTTTTACTTTGTCCTCAAAGTAACGTAAACATAACATTTTGAGTCGTGTAACATGGAGGTAACATGAGTGGGTCAAAAGTAACGTAAAATGTTACAAAAGTAACATTCTGGCAACGCTGAGTCGTATGTAGTTAGGTATCACCAGAGTAACTATACAACTGGCATATTTTTCTCTTTTAACTTATTCCTTGTATAACTTCGTCAAATTGTGCTTCTTTGGGTTAAATGTTCGAGGTACTGAGCGAACAAATTTTTAAATATGGTATTCATCTTATAGCCCAGTTTTGGTTTATTGTAGGTTCAGAAAGATAATTATGCCTATCTTCAGTTGGTACGATAATGGCCCTGATTCTGTTGTTGACAACTAAACTAATTTTAATATCACTATGTTTCTTTCTAACAAAGAACATAAGAAAAGGATGTAAGAAATTTAGTCCTGTCAAATTAGTCCAATGCTTGTTTTCAATATAAATTTAGTCGCCAAATATCGCGGTTATGCCTATATACACGCAAAATAAGACGGCAAAGATTAATTTGACAACTTAAAATATATTCTATCCTTTTTCAATAATGTTCGTAAGAAAGAAATGAGATGTGACTAAAATTAGTTTAGTGCGATTTACAACAGAAACGGCACCAATACCGTTTTTCCTGTGATTTCTCAAACAAAGATAAAAAAAAGAGAATCATTCAAATCTTTTGCCTATTGGAAATAACCCAACAAATTGCGTAAACAAAAACGACTCAATATCAGTATCGGTAAACACATTGAATATTTATATCAACACGACTTTCCTTACAAATGGCGTTTATTGACGGTTTATTTGTTTCCATTATTTGTGAATCCATTACCGATGTATATAGTACCTACTATAGGCTGTGTATATAATTATTCTAATCTCTGAAGTTGCTAAGTTAGCTTTAAGGTTTTTCTTATGTAAGATGGTAGGTAGGTAAGATGGTAGGTAGGTAGGTAGGATGGTAGATGGTTTATTATGTAAGGAAGTAGTTTCCGACGGAAGCTTTGGCTTCGGCTTTGGCCACCTTCGGCCAATAAAGCACCTTTTGAACTGAATTACTTAATAATATGAATATGAATTTCTTAAACCTTCTTCTTCGGCTTTGGCCGAAGGCTGTGGTGATAGCCGATTAATCGGCCTCGGTAAGAAATCGCCATGCGGTCTGACACTACTTACGGGCAGGCAAGCGGTGCACGTAGTGTGAAGAAGTGCCTACCGTCGCGTCGCCATTAGAAATAAGCATTAGCAGGGGTGATTGATAATGTATTTCCAATTTCCAACCGTTACAAAGTGTACTACCGTCCTTTAATACAAAAACGTACACTGGTGGTTGAAGTAGGCCCCCAGGAAAATTATGAAATGAAAATTATCAGTAAAGTAAGCATTTTATTTAGAGGTGTAAAAACGGTCTTTCTCTTATCAAGTAAAATAAAGATAAGACAACAGAGCACCACTAAATTTGCAGTAAAGCCACGCTCAGAACAATTACGAGTTTAAAATACAGATTGTTATTATCTAGGGTAAGCGAGCGGCAAAATTGGCTATAACGATTTTCCACACCCGCTCTGCGCTTTTCTTTTTGCGCTGCATTTTTAGTTATACTACTCCAATTTAGTCAAACCGAAAAATGCAATCTAGGTATTGAAGTGATTTGTTTATTGAATTTTTTGTAGGAATTCAAATTGAGAACCACTTCTTTTCAAAATATTGTGTGCTTACACATATTAAAAAACAGGCATTATAAAAAAAATGCGATGTTTTGAATTTCGAATTTGCTACAAAACAAGCGAGGATTATAGATCCACTAAATTCCGTATTATGTAAAGTGTAAAGTCAATAAAACCTCCCTAACGAGTTTTGAGTAGACATGAAAACAATTGAATTTGGAACGGCCTAAGAAATAATGTTAATTTAGACTATTTATTCTTGAGACTTGACTGATAAATCGTTCTTTAATACAGTCTGAAGTGTAATCAATTCGATGTCAACTAAGATTGGCACGATATTTTTCATTGATGCTATCTCATTAGGACGTAAGCTTTGAATCATTTACCCTGGTGTAGAACATCCAAAACATTAAAAACAATTCAAATCAATACAAAACTACACCGCACCGATATTCAATTTTCATGTCTAGTTCCTCTGTTACTCTTTTTAATAAAAAACGCAATCAAAAAACGAATGTTTGTAGCGTATGCTTTACACAGGGCGACAATTTGGCGCTGCCTGTAATTTGTTTCCCATTACGATTGATCGATTGACTGGATTGCTGTGTTTATTGTCCGGGCACTCTACAATAATACACGTTATTTTGGTCGCCCCTTTTTTTAACTTCTCACTGATAAATCGGGCTGCAAATACCTACTATATTCAGCCTTAGATTAAAATATAATTGGACTGTTTTACAAAAAACTTAAACCGACTTCAAAGTACACTAAGAAGTAATCAAATCCTGATCTGATGACAATGGGACCAAACGGGAAGTATACCTTTTCAAATAAAAATAATTTTCCGTAAATGACGGAGTTATGAGGTAACAAACATAAAAAAAATACAACCGAATTGAGAACCTCCTCCATTTTTTGAAGTCGGTTAAAAAGGGTGTTAAGTTTTAATCAAAGTGTTCTTCAGTGGATGGATATCCCAAAGATTATGATAATACTAGCTGTCCGGTGCGACTCCGTGGTGTCCTACCCTATACACTAACCTACCCTGCGCAACTTTATTTTTTTCCCGTAAGAACCTTCTACAAAGAATTAGAAAACTTAAAAAAAAGATGGATGAAATCGGTAAAGTCGTTCTCAAGTTATGGCGTGACCAAGGGAAATAGGGATTAATTTTTAAACATAGAGATTATAATAACATGGGAATGGAATCTGTGGAGCGAAGGTGTCTCTAGAAAGACCCGTTTTCTAGGGTTCCGTACCTGAAGGGTGCCAAACGGGACCATATTACTAAGACTCCGCTGTCCGTCCGTCCGTCTGTCCGTCCGTCTGTCTGTCAGTGAGCTGTATCTCATGAACGATAATAAGTACACAGCTGTAATTTTCAGAGAATATATATTTCTATTGCCGCTACATTACAATAGGACTTGGTCTATGTAAAATTCTAGACATTCAGAGGCAACAGCCTGATTGACGAAGTCTTGAAATGGACGATTTCGGAATACGTGATCGTTTAATTAAATTAATTCGTGCCAGAAAGTAAACTAACTTGATTTCTGTTTGCCAGATGTTACTCCTAATGGGAAATTAGACCTCCTACAGGCTTGATTGATCATTTTGTTTATAAGACTGGATTTACGTCACGTATTGTGAAAGGGTTATTGCTTTTGCATTTATTATTTGTGAGAATTTCGAATTTAAAAAATCAGATCTAAATACTTTAAATTAAAGACAAAATTCACTTTTCCACATTTAATTTGAGGCGAGTTAAGTATAAATAGTGACTTCACGTACCCTAAATCATCGCATTATTTACCATCGCAATAATGACCTTTATCAGATAGTGAGAATAAAGTCTACTAAGTACTTTTAGTGTTGTAGTCAAGCAATTGCAAATACATTATCAGTCAATGACATAAGTTGGCGGTGGCTTATTTGATTTCGGTCACTTATTTAACTTTAGTAACACGAATGTACTTTATACTCGATATATTAAAAAAAAAATTATATGCCATGAACATCACTATTATTCTATTAAGATTATTTGGGATATGCCTACGGTTATATTTTCTGTAGGATAATATTATGCATAATTGTATGGGACATAGAAAAAAATATATCTTCCAAATTCAAATTCAATCCAATATAGGCTCCAATAAGTTCGTAATACATTTAAACTGAGAATGTCGTGTCAGAATTTGTTTTTTTAATAGCAGATTTGGCCCTCTATGGCTAATTTCCGACCGATTTTCACATGAAAAACACTAAGATATAGAAAAAAAAAACGATACATTTTTTTTATACGACTCAGTCGGTAAACAAGCATACGGCCCGCCTGATGGTAAGCGGTTACCGTAGCCATATGGACGATTGCAACACTCGAAGCATCGCTCACGCGTTAGCGACCTTTCCCCCCTCCCCTATGAGCTCTGAGACATCGAGAAAGCTCGACTGGGTAAGAAAAACCTTTACAAAATACCGGAACCAAATAATGGAACTGGATCCTGCACGTGAGGTCACCAGAACTCATTGGCGAGGAGGGAACGCGTGAGTAACGCACTGGGTGCTCCGGATATTGCATGCGTCCGTATGGATACGGTAACCGCTTACCATCAGATGGACCGTCCGATTGTTTGCATTCGTAGAAAACTGATTAGTAGCAAATATTTCTTATTTCTAATTCAATTTTTCTTTTCGTAATGAATTAACCCAAACCACTCATAGTAAACACTTAATTACCTAAGTATATCCTTTTTAAGTATTGTGATACTTGACTAGGATTGTTATTGTAAGCCGTACTACAAAAGTGACCGATATAAAATATAATAGCATAGAGTAATATTCATCCATGATATTATATATTAATTTGTTTTCACACATAATATATTTTTTTAATATTTATTTTTGGTTTATTAAAGAACCGATACATCCAAATAGGCTTTTTTAATAAAACATTTTAAACTACATATTAATTACAAAGTTTTTTCTTCATACAAGAATCCGATTAAGCATGCAACCTGCCTTATGGTAAGCGGTTACTGTAGCTTATTGATGCTTGCAACAGCAAAGGGTATCACGCGGCACCGACCTTGTGAAAATCTCTTCATACCCTACTTGAAGAACCCCATAGATAGATGACTAAAAAATTATATTTAGTCCGCCTTGTACATTATCAAAAAATATTAGACACGTATTTTTACTTTTGACAATTAAATAAATAAATACGAAGATATCGTGTGTCGAAGTTCCGCGTGACGTCACGTTAGAGTACACATTTTACTCTAAAATGTCGTTCCCCATTCTCGAACTTTTTACCCAGGAATCATCTCTATTAAGTACTTTACTCATTCTAACATGCTCATTTTGGAATAACCTTGTGTTTTTCTATACTATTAAGATAGCAAACAAGCGTACGGCCGCCTGATGGTAAGCAGTTACCGTAGCCTATAGATGCTTGCAACAATCTGCAAAACTTTGCAGAAATCTCTCTAAACTTTTCTTGAAGAAGCCCATGCTGTACTTCTTTGCGAAAACCACGGCGCAGCGGAGCTGATTCCACAACCTGGGCGTCTGTTGGCGTTAAGTAGTTTGCTTAATATCAGCACCAGAATCTATGCCCATGGTTTTTATACCTTCATACTTTGTGTCTTTGATCAGCAGGGCTATTTAAAAACTCTCGGATTCGATATCGGAAACTGATTCAAAAACTACCGGGGCGATATTCCGCAATGCTTTTTTAATTTCCAAATTTGAATATTTTTGATGTTTCTTTACGGAAATATCAATTCGATTCATTGAAAAGTTTTCGGAAATTAAATAGCAATTATTGAAATCTGCACGGAAATTCGCCTCGGAAATTTTTGAATCCGTTTCCGATATCGAATCCGATGTTTTAAAATAGCCGTGCAGAACCAATATCCGGTGCACTCTTTTTATGAAACGCTATTTTAAAATTCATATAAGATATCTCCGTAATTATTTATAGCTTCATCATCATATTCAACCCAGGGATGTTCACTGCTGAACATAGATATAGTACTAATAATTTAATTATAAATATAAAATAAGTAAAATATTAATCTATACAACAACATCTACATTACAAGTAGTAGGTACTCTTGTATTATGTAGTATATCAGTTATCTGATTAGAAACGCTTGGTTTGGATTTAAATGGCATTCATAATTTTCACCTTCAAATTTAGAGTTGTAAATTGGATTTTATTTTGATAAAAGTAATCTACTAAAAATATGTTATATGTAAGGATCGAATAATATAAATATATTACTCTAATATAATGCTACTAGAAATAATATTGGGTATCAAAAATTTATATAAAAAAAATATGTTAATTTTTTCTTTTAATTTTAAATATAGTATTATTTAATTTTATTATTCAAGATTAATCCGCGATCGAATTTTAATTGAGAATACATTTGATATCACTAAAAATATTAATTGATTCAGCTGTTATTAAATAAATAAACAAAGCTTGATTTCAGGTTTATGTTTGTTAAATTATTGTTGAATCTAATTATCTACACACAATCATACACAATCACAAATTTATGGTTTTATTTAAATCATAATAATCGTATTTATTATGTAAATGACACGGAAAAAAACAACACTTAACTAATTTAAATATTCAAATTCAAACAAAAATAACATCATATCGCAAAAATAGCTATACCGAGTGTATATTAATCTAATCTTGTGTTTTGATGAACACATTTCTGACACAAATACGGTTAACTACGAATCAGTTAAAAATATTTCAGCTGTAAACGTTAAACACATTAAAAAATCAATAGGTACTCACCAAAAATAAACGCAATCAAGGAAACTGGTCATAAAACTTTCCAGTCAACGCGGGAACATAAACAAAAAGTTCACGTTGATTTAAAAAAGTTTGGATATCGATCGAAATAAAAACATGTGGCACAAAAATTTTAAAAAGTCATTTCGCTTTGTGGCGTTCGAAATTCGTAAAATATGAATTTTCACAAACTTTTCCTTGTACTTGCGTGTTTTCGCGCGCAAGTTGACTCCGCTAATGGTGTTCAACCGTGTTTACGCATCAAAGTGCTAAGAGAGACTGATACTCGTATCGCTTCTCACCAGTCAGTCGCATCGATGATACCAGTGGTACGTCACTTCGTAATAGATTTTATGGTTGTTCGAAAAAGTGTGAACTTTACGAGCTATCTCGTATTCATATTGAAAGCAATTCAATTCGTTTTTTTTTATGGGTTACCTACCTATATAAAATATTCTCCATAAGTTTATTTATACCGGCGTTTCAGCCATGATGAAACGTGACTGCGAGAATGGCGGCTTATTACGTGCGTTATAAAGAAAACTTTGTTGTAAAAATATGGTGAGGAAAGGCAGGATTTTCTTTGCGACAAAATATTTTTTGCTCTTTAAATGTATAATTGGCATTTGTACAGTTGGCTGCATGTTTGTTGTAAATTCTGTAAGGGATGGGACGTTTTTGACCGTAAACATTTTAGGTCGTATGACAATCGATAAAAGGGCGCCTCATAATCGCTATTAAATGTTGGGTTTTTAAATATGGATCAAAACTTGTTCAGATCAGCAATGTCTTAATTTCATGTTAATTTTTATCCGAATTCAAAAAAAGGAGCAGGTTCTCAATTCTGTTGTATGTTGTTTTTATGTTTGTTACCTCAGCTCCGGATTTGGAAAATTCTTTTTTAGTTTGGAAGAACAATGAAACCAAACGGGAAGTATTCCCGTTTGGTTCCATTGTTATTAGGTCAGGGTTTGATAACTTTTTAGTGTACTTTGAAGACGGTTTAAGTTTTTTGTTAAACAAAGGAATACGGTAACCCCTGACCATCTGAGTGGCAACCTTGTTTGCTGCCTTAGTTTAAAAAAAACTGACTGAAAAACATGAATAAATTTTCGCATTCATAAAATAGTGCACAAGGGAATAAAAACCTGACTTACTAAATGGATGCGCAAATTGGTCGCACCACATCCGATCCAAACCGCATGAAAGCTGCAGTCGCTCGATGACAGATGGCATTTCATAGTTCAATAAATTGTTTTACCACGTAGCTTTTTCAATTTTAGCTCTTGTCCAGAGTAGCTGGGTAAATTAACACAATAATTGCTGGGTAAAGAGCGGACCACCGTCTGTGGTTGGGTGTTTTCGGGAAAATACTTGTTTACTTGATATTTTAATGTTTATTTGGACCAAGGTGAAATTGCTGTTTACAGCTGTGGTTCGTGAAATACTAATATGTAGTGGTAATTTTTAGGGTTCCGTAACTCAAAAAGAAAAAAGGAACCATTATAGGATCACTCATATGTCTGTCTGTCCGTCGCTTCAAATCTACTGTACCGATTTTGTTTGAAATTTGGAACACATACGAAATTCTGTGATCCAAACACGGGCGTATATCGTACATAATTTATTAATTTGGAATATGAAGTCACTCTTGAGGGACAAAATAAAAAAATTAAAAAAAAAAAAGTTTCGCTAATTGTAACCTTGTGTGTGACATACAAAATTGGGTCTTTTTGTGAGTCTCAATTTTTTCTTTATAATTTTAAAATCAATGTTTTTCAAGTTATTTAAGAAACTTAATGAAAATTTACCATTTGCATGTCTAAAAAATGACGATTTTTTTTTTGTTAATTTATGGTTTGTTAAATGCTTGTGTATTTTACTTTTTTAAATTGCTAATAAAAGTCAGAATTTCCAAAAAGTGCTGAGTTCTTGCCGGTTCTTCTCAGTTGAAGGCCGACTTCTGAACCGGTGGTAATTCAGCATCTTTGACCGTTATAAGTTAGGGTACTTATAACGGTCAAAGATGCTGAATTACCAAGGCTAATAAATGACTTTGACTTTGAATAGTTTAGGAAAATATAATTTAAATTAACCAACTCTATATTTACAATGTTTTTCAAAATAAATGTGTTAGCTACTGGTCATTAATAAGTATTTATATTGGATGAATCTGCAATCTAAGTGCTCACTCACAGAAATAACGTGTACAATTATTTATGGTCGATAGAATGACTGCTCATTTAATTGGACATAATGATTAATTATTATGAATTCTTTATTCATCATAAATATTCTAATTTATATTTTAATGCAGAATTTAAACATTTATAATAATAAGTATTTATTTTACTTTAGTTTGGTAAAGGATGACAATTGTCCGGCAAAACGCCATTTTGTTGTCTACCGTCACAATTTAGTTTATAAAGGCAGTATATGCCTGTGCCAGGGGCATTCGTTGTCCTGCGGTCGTCTTGTTAACATCAAGTGCTAAAACGTGATTATGTGATATATGGTAAATATAAGAATTGTGAGTACATTCTGTTATTTATTAGCAATTACTTTATTGTGGCTTTACAATATAATATTCTATTATATTGTTTATGTATTCAAATGCTTAACGCTTGGCTGATTGTATAAATTATATGAAAATAATAAACGAGATCATAGAATTCAATAAATACATTTGGATATATTAAACATATCTCATACATAAAAGTAGTTTCATTAACAAATGTATAATTATTTTTAGAGCTAAAATGAACCTTTTACTACCTATTTTCTCCTTATCAATCCCACAGACAGGAAACAAGGGTCTTGCACCCGACTATCAAACGCTTTAAAGCAATGAAAACAGTTTAACAGCGCTGTAAAACGTCATAAATTGTCAAATCTGAGGTTTCTCCATACAAGAAGGTTGACCACTTCTATAAAAAGGTCGTTTACATGTTGCAAACATTTTTTTTAAATGTAATTCTATTAATAAAACACAGTTGATAATTTCCAGAGTCAGAAACATGATTCCAAAGTATTAGTATTTAGTAATACCCTCTTTTTTCGACATCGATATATGTAGTAGGTATTTTTAAATCAACTTGAACACAAATACATAATCTAAGCAATAGAAATACAGTAGGGAATTATATCCCTGATTAAATTGGTTACCCACCTGGGTCTCAGTCAACTATGTCAAATGCGAGCAATATTTCTCCTGGTGTACTTTCGCTACCTGTCAAGAATGACAGAATGTGTCAACGTGTTCGAAATGAAAAACGTCAATGACAAATGACAATAGCTCAATCTCCACTGTAACACGGTTTGAAAAATTGATAATTCGATGTGATCTGTCGAGCTTAAATTGGGGCCATATTATTTTTTCCTTAGATTCAGTTTTCGGGAGATATCTTTATAAGCAATGTTATAATATATAGTTACTTTTAATTATTTACAGAAAAGTTATTTAATTTTGCCTTTTAAACACCTGCTGGTATTTAACCTTTCTATACCCGCACGTTGGTCTGAGGGACCGACGAAACACATTTTAGTATATATTTCTTTTCTCAGACATGCTGGGAAGTCTAGTCTTTTGCTAGCTGCCAGATTTGATTCTAGCCTCACTTTACTGCACACCACGCATTTGTGGGCATATACACGTGTGGTCGTCTTTAGAGGGTCTTGGTCATTTTCTCCCACGAGGACCAGTCGGCTTGGGAGAGGGTAGTTTAATTCATTTTTTCCTTGTTCTAAAGTTGATTGTGTTTGTGTTTTCCGTTTGCCGATATCTAATTGCTATTTCTTGTTTCCTAACGAATTTAAGCCTGACAAGGAGGTTGTTCTCTGCCTCATAACATCGAACGCATTTGCCCTGTTTTTCGTGGACATAAGAGTAAGACATAAGAGTTGAACATTCTTTATACGTTAGTGGGTACAAGTACAGATTGGTGCAATGGTATCATGGAACACCTGGTTTTGTACCCTTGTGTTCCCTTCAACGGCCAAGTCACACAACATTAACTATAATAATAAAGAAATCGCAGTAAGGAACCTTAGACTTGGCACGACTTTGTCTAGATTTCATTACTTTTTAGAGATAAACAAGACATTTCATCGAGACTTGGCTAGTTTTTTACAGAATGTTTTTGATGGGATTTCACTTCTTTTTGTAGAAAATGAAGCGGCCCACCAAGTTGAATATTTTTTGTAAAGGCGGTATGTCGATATCTCTAATAGTTTGGTTGGGCTCTTGTGTTTTCTAATCAGGGTCACCAGGTACTCCAGATCTTCGATTATCCTAGTTTTTATAGTTTTCCCTTTATGTGGTCATTAAACCCTAACTCTGTACCAAATTTCAGCTCTCTGAGTTTATGGGAAGTACTAGTTCTATTTTGATGATCATAAGTGAGTGAGTGAGTGAGTGAGTTTCATAAATGTGAAACTTTGCTTTCGCTTAACTTCGGAACTAAATGACCTACAGACTTGAAATTTTGGATTTTAAGTATGTGATTATAGCTTACTGGATGACGAAAATTTCTGCGTTCGGGTCTTATCCAGAGGTTCTCAAATAGGGGCCTGAAAATGCGGCGAAATGGTTCCAGTAAAGGATGGTACGGCAGTGTTTGCTTCGCGCTCGACTCGGCGGGGGCACTGCCGTGCCCCCCGATAACAATGACATTATTTGTTATAATAGGGACGCGCGTCCCTCGCGAGAACCAACGGGTTAACAATAAGACACTCATGTCTTAATGGATTTTCCAAGAATGTACACTGAAGTAATAAATACAGAGTGCATTATTTAATGCACAAGATGCCCTTTTGTTAGCAATGGGTCTCTGGAGAGGTCTCATAAAAGAGATAAGTGAAAACAGTGATATAACTAAGCTGTGGATAAGTATCAAACTATTTTATGTGTAATTCCCCTAGTGTATGATGTAGGAGTAATAATCCTGGGACATTCCTTACACACGGCTATCTGATCCCAAACTAAGCTAACCTTGTACTATGGAAACCAGACAACTGATAAAATACATATCGAGAAAAGGTAGGTAGTGCCCTTGCGCTTCGCTTGGCTGTCTTGGCGGGGGGACTTCTTTTTGTTTGAAATACATCTAACTAATAAATTTATAATAATATAATATTATAAAGAGGAAAGATTTGATTGATTGTTTGTTTGTTTGTTTGCATGGCTCCGAATCTACTGAACCGATTTGAAAAATTCTTTCACTGTTGGGAAGTTACACTATCCCCGGGTGACATAGGCTACTTTTTATGACGGGAACGCGGGTGAAACCGCGCGAGACAGCTAGTACTTAATATACATAATTACACCCAAACTTAGGATATGCAGACATGTTCATGCACACACATGAATGTCCTGTGTGTGAATCTAACCCACGACGTGCGCCTGCGGCGCGATAGGTAGAATCCCCGTCAGTAGTAGTTTCACATAAGTTTTTTGGGTGAAATGATTTATTTCTGGAAATGATTCCTACAGGTCATGGGAACGATTCCCAACCAGGACAGATATTTTTGTGCATGATGTTAATGAACTGTCTCCTTGTCATTATGTCTAGGTGTAATTATCTATTTATTAAAAACTAGCTTGTCGCCCGGGTTTATATATATACGCCTATGTTACTCTGTGATAAATTAGCTTTCTCCTGGTGAAAGAATTTTTTAAAATTGGGCGAGTAGTTGTTGAGTTTATTCATTACAAACAAAAATACAAAAATACAAATCTTCTCTCTTTATTTTTTGTGTAGAAGTGTAGATGTAGATATACAAGTTATCTGGTTTCCATTTTACAAGCTCTGTTCAGTTTGGGATCAGATGGCTATCTCATCCTAAACCCAAATGTGTGACGAATATCCCAGCATACATAATATTATTATTATGCAAACATATATTTTTTTAATCCTATTTTAGTATTTATTTCTAGACTTTCCTAAATTATGTTTGACAATATAAATAACTTCTGCTTAAGAAAATTTTTCATTTAGCAAATGCTATTCGCAAGTTTTTGTAGATGATTAAATTTTCTCTCGCGTCACGTCGTGAATATTTACGAAACGATGCCATAAACTATCTTAGTGAGAATATTCACATGTTTTTCGCTATATTATATTGTTGAATCGAATAAATTTACGAATGAATTTTCGGCTGACTGCTTCAGGGTATAGTAATAAAATCTGAAGGTCCCGGCTGAATATTGAAACTTTAATAAGGAATCTGAAAGGAAAATAGGCAAAAAAAATTTAGAAGGGGCACAGAAATTGTGTTAGAAAAACGATTTTTTAGATCTATGTTGCCTGTATTTTTATTGGAATGGAATATTCTGCTTTTTATAAGTATGTAAATGTTGCTGAAAATCTTGTTTTTAATTTTTTTGGACTTAAAACTAGTCTTGTATAAAAAAAAATTAATATTGTGATTGTTTTTTTTTTTTAAATGAAACAACACATAGATATCTTGTTTTATTTTAAAAAAATTAAGCAGTTACTTTTATCTGAGATTTAAAACAAATCCATTATAAAAACAAAGATAAACGGATGAAATGTTTTCGAAGTATCCATTCCTGTGGCCCTTTTGTTTCGAATTTTAATGTAACTTAAAGGTTTTGTGGATCTTTAGTGCCTTGTTATAGCTTTGGACAAAAGTTGTTTATTACTAAAATCGGATAATAATGTTTTCAAAGTATCTTTTAAGATTATTTATTAAATATCTTAATGCCAAGCATCTCAGTAAAAGTTTGTATCGGCCACAGATATAAATCTAAATAGACGACGACGAGTACTTCGCGTGTACAAAACTGTGCAAAAAGGGAGACAAATGCTCTTCTTTTGAAACTATTTCGCGCGGGCAGGAAACTCACATAATACAGCATGTCCACCAGAGATGTGTAGCGAACAAAGGTAGCGAACGAAGGATTTGTTTAGCTGAAAAATAGGATCGCTGCATTTTCACGTGATTTGGCTGGCATAGGTGCAAAAAAGTGAAATGCTTGGTTTTAATACGGATGGAGGGAATTGCATTATCTATTTCGATTTATGTCTGTGGTGTCGGCCTTATATTTGGCAACTTTTCACTTAATACTTTGCAATCATTCGCGTAATTCTAAAAGCTGTTATGTAAATAAGTTCTCCGAGGTGACCATAAACAAAATAGTTCAATTACACTTTATTTTGATAAATAGATCAAATATTACAGCGCTTAGCTCCCAGGGTTATAATTAAACATGATTCATAACCCAACGATTAAACACTCCACTATATGGTATCGTTCTCCATCACATTATGTTTATTATTTGCACCCCATTACACTCTAGTTTAATATCTGTTTTAAGCTCTATTCATATTAGAATGATATTTTGGCTGCGTTAATAGCTTTAGTAAACTACGATAGTGTTTAGATTTCATAGTATAAGCTGAATAAATGGGTATAATCTCCGATCAAAGATGTATATAGATTGTAGGTCGACGCTCAATGTCAACCCGTAATGCCTAAAATACAGGCTGCGGTTTTATTTCAAATTAGCTGTTCCTCGCGGTTTCACTCATGTTGGTATAATGTTATATTATACAGGGTGACAGAGATATTCGACCTATTCCTTGAAAAGAGTTATACAAGAGGTCATTAGCAACAAATTATGTACCGTTAAATAGGGGTCAAAACTGGATGGGTACCGAGCTGTGTCGGTTCTTCAATTTTTCATCGATCCTTCGATCAGTGAAAGATTTTTTGAATCAAACGGGTAGTTCCTGTGTTTCGCTTCAAACAAAAGTAGCTTATATATAACACTCGGCGAAAATGTAGCTTTTTTATTGTTTATGGGCCCTGTGTTTGACTGCAATCTCACCATGGTAAGTGATGATGCGGCCGAAGGTGGTAAGCACACAAAGCCTAGAAGGAACTGGCTCGCTAACGACAAGTGCAGCTATCGGAACACACCGAAAGGTGCTTGGCGACAGGTTTTCAACTTCAGGGTGGTAGCCAGCCAGATGGGTACTACAAAGTACACCGTGCTATGGTTTCCTCACGATGTTTTCCTTCACCGAAAGCTCAAGCTCATTGTTTGATTCGGGGCACGCAATTATTGTCAGTGCGATTAGAATGTAAATATTATGTAATGAATTTAAGCTTGTTATGAAAAGACTTGTTATGAAGCGCTCGTGGTGTAGCTTGATTAGCCGTTCTTAATCGATCGGCAAAGTTAAGCTACGCCTGTCGTGGTCGGTACCTGGATGGGTGACCGCCTAGTGGTATTTCAAATCGAGCGTTTCCGTGCTTCGGAAGGCACGTAAAGCCGTTGGTCCCGGTTATCACTTAATTGTGATAGTCGTTAAGCTAG
Source organism: Polyploca ridens (assembly GCA_951394255.1). Lineage (NCBI taxonomy): Eukaryota > Metazoa > Arthropoda > Insecta > Lepidoptera > Drepanidae > Polyploca > Polyploca ridens. The sequence goes on along the minus strand of OX596256.1, from coordinate 13,315,424 downwards.
TTGGATGCCCCCTTGGCGGCTTGAAAAATTCCAACAGTAGGTTGACCACTAGCCTACCTCCACCGATCCGCAGTGGGCACGCGTGGTGGAGTATTGCCCATTCCCTTTCACCTTCATTTGTGAAAGGAGGCCTGTGCTCAGCAGTGGGACATTATAGGCTGATGATGATGATGATGATGAAAAGAGTAATCCCACCAAAAACATTTTCATGTAAAATGTTGCCAAGACATATGGCTCCCACTGTCAAAAAGTTATCGGATCTCATGTAGAGCCAAGCTTATAACTCTACATTCACTTACTCTATAAGCCCTAAGTTCACAAACTCTACACACCGTAGTCAAAATATGTGGCTTGGCCGTTTCGCTACCGTCACATGGGAGTAAGGTGACAAATGTATTCACTGATCATAACTTTTTTGTTATTCAATAGTTCTTGTAGTAGTGAACCTAGGACCTGGGCCGAGATAGGTTATCTAAACCCCACACGATTCCAAACGACGCACTATGTTACCAACATGAATTAAATTCGCGACGCACTATCTTGTCTTTGACAAATAACTTTTCACTTTCCGTGAAGTGAATAACAAGCTAATCTCTTAATATAATCGTTAATCACAATGAATTGCTGGATTATAACGATTTACGGTGTTCTAAAATGTAGCGACTCGAGGGGCATAAAAATCTGTTTATCTATTTGTCTTTTACTAGGATTCAAGGTTCACTCACATGTCTAGATTTTACTTTTAGTGCGCTTTATATTTTTAGGGGCTATTAAAATATATCTATCTCAACATCTCCTTTGTTAGTTTAATAAAATAAACATAACTCGAAAGCAATGTATATTAATTTGGGCATATAATAATATGTATATAGAAAATAGAGACGGGTCAATATACCTACTGGAATCACAGGAAATCACTCAAAACAAACCATGTTTCGAGGAATTATTGTAATCTGTATTTACAGATTTGAATGCCTCTCCACACTACCGCGCGTATCACGCCGTGAAATCGCGGCTCGGGTCGCGGTGCGAATTACGGCAAAACTGCCACAGTTCCACATACGCAGGGGTCCACAGTAGTTGGCGCTTTTGACGAGAATGGACGCCGAAATTGCTACTGCTGCTGCTGGGCGCTACTTTGCGCATTAGCAATTTATAATTACGCCTATATTTAAGAAAACAAAACCCCCCTTTAAAATAAGTGGAGAAAACAAAGATGGTGGATTACCACCATCCACCAAAATATAATAAGGTAAGTACCAACATAATAATGTTACTACGACGCATGTATGCTTCATGCCAGCGCAGATACCAATTACTCACTTAGCTCGCAGTTAAAAATACAACAATGACATCAATTGTTATAATAGGACGCGCATCCCTTTCGAGAACCAACGGTCTGCGGAGCAACTAAGCTGCCCACGTATGAGGAGCATTATCATGTTCGCGCCTTGAGAACCCTTTATCGTGGAACAATAACCGACAAAAAACGAGAACCAGGCGCAAACGCGACGCGAAGCCGCAAAGAATATGCGAATCGGATCGACACTTATGGATCGCGGTTGTTCGCGGCCTCGCGCGCTAGTGTGGAGAGGCATTGAGAATGCTGTACGGTTACCGAGAAATCCCTCTTTATCGGACACAATGATTTGCATCCTCATTTATCATGCCAATAGAAAAGGAGTGGAATAAACTTACGGCGTTTGTGTTTCCTGATACCAACCTTCAAGGCCAGAGAGTGCATCGGCATTTTCTAAACAAGAGCGTAATATCATCGGTTTCAAAATAACTAACATTGGGATATTTTTTTGAATCCAATAATATCAACTTTATTACAGAAAAGCGACCGCTTAGTGTCTTTTTGTATGAATAATATTTTTCTAACCCATCTCTCTATTCAGTACCTACTGTTCAATGCACATAATAGTTATTTTTTAGAGTTCTTGTATAATTAATTTATTAATTTCTTTTTACTTCATCATGTCGGTGAGATTGTCGGTAGGAAGTCTAATTAATATAAATTGTACATGCGGAGTACATCTGAGTCGAAATCTCTCTTCAGTTTAACTTATTAAATTCTCCGTCTTTCATCATATTTATTTTTGTTTGATTATTATGTAATGTGTGATTGTGTGAACAAACATGTTTTACATTATATTGATTTCGTAGAAGAGCTCATTGAACTTGTCTGATTTATTTGTCGAGATATGTTATCGTGGTAAATATTATAGAGATTATTTTACTTGGGATTAAAAACAACTGCTGGTATTAGCAGGTAGATACTGAATATAAGTACAAAATACCTTTTACGTAGTAGGTGTATTATATTCAATAACCCCAAATGAGGAAATCGCGCTAAAAAAACATGCGTTAACAAGGTGGTGACGCCAAGAAAAAGGCGACTAAGCACAATATGCTCATGTTCTCGGGATCCTCATCCATGCCCAATGACACTGTATTCTAACAAACAAATGTCATCATCATCATCATCCCATCAGCCTATGGATGTGCACTGCTGAACATAGGCCTCCCTCATTGACTTCCACTTCGAACTTGGAATTTGGAATCGGTGTAGAGCCATTTGTTAACGTTCATAAGTGCCTTATCAGGGCCTAAATTGAATAAATGCTTTTTGAATTTGAATTTGAACGGTTTTGGGCCGCTTCCATTCAGCGGCGCTCAGCGACTCTGACCAGGTCGTCGGTCCACCACGGCGCGCACCAGTACGTGGTCGCCACTCGAAAACCTTTCTTCCCCATCGGTTATCGGCTCTTCGAGCGTTGTGGCCACTTCAGCTTACTAACTCTACGAGCTATGGCCTATGTCCGTCGTTTTCGTTCTCTTACGAATGTCCTCATTTCAGACCCTGTCACGAACAAATTAATTGTAAATTAAATGTAACTGTTTCCATTTCTATCTGCGCATCAGCCTGTTAATATACGTTTCTGTGTGCGTACTGAGATACTACTAGGTACTACGCCTTAATCAAACGTATACTTTATCGTACCCTTACCCGCACGGAATATAGCTGGTAAGTTGAGTGTCCCTTTTATACGCAATAACTGACATTACATGATAAGATATCATAGCTAAATGAATATATTTTCAGTTATTAAGGCTACCAGAGGGGTTCAAAATTCGTAGCAGCCCGAAGATTGCAGTAAAAAAATTGCTGCGATTAAGGTCGTCAGAGCTACATGGGGAGGCGCTGTCCTGGCAATTTAGTGTAATTTGGTACTAATACCAGGACCAGTAGATAAGATGGTTGTCGACAATCATTCTCGTTAGTAAACGATCAACCCAAATATTGAATAAATAAAAAAAAATGTTTACCAAATATTGAATGAATAAAAAAAAAACCTTTGTATGGGATTTTTGTATGTTTGTATGATCGCCAGCGGTAGTACCAAATTACACTGTAATTTGTCACTTCCAAAGAAGAGATTTATGCAGATCCACTAACGCGCGAGTGATACCCTTCGTATTGCAAGTAAGTGAGTCTATAGGATAGGCTCATATGCTTTATTTGCTAAGTAAAAAAACGAAATACAATTCCTAAGTAATAAACATCAAAATGTTATAACTGTAGTTATAACAGACATACTATAAGTAGACACAATTGCAGGTCATTACTAGGTAAGTCCCTTTGCGGCCATACATCAGTCTAGTCTAGCTACCAAGCCTTATTTTGCTCTATTTTATGAGTTTCGCTCATAATTCATTCATTGTTGTATACATTACATTATTATATAATTATTTGATAACATTTGTGGGTTAGTATGATCAAAGTCAATGTCAAATGTTAACATAATAGAGCTATTTCATTATAATTATCCAAATTTAGCGAGTAGGAGTTTATAAAAACTACTGGCCTCGATCTTATAATTCAATTCCGCAACTAGTGAGTGCTTTTGCACTGATTAATAACAGTAACGGCCAATCACTGCATTTAAATGTTTAGTGTATCCTTGTTTAAGCCAATCAGATCGCATGTGTCCTTGACTTAGCCAATCAGAGCGCAATGTCGGTGGTTGGGAATTGTCGGAATCGATTTCAATCAAAATTCATTTCATGGATTCTTCATTCTGTGGATTATTGTTCGAAGAACCCACCCAAAAATTTCAGAACCGCTCATAAGTCTGTACCAATAGACGATGACAAAGCAACAATTACAGGTTTCATAAAAACAAAAGTATTTCCAAATATTTTTCTCACTTCATTCATCAGTAGTTTTGAAATCATCGAGACATTTAAACAAACATTGGAGACCACTTACGATGTGTTTACTAACGTTTTATGTATTGTTTATAAATAAGATTCCATGAGGTTAAAATACGTTAATATAGACAGCCCTAGTTTATCTGTATTTACGATTTATGTTTATGCGATAAATTTTTAATCCATGTCGATATTTTCGTCGGACATTTCTAAAGTGTAAATCAAGTTCCGTCCTTGGAATGAGATGAAATTCGACGAGTTTTTAAGAGAGAAGACGAAGAAGTGGTACTACAAGAGTAGGAGTTACTTTTGCAGATAAGTAGATCTACATTGAGGGGTCGATTTACATTCCGATTATTGGATATTATCCCCTTATTCAGACCCTGATACCATTCTGATGGATAAGTACGATTTCAATCAATTAAATTTATACTAATGCTATGTTAGACGTAGTCTTGTACTACCTTATTCCCAATAAAAGTTTGAAATTGGCAAAAAGGAGCCATTTCTTTCAAAATCAAAATCAAAATCAAAATCAAAAAGTCATTTATTCAGTTTAGGCCTTAGTAAGGCACTTATGAACGTTATGTATATACAGTTGAATTTACCACCGGTTCGGAATACACTTAAACTGAGAAGACTCCGGCAAGAAACTCAGCAAGGTTTTTTTTTTGTGGAAGATCTTTTAATTTAATATTACAGCTTTCGTTACACTACTCAATCTGTTCATCGCGTGAATTGGTACTTCAACTGAGTAACTCTGTATCGGGTGGTGCATCGTGCATTTCGTAGAATTCTTGTTTACCTTCTCTGCACATACAATGTTTTGCTTTGCTTTTTCTTATATCTTGGAGTTTTTGCTGCTGATGACTGCAATCAAACAATTATAAATTATTTAGCCTATTATGTTTTCAAATCGTCGCGTCGTCGGCTTCTTGTGAGAGTCAATACTTTTTGAGGGTATTTATTTTTTATATTTTTTTTTTTTTTTTTTTTTATATTTAATAGGCTTGCGCTTGACCGCAATCCCGCCTGATGGTAAGCGAAGATGTAGTCTAGGGTGCCGCGCGTACCCATAAGATGCCTGTTCACTCTGGCCTTGAATAGACCCATGTTATAATTGTTTGGAAACACGTTGTCTGGGAGAGCATTCCACAACTTGGCCGTGCGTATAAGGTAAGAGGAAGCGAAACGCTTGGTACGGCAAGACGGGATGTCGACGACGAAGCGGTGAAGACCGGGGGGGTCTTCAGCGACGCCTAGTGGTCCGATAGAAGAAAGGGGATGGAGGGACAAGATTATGGAGTTCTTTATCGCATTCTCCGTGGAACAATCTGTAGAATACCGTCAAACTTGCAACCTGACGCCGATGATCCAGGTTTTGCAGTAATCTAAATGATTTACTCTACTACTTGGTTGCACATGTCTTCTGGCGCTCTGCCGGAATTTCGTCAGCAACACAAACATTGCGTGTTATGTTACTGGAATATCGCAGCCGCCAAATGAGCTAACGTTAAACTAATAATTTGAGTCGTTTATATTTATTTTCAGTGCAGTTAACGTTACACGCCCTATTAGACTTACTAATATTATAAAGTTTATGGTTTACGGTTTTGAATGAAATTTAGCATATAGCCCGGAAACATTCGGTATCTCTCGAAAGCGGTGTTCGTGGTATGAGGATATTGCATATTTGATAACTGAAATGTGCTTCTTATAAATGTCAGTCGTGGTTTTTAAAATAACCTTGACACAAATTGAGTGGCCCGGTCTCGGAAATAAATTTGTATTGATTTTTTGTCACGTAATCTTGGATTGAAAGTCAATTTGCGTCAAGTGGAACGCGTTGAGTGCAGAAGACCCATCTCCAGGTGCTAAAAGCCTTTGCATTTGCTTATAACCTTGTTTAGTGAACCAAAAGTAACCTAGGTATTGAACCCAACGCCGTAAACTAGCATGACAGTAGGGCCACCTCGTTCAAGTTATCTGACGATACTCATGGGCCCCATCTAGGAGTTCTGGGCTTGTGGCCATACGGGTAAACCCACACGTGGGTATAACCGCAAAGTGGAGTCTGTATAATTAAACTCTGTAGGCAAACTGAGAGCGTAAACAAATTAAAATTTTTAATTGCTTCAAAAATTTCAATATTGCTACGGCGCTGAAGGCAAAGTTTTGTTTAATGTTGCTGGTTTTTCTTACAAATTGTTCACTCTCTTTCTTCTCTCTTCTTACAAGTTGAGCGATGAGATTACTTGCAAACTCTCACCGATGTTTTAAACAAAAAGTAATGCAGTTTTCGTTTTTTGCTCCGACTTGGCCAGGATCCACTTTGCATTTTTCATCTTAACTTGAATCTTGTCTGTTTTTACGTCGATAGTGGAACGATACTTTCATATTATCAAGTTACCTAATACCTATAGAACAGAAAACAGAATCTGAAGTATTCTGAAGCTGTTTTCAGGTTCGGTTAATGTCGAGTTGTCTAAAACTGTGGACTTATTATTATATTATGTAAAATCTGTTCATACAATAATACAGGGTGTTGTTTTGGTCGGCGACAAGCGACCCAGGAGCGGTAGTACAAAATATATATTCCCCAAAAATGGACTTAATTCCATTAAATACTGTAAATATGTTGAGAAATACCTTATTCAATTTGAAATAAAATAACTGCAAAGTATGGTTACTAGGCACGTGCACAGACTAGAGCTAGGCGCAAGCCGCCATCGCCCCACCCCTTTACTCCCTCGTACTCCCGTTGAGTATTATGTCTACACTTTAGCTTATTACATGATTTTCAAAATTTTATTTTTTTTATTTTTTTATTAAAATAAATAAAGTACTTTTTTTAATTTTTTTTAGCACCAGTATCATTTGTATTATCGACCCTGAGTCGCTCGTCGCTGACCAAAACAACGACCTGTATATGCATATGCTGTTGGATGATCATGGATGATGACTGCAAATGTGCTCCCACTTCCCAGTAAATGGCTAATTAACGCGGGATTACGGACATAATGACCTACTGCAAATAAGTGCAATATTCTGTGTATAATATGAATTGATGTTATGAGGAGCGATGATAACTATGTGACTAAAAATGATATAAATATGAATGTGAATGAATAAACAGATAGAGAAAGACCGAAGAAGAGATGGATAGATTGTGTGAAAGTACCATGAGTAAGAAGATGGTGGATGCTGATGATATGACGGATAGAAGTAGGTACCGAATGAAAGATGCATACATATTGCGCCATATAGTCAAAGCCCAAGCCAAAAAGTTCAATTTAGGCCCTAGTAGGGTAGGTTACCACCAGTTCGGAAGTCGGCCTTCAACTGAGAAGAACAGGCAAGAAACTCAGCAAGGATTTTTTTTTTAAATATTACTTTGTATGTAGATAATCTACTGGCGTTTATACATTGTGCCCATATGCAGAGTCAAGCTACTTCTAAATATATTTATCTTCAATATAATGGACTATAATATAAAAATATTTTGAATATAAAAAGAAAAGACAGGAAGAGAAATGCTGACATTAGAAATACAACAAAGGTTATAGATGCTTTAGAACAATGTAAAAAACTTAAATGGAAATGGGCCGGCCACGTGGTACGCATGAATAAACACAAATGGGCAAACAAAGTCACTACTTGGCCAGGACCGCTTAGTAAAAGAAACAGAGGAAGACCAAAAGAGAGATGGACAGATGAAATACGAAAAGTGGCTGGAAACGACTGGATTATTAAAGCAAAAGATAGAGACATATGGAGTAAAATGGAGGAGGCCTTTACTCATTGAGAGGTCCTTAAATAAATAAAAAGTATAAAAAATTATTTAATGCATGAATTTATAATATTGTTAAAATTTTGTAAAGAATTTAATGTAATTTGAAATATTTTATGAATAATTTATAAATTTATTTTGTTATAAACTGTATAAAAAGGAATTAATAAAGGCTATAATAATAATAATAATAATAATAATGGACTAATTGGCAGAATATATATTCTGCCAGTTAGTCCATCACATTGAGATACTATATTTTATAATATAACAGGTGGAGATTTCGAGATGGCATATTTTCGAAACCTATTTTGGGTTAGTCATGCTGAATAACTTTTACTAAGGAACCAATAGTGAATTGTCAAAAAAAAATTTTACTTTCCATAGTAAATGTCAACCTTGTTCGATCATAACTTTATTCAATTTAGTGTTGGTCCCATGGTAAATGTTGTACAGCATGACTAACCCAACATAGGTTTCGAAAATATGCCATCTCGAAATCTCCACCCAGTATATTAATACCATACTATTTGTTACTATATTCTCGCAAATAAATATCTTTATCTTTCTTTATCTTTACCTCTATAAAATACCTAGATTGATGATCTATCCCAAATCTTTGTTATTGCTAGAAGGAAAGGTTTAACTCCTTATCTCAGCTTAAAGGTATTTGATTATCTCAAATCTAGGGCATGATTACATGATTCACACATGTTGGAAACAAGATTACCTGACTGACATCATTTAGCATCATTATGTCACACAATACGTTGAACTATATCACGCTCTAATCCAAGATTTATCTCCAAACTGTTATCATTATATCATTTCCGGAATGTGCAATGAGTACCTTTTTGTCTGTATCTTATCGCTTGTCGATATTTCAACATGACACATCTACTTATGTATGTAAGGTATATTTACTGACAACAAGGCCTCCAACAGACGTTTTCCAGCTGTGTTTTTGAAGCATCGAAACAGTGATATTCTATATAACCTGACTGAGTTTTTTGACGGATTCTTCTCAGTTGAAGGCCGAGTTCCGAACCGGTGGTAACTTCAGTAAATGTGACCTTCATAAGTGCCCTTCTGGGGCCTAAATTGAATAAATGGCTTTGACTTTGACCTTGATTCTTTTGGCGCGCAGCAACTGTGTTCAATTAACGTCGTTCTTTTCTACCCACCGTGTGTAATACTTTTTGGATACTTCATACAGTTTTATGTTAATAATGCCTTGTAATTGTGTATTGTCTAATAGAGATCTAAATGGCTTTCACGTCAGTGAGCAAAACAGCATATGGCAAGTCGAACAATTTTCATATAATGCAAAGTATTATAATATACAATTTTATATTATAGCAGCCTGGTAACTGCCACATTATCATTGTCAGCATCAGGGTTTTGAAATCTAATATTGGAATCCAGAGGGGCAACGTTACAGTACAATTCACTTTAAAAGTCGCAGCCATATTATCAAATTAGGCCTTAGGAGGATTTTTTGTAGCTAGAAACTACTCGAAACTAATGAGTTTACACCGGTTCGGTTCAGCCTTCAAATGAGAAGGACGGCAGAGACTCAGCAAGGTTAAACTTTTTAAATATATTTTTGATAAAACCTTTTTTTTTAAATAATTTCATACACAGAAAAAAACAACGGGATATCGTAGTTTTATTATAAATATACAACTACGCTCGCTATTGTATAGCTTACCCTACCCCTTATCGTCCAATATGCATTTATAGCTGTTGTACTTGTTACGTCTGAATGAACTTTAGGCTCAAATTATTTGTAGTGCCGATGCCGACGGCTTTGGATTAATGCAGGTGTTAGTCACACTGACGCAGGTGATGCGTCAGATATTCCATTGCTTTCTCATTTGTTCTATAAATGTCTCTTTGTTCCTTTGCTCTTTGTTTTCCCTTCTGAAGCAAAAAGCCATGCACTGTTAAAAATTATCATTGTTGTAGGTTTTCAGAGAGTACAACAGGGGGTTCTTCAAGAGTTATTGCAGCACCCGTAACCGCTTACCATCAGGTGGGCCGCATGCTTGTTTGCTACCTAATAGTAGTATAAAAAAGGCTTTAGAATTCGTGCAACTCATGACTGATCCAATAAATTAATACAATTCAAACAATACGGTACTCGTATTTATTTCACAATCTCTTTGATTTATTATACTGTAAAAACAGGACGAGACAAATTTTATGATTTTAGTCGATTTATGTGGATATTTTATGGCTGTCGCTGCGAAATCCTTTGTTTATCCTAACTTTTTAACTTTTTGTGATAGGATTACTTGCCTGGAATATTTGAATAGATCTGGGTTCAAAACATCTATGTACTTTTTCTCTCAGTAGTATTTGTATCGTCATTGTATTTAATTGTTTAAGAGTGCGTACACACGCAACACATCAAGCTATACATTTCCAGTATAAGCTGATCTCGCATTGTATAGGATTTCCGTACAATGAGAGGTCAGCTTATATTGGAAATGTATAGCTTGATCTGTAGCCGTGTGTACAAAGCCAGAAAAATATGGCAATGTCAGATGAAACAAACTTATGTCTAATATTCGCGTGGCATGAGACGGAGATAGCGTGTTTCGCGGAACAAAAATGAACTAAGCGCTTCTTATCTAAATAACTCGTAAAGTATAGAATATTTAAAAAAATCGTTAGTAGCAGCCCTAGGTCATATGTTAGTGATATTATTTATCGAATTGTTGTCTGAATTAGATACACCATGAACGAATAAAAACGAAAATTCATTATTAGAGGTAGCTTTGTGATTTTTTTCTATCGATGAAATTTCATTCCATTATGTTTTTGCTCAGATAGAACCCTCGCGTATATAATGAAAATACCCATATAAAAATATTTTTTCATTTAAATACTATTTACTTGGGTAAATTTCAATTCTAAGATATATTATTTTGCTTTATACGCACTCTTAAGTGCTGAAAAGTAAGGTAAGGTGCTGTAAAGTAAATAAAAAGGACATTGGAATTTGAACCCGTATCACAGTTTAGGTTGTTGATAGTCATTGGGGCTTGTTAGAATGGTCCTTTGAAACGACCGCAGTCTATGTACTGTTATTATACATTTTGGTGGATACTTTCTATGGTAATTCTAAATGAGATTCTTTAAAATGTCTTCCTTTTTAGAGACACGAGAAAAACTTCTTTTAAATTCGGGTAAAAAATTCCGCATACCATATTCTTTATCAGAATATTTTCCGCAATGCAATCATGAAAGTGGTCTAAAGATTCAAATTTCAGATATTGCAAAATCCGATTAAAATTTTAATAATAATAATAATGCTTTCATTTCTGTGCTTGTAGCTAATTGTTTAAGTGGATTGGATCGGGTACTTAACCTGATTGTCAAAGAACATTGCACGCTCTATAACTCAGGAATCTTAATAACGAAAATTCTCGTCTGAATTGGATGCATTCCTATTTAAGCATTTTGTCAATTTTCTGTCATAAATGGCGTATTCAATTATGTATATTGCTTGACAGGGCTTATTATTAATTATCTAAGAAACATAATCGCTTAATGTGAAGATGTATTAGATTTACGCCTGAGGCGACATAGAGAGAGTTGTCTCGTACCTATTAAATTCGATTGTTCGAATATATTAGTTGCTATAGATTATCCTCTAATAGTTATCAAACGTTGATTAGCTAAAATTCCGTAGTCTTTATCTGACAGGTGACATTTGGTGATCGAAAATGTGATACGGGGCGCACTATTACACTGATTTAGTAAAAAAGCGATTATGAATAAGAGGGTAAATATTAATTGAAACCTGATATTAGTGTGCAAAAATGGGAAAGCCAATGAAATGGGTAAAACACCGGCTAAGTACAAGTCCGACTCGCGCAGCGAGGGTTCTGTACAAACCTGTAGGTATAAGTAATATTAAAAGGTATTATAGACCTGAGTATTTGATATGAATTTCAATTTAATACCTCTACGCGTTCATGAGGAAAGGGGTAGTAAGTTTAAAATTATTAAAAATATTTTTATTATATGATGTAATAAAAAAACAATGCTTTTCGCAATTTTTCCTTTATCTGTGCTATAAGACGTTGCTTCGTACCAAACTTCAAGATTCTGAGTTCACGGGAAGTACCCTGTAGGTTTTGATTCCCTTGCGAGTGTCGAAAATTTGCATAAACGGCTGTATCTTTTGATTGCGTTGGCTTAGAAGTTTGATTTTTTCACAGCTCTAAGGGACAGTAGACCTGAGTATTTGATATGAATTTCAGCTTGATACTTCCACGCGTTCCTGAGAAAAAGGGTCTTGACAGACATTCCGTTTTTTCCTTTTGAGGTACGGAACCCTAAAAATATTCCATTGACATAAATAAACATAAAGTGAAAAATAAGAAGAGTACTGGAAACCATAGCACAGTACTTTCCAGTAGGTTAGGTTGCCTGACCACAGATTACTATATAATGCAATACAATCCTCTGTGGCCTGACTGCACCAACCTTACCTATCCGCAGTGGGCACGCGTGGTGGAGTATCTGTCCGTCTTTCACCCTCATTTGTGAAAGGAGGCCTGTGAACTTATTGCCTTATAAATAAATAAATATCCTGGAACATTTCTCACACACGGTCATCTGATCCCAAACTAAGCAGAGCTTGTACTATGGCAATCAGATAACTGATATAATAGATAATTACTACTTTTTGTTTGTAAATACATACTTTATACTTATACACCCAGACACAGGACATACAGACATGTTCAAGACTGTGTGGGAATCGACCCCACGACCTGCGGTGCGACAGGTGAAATCTTAAACAGAGTCTTAACCAACCGCGCTAGCTGTCCCGTCAATATAATTTATATAATTAATTAATATAATATATATAATTATGCTTTAGAAGTCACCATCATGTCAATGTGATGGTCAAACCATCAGGTTTATCGTCTAACTTTTTGCCAGCCTTCTGAAATAAAATAGATGTTATTTAGAGATAAAACAGTTTTACGCATATTTTTTGACATGCGTTGTCAAAGAAACAGACGCGAGACGTAAATACAATGAAATATTAATATTGAATAGAAATAGGTTGTCGTTTGTGGGTTGACTTGACAACTTGTGGGTTGAATTATGATAGACGCAGAATATGACTTCAAACATAAAATGAATAGGTACAAATATATTTCAAATAAAATTCCAAGAAATACCTGAATATTTAAATAAACAGGACTATGTTGAATAAAGAAGTGAAGATCATTTTATATTTAGTGCTTACGAGTAATATAACAAAGACTCTCTTCACCGCGATGTGAATTTCAGGCTAAAAGATATCAGGCTTATTCATGATATTTTTTCCTTCACCGTAGTTGAAACTGAGGTACACACGGCTACAGATCAAGCTATACATTTCCAATATAAGCTGACCTCTCATTGTACGAAAATCCTATACAATGCAAGATCAGCTTATACTGGAAATGTATAGCTTGATGTGTTGCCGTGTGTACAAGGCATCCTACTTTCCTACTTCCTACAACAATCCTATAATACTATAAATGCGAATGTTTCTTACTATCAAACTACCTTAACTACCAAAATAAATTTTGGTAGTTCTATTGAGTCAAAGGCTAAAAATTTTTAAATTTCATTTTAAATTTCATTATTTATTATGCAATACTATTTTTAAATACTTATTTTATAGCCTCTAGTGGCACATTAGAATCTTATATTTTTAAAGCTATCTGCGGATGATGTAGTGGGCTGCAATATTGTCATTTCTCTATGTACAATCTCTTTGTTATATTTATATTGTAGCTGTTTTTTGTCCCATAATAAATAAATAAATAAATAAACCGCTGCAAAAAAGTTAGGCATCCTCTGTAAGGTGAAGCGGTACTTTACACCGGATCGGCTATTGCAACTGTACAAAGCACAAGTCCGTTCGTGCATCGAGTACTGCTGTCACCTCTGGGATGGATCTGCCAAATACCAGCTGGAGGCCCTTGACTCAATAGACCGTCGTGCTAGGAGACTAGTCGGTGATGTTTCGCTAACTGAGGCGAAATTAACGAGCCTTGAACATCGGCGTAAGGTTTCATGTTTGTCGGTCTTCTATAGGATATATTTTGGAGAGTGTGCTACAGTATTGTTCAATCTAATTCCTCCATCCCCATTTCTCCATCGAAACACAAGACGCCGGGAGAATTTCCACCCATACGTCGTCGACATCCCGCGTACCCGGACACAACGCTTTGCTTCATCGTTTCTTATACGAACAGCAAAGGAGTGGAACTCTCTTCCGGGGTCTGTGTTTCCCGACACCTATAACCTAGATGTATTCAAGGCCAGAGTGAATAGGCTTTTTCTGGGTAAGCGTGCTACATCCTCGGCCTCGTCATAACTCCTCATGGGGTCAGGCGAAGGTCAAACGCAAGCCCATTTTACATAAAAAAAAAAAAAAAAAAAAACTATCAATCCCGTTTCGGCTGAATAGGGGGATTAAGATACAAATCCTAGGAATATAATCCTTGATGCTGTTTTTTTATACTATACGAAGTCGGTACACAAGCGTATGGAAGTACCCAACTGATATGGCTTACCGATGTACCTGCGCAGAAGATACATTTTCAAAGTCTGGGAAACGCAATTAGTCGGCAGCTGCCGCCATGTTAGCACGCGCCGTGCGGAGGGGCGTGACTTGCGAATGTTCATGCAAATATATCTGTCAGAAACGGAACGGGCTGGCTGCGGCTCCCCGCGCCCCCCGCGTGCATCTAACAGGCATTGCTTTTTTCTTGAACACTGTCGACAGCTACGTCGGCCATTCATTTTTTATATTATATTGTAAAACCCAAAAAAGGGATTAAACGATTACGTACTTACTCCTCGTTTTACTTGAAAAGAAGATCTTCGAACAAATTGGCGACCGCGGCATTGTTGTGCGGAGGCACAATCATTATCTCGAACCTGCACCGCGCTGAAAAGCGACAACGCGGCGAAGCAGACATTTTGAACAACGACAAATTCGGAAATTGGAATAAAAGCAGTGTGAGACAGTGTTGTGGAATTCTAAAAGGGAGGTTTGCCCGTTCCTTATTATTCCTTTCTATATATGTTCCTCAATTTTCCCCATTTGCCTAGCTTGCTCGAGTTTAAAAAATATAGCATCATAGCATACCTAGCCCCTAGGTACTTATTTTTCTGTTCCCCTCTTTGTTTGTGTCAAAGTCACTAGCATATTCGTTTGCTATTCCACATATACAAGTGGTAATAATTAATAATCAATATCCCGTCATTGAAACATTTGTAGGTTATAATACTTAGTCCATTTTATAAGCAAATTTCTATTGAAAAACACGAGGTCCGTACGGACCTTGGGAGAATTACGAGGTAAAACCTTATTCGCATCTTATTTGATTTAAAAATTCATATTCATATTTCTATTATGTCTTTAGGTTTCTATATATTATACTTTTTTGCATTCTATAACATTAAAAAGAAGTTATTGTCCCCTCAAAACAGTGTGAAAGGTTATTTTAACCAAAATTAATTCAGTTAACCTATACATTTCCAGATTAAATAAGGAAACCGTAATATAAACATATCATAAGTGCATCTATCGGTCAGTGACCTTGACCGAGTTCCTGCCGGCCGGCCCATTGTTTTCGCATGCCATCACAGCTGGCGTAAAGGTTTGCTACAAACGTTAATTGATTTATAAAGGTATTTATACATTTGATTTTTTGTTTTCATTGCAATGACTGCCACAGACGACAAAAGTGTTCAAGACCTTAGGGCTAAAAGATCTTCTATAAAAGGAAGGCTTACAACTTTTGAAAAGCATCTAGACGAATTGAAGCAAATAAAAGTTATTAGTAAGGTACAGCATAATGAGATTAAAACACGTTTAAAAAAGTTAGAAGAAATGTTTGGGGAGTACGATTTAATACAAACTAATATAGAAATTAAGCAGGATAATTCAGATAATCAAACAGAAAGAGTAGCTACAGAGGATAGGTTTTATAGATCAATTGCAGAGGCTCAAGAAATAATAGACAAATATAACTTAACAGATTCTGATGCACAAAGTTCATGTTCTAATACGACTATAAAAAATTCAAATTTCAAGTTACCTCAAATTAAGATTCCTAATTTTGATGGTGACATAGTGAAATGGTTGGAGTTTCATGATACCTATACTTCTATGATTCATGATAATGAGTCTATTGCAAGCATAAATAAGTATCAATATTTAAAGAGTGCACTCTCTGGTGCAGCAGCTTCTGTGATAGCATCGTTAGAAATATCAAGTCGTAACTATGAGGTCGCATGGAAACTCTTGTGTGACCGGTTTAATGATAAGCGCAAGCTAGTGTGTACTCATCTTAAGTCACTGTTCGACGTGACTAATACCAATGAACAAAGTTCTTTTCGTTTTCTTGCCGATCATATTGCTAAACATTTAAGGGCATTAAGCACTTTGGGTCAAAGAACTGATAACTGGGATACATTGATCATTTATTTATTTTCTGCCAAATTAGATAATACAACGGGGATAAAATGGGAAGAATATAAAAACTCATTAACAGAAATGCCTGATTTAGATCAGTTTTATAAGTTTTTGCGCAACAGAGCCGATGTCCTCGAGGCAACTGCATCTAGTAACAATGAGCATGGTTCTGGGCAGCCGCAATCGCAGCAACAGTCGCAGCAGCAGCAGTTTAAGCGAATGAATAAGCAACAAAGGTCCTTTAGTGCTGCTACTTGCGATAACAATAAAAATAAATTAAATTGTTTGGTTTGCAGTGGAGAGCATCTTATTTATTATTGCAAGAATTTTTTATCAATGTCACCGGCGGACAGGTTTAATTTAATTGTAAAACATAAACATTGTATTAACTGTCTCCGTAGCGGACATCTAGCTCCCCAATGCAAATCTAAGCCTTGTAGAATATGTAACTACAAGCATAATTCTTTATTACATTTTGATAAGCAAAATGAGGAAAATAAGCAATTAATTTCTAATCCAATTGCATTATCAACTTGTATTTCAAATCAGGTTTTATTATCGACCGCTATTGTTAAAGCATCATCTTGTGATTCAAACAATACGGTTGAAGCGCGCTGCCTGCTCGATTGCGGAAGCCAGTCGTCATTTATTAGTAAAGATCTGAAAAATAAATTATGCATTCAAATGCAGAATGTAGACTCGGTATGTGTTACAGGCATTAATGGTATCTCGTTTGAAGCATTACAGCGCTGTGATATTAAAGTACAATCTATTACAAGTACATTTAGCACGTCAGTCAATGTATTTGTGATAAATAAAATTACAAGTTCTATACCAAGTCAAGAAGTTGATGTGTCAAAAATTAACGTACCTAAAAATATATCTCTGGCGGATTCTTCGTATTATAAACCTGCAAATATAG
Source organism: Polyploca ridens (assembly GCA_951394255.1). NCBI lineage: Eukaryota > Metazoa > Arthropoda > Insecta > Lepidoptera > Drepanidae > Polyploca > Polyploca ridens. The sequence goes on along the minus strand of OX596256.1, from coordinate 13,297,988 downwards.
ATATATTATTGGGTGCCGATGTATTTTGGGACATAATATGTCCTGAACAAATAAAATTAGGTAAACAATTACCGATTTTACAAAATTCTATGTTTGGTTGGGTAATATCGGGTCCGTTGATGTGTTATGAAAATAATAATATACAAAAAAATCTCATTTGTAACTTTAGTCAAGAAATCCGAACACAATTAAATAAGTTCTGGGAACTTGAGGAAGTTCCCATGAAACCGGTTTTATCCCAGGAAGAGGAGGCGTGTGAAAAGCACTTTCTGCAACACACTCGTCGTCTTGAGGATGGCAGATTCTGCGTCACACTGCCTTTGAAAATGAAGCCAGAAAGCTTAGGAGATTCATATTATATGGCTAGTAAGAGATTTACTTCATTAGAGCGACGTTTTCAGAGGCAGCCTGACGTAAAATCACAATATTGTGAATTTTTGGATGAGTATGAAGCTCTCGGTCATTTGTCAAGGACTAAGAGACCTGAAAATGCCGTATTTTTACCGCATCATCCGGTACTAAAGGAACAGAGCGAAAGCACGAAATGTCGGGTTGTTTTCGATGCCTCCTGCAGAACAACATCAGGTCTCTCACTCAATGACATAATGATGGTTGGGCCTACTCTGCAAGATGATATATTTTCTATTTTAATTCGATTGAGACAACATGCATATATATTCACAGGCGATATTGAGAAGATGTATAGGCAAATTTTAGTTGAACCTAGTCAGAGACATCTTCAAACAATTTTATGGCGCAAGAATGAGAGTGAACCCATAAGTTACTTGCAACTAAATACGGTAACTTATGGTACCTCATCCGCCCCTTTTCTTAGTACCAGGTGTATCATACAACTAGCATTAGAGTGTGATTCACCGCTGATAAAGGATATTATGTTACATGACTTTTATATTGATGACGTCATCACCGGGTTTGACGATCAAAATGGCTTAGATAATATTTATAAATGCATTATCGAGAAATTAGAATCAGCTGGTTTTAATTTACGTAAGGTAAAAAGCAATTCTCAATCATTAATAAAGTATATTTCAAAAGAAGCTAACAATCAACATAAACAAGAAATATTAAAGATTTCTACCGTGACAAATACGCTTGGTATCGAATGGGACCCTAATTCTGATTGCATACTAATTGCAGTTGCCAAATCATCAAAAGGGTATGACATTAATACAAATTTTACGAAGCGTAAGGTTTTGTCAGTATCGTCAACGATATTTGACCCTTTAGGGCTATTAAGCGTGTGCATCGTCACTTGTAAAATTATTTTGCAACAGTTGTGGCTTCAAAGGCTTGGGTGGGATGAGCAGATACCGCTTGAGAGTTCCCAAATGTGGCTTAAATTTATTCAAAGGTTAAAATATATCGAGCATCTGTCCATTCCACGCCAGGCTGTTTGTTCTAATCCTATAATTATTGAATTGCACACATTTTCAGACGCGTCACTAAAAGCTTATGCAGCGTGCGTGTATGTGCGGTCAAGTGACGCGCTAGGAAATGTGATGGTGCGACTTCTATGTGCCAAATCGAAAGTGGCACCACTTAAAACTACAACCATACCCAGGCTTGAATTGTGCGGCGCAGTATTAGCAGCCCGTTTGTGTAAAAAGGTTACAGAATCATTGCGTTGCTCAATAAATAACCAACATTTTTGGTGCGACTCAAACGTCGTCCTAGCCTGGTTGAATACTCCTCCACACAAGTTGAGTGCATTTGTGTCGCATCGTGTTGTTGAGGTGAATGAGTTGTCGCTTCAGGGCACCTGGAGGTACGTTCCATCCACACTGAACCCGGCAGATCTTGCTTCGCGCGGTGTGTACCCTGAGGAGGTACCGAGCCTGTCATTGTGGTGGGATGGACCTTCATACCTTAAAGGTTTGCCAGACCAGTGGCCTGAACAACACCATGGCGATACGCAGAGCTTACCTGAAGTTAGGGTGCACATTTTAAATAATATCGATACTTCTACCATATTAATTATTGATTTTAAAAGATTCTCAAATTTTTATAAGCTACGTCGAGTGCTTGCTTATGTGTTTAGATTTATTAGTTACTGTAGGAAAAACTTACAAAACATAGGACCTTTGACTATAGAAGAATTAGTATATTCTGAAGCAAAGCTAGCTTTGTTATCGCAACAAGAAAGCTTTTATGAGTATAAAAATAATTTTAAAAACTTACCTGCTTTACACAATTTAACACCGTATGTCGATGAGATAGGGTTGATTCGCGTAGGCGGGAGGTTACACAACTCAAATTACGACTTTGATAAAAAACATCCAATTATTTTAGATGGTAAACACTATTATACAGAATTAATTATGAAACATTTTCATGTGAAGTTGCTGCATGCAGGGCCGCAAATGCTTCTTTCAGTCGTCAGGGAACAATATTGGCCGATAAGCGGTAGAATATTAGCAAAACGAGTTTGTAATAATTGTATGATATGCAAACGACTGAAGGGAGCAGTTGCAAAACAAATAATGGGTAATTTACCTAAGCAGAGACTATCACCAGGTTTCCCATTTGAGATTACAGGAACCGATTATGCTGGACCTTTTATGATAGTTAATAAAAAGGGTCGTGGCGCAAGGCTAATGAAATGCTATCTGTGTGTATTTATTTGTTTTAAGGTTAAAGCTGTTCACCTCGAAATTGTAAGCGATTTGACAACAGAAGCTTTTATATTAGCTTTGCGACGCTTTATGTCTCGCCGAGGAAAGCCTCGCGAGATATTTTCTGATAATGGCTCTAATTTTGTAGGTGCTAATAGAGAGATTGCTTCACTCGTAAAAAATTGTTCAGATGCTGTGTCAGATTTGGTCAATGAAGGCATTAAGTTCAAATTTTCGCCGGTATACTCTCCTCATTTTGGGGGCCTTTACGAAGCTGCTGTGAAGTCTGCTAAATTTCACTTAAAAAGGGTAGCTGGTAACTCTAATTTTACATTCGAAGAGCTCACCACATTATTTTGTCAAATTGAGGCTATTTTGAACTCGAGACCGCTAGTTCCTTTATCCTCGGATCCAAATGACCTTTGTCCTTTAACCCCGGGACACTTCCTCGTAGGGAGACCGCTCACGTCGCTACCTGCTCCTGATTTGCAAGACGTAAATCCGAACCGACTTCACAGATATGCCCGCATAGAGCAAGCAAGGCAGCACATATGGAGCCGATGGAGCAGCGAATATATCTGTGAACTTCAGCAACGAACGAAGTGGCAAAACAGACAGCCGGACATCAAACCAAATCAATTAGTACTCATCAGAGATGAAGCCAACCCACCATTGAAATGGCCCATGGGAAGAATCACCGCTGTTTATCCTGGATCCGACGGTGCTTGTAGAATCGCCGACATAAGGACGAATAAGGGAGTTTTAAGACGAGCCATCAACAAAATTTGCCCTCTCATGGATCTACCTTAACAAGAAGAAAGGTTCTACTTTTCAAGGAGGCGGAGATTGTTCATGCAAATATATCTGTCAGAAACGGAACGGGCTGGCTGCGGCTCCCCGCGCCCCCCGCGTGCATCTAACAGGCATTGCTTTTTTCTTGAACACTGTCGACAGCTACGTCGGCCATTCATTTTTTATATTATATTGTAAAACCCAAAAAAGGGATTAAACGATTACGTACTTACTCCTCGTTTTACTTGAAAAGAAGATCTTCGAACAGCGAATGAGATGGAACTAACAGATGCAGTGTATTATGAACCTTATAGTAGTGACCTAAGGTTGATTGTAAGTTTTAAGCATTCTTTCGTTAATCTTCGGGGCCATACTTTCTTTTCTGTGTGAACGAAGATTCACGACGCGCCATATCAGTTGGGTACTACTTGTACGGCCCGCCTGATTGTAGGCAGTTACCGCAGCCATATGGACGCTTGCAACACACGAGGCATCAATCACGCGTTACCGACCCTTTCCTCCTCCCCAATGAGCTGTGGCAACCTTACTCTCGCGCAGGAACACAACATAAAGTTATTTGGCTGCGGTATTCTGTAAGGTGAAGGTACTACTAGGTGAAACTTTATGTTGATGTTTATTTGAAAATCATGAAGGCGGATAACCCGTTGGGCGGTATCTAGGTTTAACCCGTTTGCGTTTGCGATCGGAAAGCGCGTCCTTCAAATAGGTACCTAAGAAAAAAAAAACCAAGAACACGAGTTAACTAATAATAAAACGTTAATCTAGTTGACGCTTGAGTATACTCTGTACATAAATATTACGCCAGATTTTGACAGATTTAATGAAGAACTCGCTCCCAAATTGCTTTTGTCTATTGAAATACGTATATAATGCGTGTATTTTGTAGAACAACGGGGTGGCTGATCAAAGCGACGCGACGTTTAATTGCAGCCATCGCGTCTCACGTAATTACGCGCAGAGATTAATGTGTACGACGTGTTCGGATTTGTTGGCAATTTTGGATTGATTAAGGACTTTATTTTGATAGTGTTGCGTGACATTTGATTATGAGGCTTAAGATTGAACTATGTTATAAGTGGCAGAGCTGGTGACCCTGTAAAGGTCGCTTAACAACAATAATTATCCATTAAATCGGGTTATGTTATAGATCACATTATTACGTATGGATATCTACCATAACTTCAATATACCTATAATGGACTCGATTGCTGAAAACCCTACGGTTTTTTTAGCACTTTGTTCCATAAATATAAACTTAACGTTAATTAGCGCCATACCAGGCCCTAAACTGGAAAAATAACTTTTTGATTTTGTAAAAAGTAACTACTACTTTGCAAATGTATATGTAATTTAGATAGCCTATATCCAGGGGTCGGCAACCTTTTGAGACGGAAGAGCCAAAACTTACAATTTACAATTTAGAGCCACTTTTTTGTGGCTGTTTAAAAACCGTTTTTTATTATTTTGTTCATGCAAGAAACCGCTTGCTCGCACGAATATGTCAACTCGAAGGTCGTCAGCACTCCAAATGGATCGATTGCATTTTAAAGGGTTTTGATAAAATTATTGTTTTTTGCGTATGGATCTGAAGAGCCGCAACATTACATCGAAAGAGCCGCAGGTTGCCGATCCCTGGTCCATACTGTCACTTGGGGTGACATAAGAATTCTAAAACTACGACTTGAGATACTTTTTTGGACGTTTGATACAAAATCTGAAAGCTAAATAGGTATATTTCTATGGACTTTCAGTATACTTTATAAAATACTAGCTGTCTCGCGCGGTTTCACCCGCGTTCCCGTCATAAAAAGTAGCCTATGTCACCCGGGGATAGAGTAGCTTCCCAACAGTGAAAGAATTTTTCAAATCGGTTCAGTAGCTTCGGAGCCTATTCAATGCAAACAAACAAACAAACAAACAAACAAACAATCAAATCTTTCCTCTTTATAATATTAGCTCAGAGTATACAAATACTACGTACAAATATTAGTTAGAAATATAAAAATATCCCTAAGCAGAGCCCTGAATGCATTCTGTTTACGGTTATTCACCAAAAATACATCGTGGCGACATCCTAATATAGTTAATGAAATATTTTTACTGAACGAGATGTGCGAACCACTTGTTGAGCGAATACTTTCAGTTTCATGACATATTTCACGCAGTGCCGTCACTCACTATAGTACTCCCGTTCGTGGATAGATGGCGTTGTATCTTTTTTTTTTGCGAGAAAAAGTACTTGTTTTATTTTCAGATCGTAAAATACAGGATTGGATTAATAACGTTCTTAGTAGGTACCCCACGTCCTATTATCTAGGCCTAGTTCTTAATGTTTGAACTACTTTGATCCTTTTCTGAAATGAATTTCATATCTTATATATTTCAGCAAGCACTTTATAATGACCCACTCGTTCTACATTCAACAGTTTTTTAATTTATTATAATCATGCTAGTGTATTAATTTTTTATCAAAATAAATAAACTTCTTTTTTGAACTCCAAGTACTGCGAGACAACCTGATTATGAACCCGCGTACCTACCCGAGGGATAGCCTACCGTACCTTAACCTACCCTCCCGTTAAGTTTTCTTACATTTTCTAATTTTCTACGCAACTATCTTAATTTTTATTCCGTTTAGAACTCTTAAAAAAAAAAGTTAGTCCATTACGGGAATCGAGCCACAAAGATTTTTCCCGGAACCACAGAATAAATAATAGTACTAACGTACCGGAACTCTAACGAAAAGATAAACTGCATTGAGGAACAAACTTAACTTTGCCGTTGGTAAACAGTTGTCGCTATACATCCAAATTTCAGATTTCTCCCTTTTATTTTTGCCATAAGACATTTCTTCTTGCCAAATTTCATGATTCTAGCTCAACGGGAGGTACCCTGTAGGTTCTGATTACTTCTGATTCAAGGGCGAGTGTGAGTGTGAATAAGCGGCGCAAACGGCCGTATCTTTTGATTGAGTTGACTGAGAAGTTTGTTTTTTTCACTGTTCCAAAGAAATGCATAGTACTTGAGTATTTGATAGTAATTTCAACTTAGTACCTCCACGTGCACCTGATAAAAAGGGTCTTGACAGATCGACGGACAACAAAGTGATCCTATAAGCATTCCGTTTTTCATTTTGAAATACGAACTCTACAAATAACCTGCAGGCATCATAGTAAGGCCTCGAAGTCGGGCACCTTTTTGTTAATTTCCTTAAAAACATATAACCACCAATATAATTAATCTTGCATCATACCTACCCAAGATTCTAATAACGAAAAACAATGAACAAATCAAGCCAAAGGTTTCTTCAAATAAACATTTAACGCATGCAAAGCCCTTAAAATACATTTTACCCATTGCTGTGCGAAATCACGTTTACGTGACCTTCATTGCAGGATTTCTATGAGGTAGCCTAGAGCCTAAATAGGAAGTGGCGTAGGCGGCTAATTTCAAGAAGACTTAAAGGTTCTTAGTGAAATTATATGAAACAATTTACCAAGACCCGTTTGTAACTAGCTACTGCACGTTTACGTAAATGACTTGCATCGAACAAATAACCCAAAGAAGCGTTATATGTTCATTTTGTTTGAAATCAATTCCGCCAATTCCCCACCAATATAATGCGCTTTGATTGGCTAAGTAAAGGAAACAGTAAACATGATACAGTGATTGGTCGGTACTATTAATCAGTGCAAAAACACTTACTAGTTGCAGAGTTCACGGTATTACTAATCTAAAAGAAATTTTCGAAGTATTGTGATAAGATGACCTTTATTTCAAAATCACAGACGTACCTACACTTGTACAGATTTGTCAATTTAGGTACCTAATTTTAATTTGATTAAATGAATTTATTGGTGGAAATTAGTGATGCCCAAGTGTATAAGACTTTTAGATCTCCCTTAGAACATTTAGCAAATGGGGTGTGTAAAAATCAGTTCGCCAGTATTTCGAGAACACTCTTTGCTAGATAACATCCTATGCAAAACTTACAATTGTTTTTCAAATAATTCTTGTTCTAGTCTTTTTGACTCGATCTTTGTCCGATGTTTTAAGTCTTATGATCCAGAATAGACAACAAGACCAATACTCGTTTTGCACATCACTTCTGAATTGAGGGAAATGAGGCTTAACAGAAATGAGTGATTTCCTTCTCCAAAATTATTCTCGGAAATTAATGATTTTAGCAGTTTATACAGACGGAGTGTTATTAAGAGGTACGAAGTATAAATGTCGAATGAATTGTTTCCGTTTCAGGGCAAAAATGCTTTCGTATGACATGTCCGGTGTCCCGTATACCGGACATGTTTAGCTGTTCTCCTCTATAGGTCGCATTTCTCAACAGATTCCCGTGAAATTTTGTATCGATATTATAACAGGTGGAGATTTCGAGATGGCATATTTTCGAAACCTATGTTGGGTTAGTCATGCTGAACAACTTTTACTATGGGAACAACGTTGAATTCTCAAAAAAAATTTTTTACTTTTCATACATTATGATCGAGCAAGCTTGACATTTACTATGAAAAATATTTTTTTTTTTTGAGAATTCACCATTGATCCCATAGTAAAAGTTGTTCAGCATGACTAACCCAACATAGGTTTCGAAAATATGCCATCTCGAAGTCTCCACCCAGTATACCTATTATCGAGCATCGCGAGGTCTACGGCTTACAGAGCCAGTGATTTATTTATGCGTATAACCTCTAGTGAAGTCTAAATATTAATCAGTAAAAGTTGAATTTGAAAAGATACATAAAGTGCTTTTTAATTTACGCAAATCTTTTTTACCAAACTGAAGGTTCAATTTTCATATTACAATGTGCAGGTTTGTGTTGATTTTCCGTTCGTCATTACCATCCGACCTTCATTACCAAGTTTAATTTCCTCTTAAATAGCTGATTGGTTCACTTTGGTATAAACGAGAACTGAGGTTGAATTTCAATAAGCACTTTCATATTATTACTGAAGTGGTGAATCAAAATTTTCTTACATCGAAGTGCGGTTTTAAAATTTTGATTTTACAGAAATCACTGTATCAAGTTGAGAATCTGTCCTAAAGCACCTGCAAACATTGAGGGGTTGGTTGGCGGGGTTGGTAAGATACGTATGTCACGCCCTTGGTCTTGGGTTCGATTCACACCGAAGACAGACGTGTGCGCATGGACATGTCTGATTGTTTGGCGTCTGGATGTAATTATCAACTTAAGTATACATTTAAAAAGTTGTATATGTAGTAAATCAGTTATTTATATCCATTGTACAAATAAAAAGCATAAAAAAGTTTAACAATGGCTCAATAGACACGTGAATTAATTAAAAAATCTTGTAGAACCGTCATAAATGTCGGTTTTAATACAAATCCCTGAAGCAAATGACGTAGAGTCGTATAAAGTCCTCCTGAAGTCACCCGTGCGGCATAATGAATGGCGTCACTCGCAACGTGTCAACAGACTCAAATAAATACACAAAAGTAAAACGAAATAGATTGTTGATCGGGTGTGTCTATACTGCTTTTACTATACTATTTAGTAAGATTATTAATTTACTAAAAAACAAAGAAGGAAATAGCCATGGACGTATAAAAAAATCAGGACGGAGCATCGGCTTATAAGAAGTAGTACCCAACTAATATGGCTTACCAATGTACCTCGGTAGAAGATACATTTTCTAACGCGGGAAACCGCTATTGGTCGGCAACTGCCGCCATATTAGCGCGCGCCATGCGGAGGGGCGTGACTTGCGAGTGAGACGGAATTAACAGCTGCAGTGAATTATGAACCTTATAGTAGTGACCTAAGGTTGATTGTAAGTTTTAAGCATTCTTTCGTTAATCTTCGGGGGCATACTTTCTTTTCTGTGCGAACGAAGATTAACGACGCGCATTAGTTGGGTACTACTGCATGCGTGAGTAAAATCAGTAGTACTGATTCAGTACTGGCCCAAGCAGGCACAAGTGAAACCGACTCTCATTGCGGAATAACAACAGATCGGCATACTATGGTGTATTATGGCTGCGTGAGGCTGCTTACAAGACGGTCCGGCATACCTGTGATGCTTCATTTCGTATAGGGCGACTGTCCGTCCTGATCTTTTCACACGTCCATGGAATAGGCCTACAATGGCATAGATTGGAAAGCCGGTCGCAGTGTGTAGAGTACCAGAAACCTTAATGTAAACCTAATGCTACAGACATATAAGACTACTAGCTTTATAGCCCGCGACTTCGTCCGCGTAGATTATTTCTTTTTTCTAGATATGAATCATTGTAACAATATAGAGCTTTGTTCATGGCTATTATTCGCCACTACGTGTGATATTGGCAAAAGTTCATGTAGATTAAGAGCTCATATGCGAGGATGCCACATAACACTGAAACAGTCCTGCCGCAAATCAACTCTAGCAAATTTCAGAGTTTTTCCCTGTGACTACAAACCTTAATTAGGAACTGTTATCTTTTAAATTCAAACGGAAGGTGATTTGGGATCAATGGTCCTATACGCGGCAAGAAGACTGTTTCTCCTCTGGCAGAACCAGTAAATATTTCGACCTCAATAACATTGCGGCGGAGAGCTGTTACTTGTAGTCTAGTTCCACAGCACAATTTTGGAGGCCTTATCTATCTTTCCCTCATGTCTGAGGATCGTGGTCAACATCGGGTTTGCTTCTAGAGCGAATGATCTGCCTCCACTGGTTTCTGTCTTCTGGTTTCTGTAAAACTTGGCGGACGATGAGTCTTTAACTTGATCGGACCATCTTGTTGGTGAACGACCACGTAGTCGTTTTCCTTCCGTGTTCCCAACTATGATCAGATTTCGAAACTTTCATCACCTTTGCGCACCATGTGGCCGAAATACGAAAAAATACGTTGGTGCCATATGGTGGACAATTGTGTTTTAATTTGGAGCTGCGATAGGATTGATGCATTGTTGCGTTTAGCGGTCCAAGGTATTTCCAACATCCGTCTCCAGCACCACATCTCGAATGCATCAATACTTTTTCTTTCTCGAGCCAGTATAGTCCACGCTTCCACTCCATACATGAAAATGAGGAATAACAATGCTCGTATTAACCGGATCTTTGTTTTAATACCGATTCCTCTCTTTTTCCTGATGTTGTTTAGGCGAGTCATTTCAATACGCCAATACTATAAGCCGAAATAATAAATTTTGAAATTTTCACTCCGAAAATAAAGAACTTCAGATACTAAATTTAATCCCCCTTTTCACTCCTTAAGGGTTCAAATTCCAACAACACCGATATTCGTGGCGTTAGTTTATAACCATAAGCTTAAATAATAAATTTAGTGTACTTCCATACACAAATTCATCCCCCTTTTTACCCTTTCGGGATCGGAATTATCAAAAACGTTGAGGCACATATAAATTAATTTTCAATCGTCAACCTAAACACAAAATTTGAAGGTCCTAACTTCGAAACTGATGGACTTTCATATAAACTTGCATCCCTTATTTTACCCCCTTAAGGATGGAATATCCAAAAATCCTTAGTGGTTGCCTACACTGTGTAATAATATGTTACTTTGAAACTGAATGACTTACATAAATCCCATACCTTTTCACCCTGTCGGGGGTGGAATTGTTAAAAAAGTAGAAACATGTATAAATTAATTTTCAATCGTCAGCCTAAACACAAAATTTGAAGATCCTAACTTCATAACTGACGGACTTGCATACAAACTTTCATCCCTTATTTTACCCTGTTAGGGGTGGAATTTCCAAAAATCCTTCCTTAGTGGATGCCTACATCGTATAATAATACATTTAGTGAAGTTTACTTTGAAATTGAAGGACTTGCATACACAACTTCATCCCCCTTTTCCTCTCTTCGGTGGTGGGATTATTACAAACGCTGAGATAACTATGCATTAATTTTTAATCGTCAGCCTAAACACAAAATTTGAAGATCCTAACTTCAAAACTGACGGACTTGCATACAAACTGTCATCCCCTATTTTACCCTTTTAGGGGTGGAATTTCTAAAAATCCTTCCTTAATGGATGCCTCCACTATATAAGGTATCTTTGTGCAAAATTTCAAATCTCTAGATCCAGCGGTTTGGGCTGTGCGTTGATATATCTTCAGTTTATGCACTCTTAAACGAAAGTGTTTTTCGTTAAATAAAGTTTTTTAAACAAAGCAAATACAAATTCAAAAGCGAATACCAGGTATGTGTTTTACAATTTTTATTTGCTTGTTTGGCCTCTCCCGTGTTCCGGGCGCTCCATCTGCCTTATTCTGTAATCTGTGAAAATCGAATTGAGTTTTCAAACATGTGTCAAAATAAAATGAAATTTAAATCAAAAGTACTAAGGAGTATTTTTTTTATTTTATTTTATTTATTTAGGCACACAAAACAGAACACAACCAAAAAAAAAATAACAAATATTAATTACATACAATAAACAAAGCCAAGCTGCATTCCACAAATATGCATGCACAGATGCGTTTATGAGAAGTGCTCACAAGATTAGGCAAGAATAATATTATTAAATCTACATAAATATAGGTGTATCAGTGAAAGAAAAGAAATAAAAAATCTGAAAAGGTACTAACCTTATATAATTACGGTAGGATTTTAGGTAAGCATCGCTTAAATTTGGAAAAGTTACGATCAAATATTATTGATATCAACTTCGATGCAAATCACCCCTAAAATAACTTTCTACCCCTTTTTAACCCCGTTAGGCGATGAGTTTCAGTAAAATACGAAACACGTATTCTATCAATTCTGTTAAGGAATGTTTATGCAAAATTTGAAGTAGATCGGACCAAGGTATCACGATGTCCCATACAAACTTTTCCCCCGTTTTTCACCCCCTTAGGGGTAGAATTTCGAAAAATCCTTTCTTATCGGATGCCTACGTCATACAAAGAACACACCCTCCAAGTTTCAAGTCTCTACGATCAGCGGTTTAGGCTGTGCGTTGATTGTCAGTCAGTCATTCAGGACAAAGCATTTTATATGTATAGATTATTCAATTCACCGATCGGCTCGTCGCTCAGAATATGACAAGCAAAGATAATCGAAACAAGAATAGATAAGAACTGTAGTTATACGCCGGCATTTACTCAGACTGAGGTGAGGGGAAATAATACGTCGTGAAAAACATTCTGTGTGTCAATCTGTAAGGTTACTTATGCTTGCCATAGTAAATAAGAGAGGTAGAGCAAGTAGAGGGGAAGTACCTCCATCCCATAGAATACCGCAGCCAAATAACTTTATGCTGTGTTCCTGCACGTGAGTAAGTTCGCCAGAGCTCATAGGGAAGGGAAGAAAAGTCGGTAACGCGTTTGTTGCAGGCGCACCGTATGCTTGTTTGCCAATTTTATAGGATAAAAAATCAAAGTTCACAGTTACAACAAAATGAAAAAATAATATGTTTTTTTTTACCACAGTCTCCCTTGGTTAGTAATGATGTCACCAAAGCTTACAAAGCCTAGAAGATAGGCTCTGAAGTACGGCTTTCGAAACACACTACTAGGAGCTTGGCGCGTCAGTTTATCGGCTTGAGGGTGCCGCCAGCCAATCTTAGGTAACCTCCAAAAACCCCTTGGAAATTCCAAAATGGGTTATTTATAAAGAGGCATTTTAAGTTGGTTATTAAAAAATACGGTGCATTGTGAACGTAGCTTTACTTCACACACAGGGTGCGTCAGTTACGTGTCTGACGTCACTAAGCTCTTAGTGGAGGATATTTTATTTATATTAATAACCACTTTGTTAATAAATTGGCAATTGGAAGTTTAGGTAAAATGTATGGTAATAATATAAATTATTAATTTTAACGTTACCACTAATCAGCTCCATTATATTGTTATATTGCTTGGAGTTTCATCATTACAGGTTCCAAAACATGCAATTTTTTTATCAGAAAGTACATCTTGATGCTGACTTTTTTCAAGGATAAATATAACATTTTTGTGGATTATTATTTATTTACTAGGAATTATGGAAAAATAATGAATGTCAAATATTTGTTGTTTATATCTTCATTTAGACACCAAAACATAAAAATGTCTGTAAGCTATTTGCCATCACACCCACGACTCATTGCACAATTTAACATAATATTTTTCTTTTATTATGATTTTTTTTTATTATGATGAAACTGTTATTTTTATAAAATAAGACTGTTGCACAAAGGATTTACATCCTCGTTGAACTAACTAATCCTGATTTAATTCTAGCTGACACAGATATTACTTTATGCAGTTATTTTTTTATTTGTTCTGACCCTGTTCCAATAAATACAGGTTGTTGTTTTGGTCAGCGACGAGCGACTCAGGATCGATAATACAACTGATACTGGTGTTAAAAAAAATATAAAAAATATACTTCATTTTTTTTAAATATAAAAATAAAATTAATATTATTTTGAAAATCATGTAATAAGCTAAAATATAGACGAAATACTAAACGGGAGTGCGAGGGAGTAATGGGGTGGGGCAATGACGGCTTGCGCCTAGCTCTAGTCAGTGCACGTGGCTAGTGACCATACTCATTTCTCAACGCATTTACAGTATTTAATGGAACTAGTCAATTTTTGGAAAATGTGTTTTTGTACTAACGCTCCTGGGTCGCTTGTCGCTGACCAAAAAAACACCCTGTATATTTTTATATAGTTTTTTTTTATTGAAACCATTTTTTATCCATAGCGTTTGAAAACTGCTTATCAAATTTTTCTTTCTACCTTATTTACACCACCCTAAAGAGTAATTTTGACTTGACAATAATATTGACACAAAATTTGAATTTAATATTGATTGGTAGTAATTTCGTGGCGTTATTTCCCGCTGTAACAAATTACCATTCGTCGGTAAATCGATTTACAAGTCACAAAATACAAAACGTGATGACGAATAATAATTCTTGTTGACTGATTATAGTATATGCAGAATTTTCACAATTTTTATTTGTGAGATTTGTTGTAGGTTTATGTCGTTGCAAGATAAAAATGTTAGCCAATCTGTTCGTCTTGTACTAATAATAATTATATTTGCATCTTAATTTTTTTTATAAACACGCTTACGGTCCGCCTGATGGTAAGCGGTTATCGTTAGCCATAAGGACGCTTGCAACACACGCACGAGGCATCATTCGAGCGTTACCATCGTTTTCGCAGCAATAATATTTACACAATGTTATATGGGGTAATTCTGGTGAAATGGATATAGGTATAGGTATAGGTAGGTCAGTCACGGAATGAAAAGGTACATCACCTTTAGAGTCGGGTTTTTAAACTTTCGCGAACTAAATTCATATTATTATCATATCATGTTCATTATATCTGAGGGAAGTGGGCAATCCATGTAAGTATATATTATTACCCCCTTATTCATAATAAAGTTATCAAACGTTGATTAGCTAAAATTCCGAAGTCTTTATCTGAAAGTTGACCTTTGGTGACGGGGCACACTATTACACTGATTTAGTTAAAAAGCGATTATGAATAAGGGGGTTCGTATTTAAGGTATTGGTTAACTTAAGCCCGCTACACACAACAATAAATTATACAAAAATGCACAAGATATTGAAAGGAAAAGATCCATAACTTTTAATTGAGACAGACCGGAAAATACATAATATTTTACAGTATCATTTAAATAGAGGGGAGAACTACAAATGGTTTCTTGTCTACGAAGTCATCGACCTCTACGAATATTGTCTGTCGTAGACACGTACTTGCTACGATACTTCTTCGTGAGAGATAAAAACACATATAATATAAGGTCCTTATAAATTAGTGAACTTCCTCTTGAGGGATGAATGTAAAGGTCATTCAAGTAATCAAAAATAATATTAGAAAAAATTATTGAGGAAAAAAAAAATTTTTTTTGGCTTGTATTGGGAGACTATGCAAGTCAAAGAAAAATTTTTTTTTAGGAAGAGTGGACTAGTAATCTTGTAATTTGTAATCAAAAACAGTTTATAACACTTGTCCTCTGATACAATGCAGCGAATTGAATAAAGCGATCCGAACAAAGCCAACATCGCTTATAGTTTACATCTATAGATCTCAATCTACGAGTGAGCGAGCATCTCTTCGCTTAAGTACACTGAGCTGGAATATTTTATAGTACGCAATGAGAACTGAAAAATATAAATGAATTAAAAAAGATATGATTGACTCTTACCCAGCCCAGTACTTACTCTTTGTGAGCTATTCAATATTTACTAGCTAAAGGTATATTCAAAGTTTTCATATTTCTTGCCTTGCTGGCTACCACATTCAAGTTGCAAAGCACTTATCGCTGTATTTCAGCTTTTACATTTGAGAATATATCTACTTTGTAAAGGCCGACAATAGATTGCTAATGTATATTAAGTAGCTAATTGGGGAACCGTCTGCCTCCTAGTTAGCCTTCTGACTTGAAAAATAAGAAATCAAAATTTTTTGGCTCTGTTTGCGTCGAACACGTCAGTCTAAAGGTGGGTCTACGCTAGGCGTGCCGAGCACGAACTGAGGCGCTCTGCGCGTCGTCTCTCGCGGCTTCAAGTGTGGACTTACAACGAGCCTACAACAATCACTGTCTACGAACGAGCGCACTGAGAGCGCAATGCGAATCTCTTTTGTGTTCGTCAAAAAACCGAAAATTCGCGGAGCGCAGTCGAGTGCGAGTCGATCGCTTGGGAACTTCGGGATTTCTGCTATATTCACAAATTACTTTTCGTTGCCTATAAGCCCCTTTGTACATTATAAGATGTATTGTGTCTTATCAGACATATCTTATAAGACATTTAGTCGCTCTGGTGGTTATATGAGACCGTGCATATTACAAGAAATGTCTGATCAGACACGCCCATACATTTTATGTCTCGTGTCTGACAAGACACAAGAAATTTTCTTGTAATGTGCAAAGGCGCAATAAATGTGGTAAATATGTGAAAGTGTGTTTATTACAATTTATTTCCTACATTTTCATCTCAGCTACTCAATAAGTGGTACCTAATAATAAATAGCTTACATAAGTAATAAATAAATGGTTTCTTTCATTTTACATTTTTCACGCATGGATCGCGCGGCGTCTCTGCCATATGTAAATATTATGGTGCCCTGAAATTGGATTTGCTCTCGTTCACCCACACGTTTCTCTCAAGTAAATCCCATATAAAGGACGGTTATGAGTTTCACGTCGTTTGCAATATTTTGCGTACGTATTTATTGACGGTTTCATTACTGTATATTGCCATATATAGAAATAAAAAGTGTTGTTGTTTTTTTTTTGTCAATAGGTTGACAAACAGGCAGACGGGCCTCCTGATGGTAAGTGGTCACCGCCGCCTATGAACATTTGCAATACCAGGGGGATTGCCGATGTGTTGCCGACCTTGTAGAGCTCTATTTACGCCTTTTTTGAAGAACCCCATATCGTAGCGCTGAGGGAAAACCGTAACGGGGAGTTCATTCCACATCCTAATGGTCCGCAGTAAGAACGTCCGACTAAAACGTTGTGTGGACGATCGAGGCGGCTCGAGGATGTGAGGATGAACTCCACATCGCCGGCGAGCAGTGCGATGGTAGAAAGGTGATGATGGCACCAGGTCAAAAAGTTCTTGCGAACACTCCCCATTATACATACGGTAGAACACACAGAGCGAGCCTATATCTCTCCGAAGGCTGAGAGGTTCTAAACCGTCAGTGAGTATGGGATCGTCAACGATACGAATGGCCCGCCTTTGCACCGAGGCAAGTGGATCAAGCTGATAAGCGGGTGCGCCTGCCCAGAGGTGCGAGCAGTACTCCATATGCGGCCTAACCTGCGCTTTATAAAGCTGTAGCCGCTGGAGTGTCGTGAAGTACCACTTAGCCTTATTTAGCACACCCAACTTTTTTGAAGCCAGTTTGGCTTTGCTTTCCAAATGACCTCGGAACTGGACATCACTCGTAATATCGACACCAAGGATCCCGATACTCTTTGCGATGTTGAGAGGAGTGTCTTCGAATTTTGGTGCTACTACAAATGGGGTTTTTTTCGCGGAGAACGCGCAGACTTGTGTCTTCAAGGGGTTAAAACGGACTAAATTTAGTCTCCCCCATTCTGAGACCCGCTCCAACGAAGTCTCGACTTCAGACACAAGTCTCATTCGACTTTCCTCCACCGTGGACCGAGGGATGTTAGCACGGCCGGAATATTGGGCATCCCCAGTGCTGTCATCCGCATAGCAGTGAATGTTGGGAATTTTCAACATATCATTGATATGCAGGATGAACAGTGTGGGTTATAGCACACAGCCTTGTGGTACGCCAGCATTGATGTTCTTGATATCGGAGCAGCATCCGTCAACGGCGACTTTGATGCTCCGATTAGCAAGAAAACTAGACACCCAAGTGCACAAACCCTCGGGAATTCCGTACGACGGCAGCTTCGATAGAAGTGCCCTGTGCCAGACCCGATCAAAGGCCTTAGCGATATCGAGGCTAACTGCCAATGCCTCGCCTTTACTCTCTATGGCTTCAGCCCATCGGTGCGTCAGGTAAACAAGAATATCACCAGCTGAACGACCATGACGAAAGCCGTACTGGCGGTCGCTAATCAACTGGTGTTCCTCTAGATACCTGAGGAGCTGAGTATTGATGACCCGCTCCATCACCTTAGAGAGAAGGGAGGTTATCGCTATTGGCCTGTAATTGGATGGATCTGTTCGGTCCCCTTTTTTGGGAATCGGATGGACAAGTGCAGTCTTCCACGAAGAAGGAACACGTCCGGTGGTATAGGAAAGTCTGAATAGGCGCGTCAACACTGGAGACAACTCTGGAGCACACGTCCTAAGCACAATGGCGGGGATGCAGTCTGGCCCACTCGACTTTCGGACGTCAAGGGAGAACAGAGCTCGTCGGACCGCGATTTGCGAAAAGCGGATTTCCGGCATTGAGCTGCCACAACGCAAGATGCTAGGCGGTGTGGCTCCCCCGTCGTCAAGTGTCGAGTTAGTTGCAAAGAGGGCTGCCAGTAAATCGGCTTTCTCTTTTGCAGTGTGGGCCAGAGAGTCATCCGGTGTGTGCAGCGGAGGAAGCGATGACCGACAGAAGTTTCCTTCGACAGCCTTGGCGAGCGACCAAAATGCTCGACTTCCAGAAGGAAAACCTGCAAGCCGATCGCCAATCCTGCCGATGTGCTGGAACTTCGCTCTAGCAAATTGCTTTTTGCTGGACCAAGAAGCAGAATTGTATGCTTTTCTCAATTTGGATTTTTCCGGATCATTTTGAGCATGCGCTTTAGTCCAGGCCCGGTAGGCATCTTGCTTTAGGCTAGTAGCTTTTGCACTGGGCCCATCAAACCAAGGTTGACTCGATCCTCCGATGGGCACCACAGAACATGGAATAAAACATTCCATGCCCTGCAATATGACATCGGCGACCAAGTCTGCGCAGCTGTCCGGATCATCCGACGAGAAACAAAGCTGCTTCCATGGGTAGGATGAATAAAACTCCCGCAATCCATCCCAATCTGCTGACCGGTAATGCCAAACTTTGCGCGTCTCGCGGGGTCGAGATCTTCCTGGTAGCGATAGTGGCACTTCAGACTGAACCAGGCAATGGTCGGATGATCCAAGGGGAGCACTGACGGAGACCTGGTAATCATCTGGGTGTGTAGTCAGCAGTAGGTCCAGCAGAGAAGGCTCGTGGTTCTCGATATCTGGAATGCGGGTTGCATCCTGCACCAGTTGCGAGAAACCATAGGCCAGAGCGAAGTCATAAACGGTTTTCCCAGCGTGATCGGTCCGCCACCCCAACCATTCGCTATGATGGGCGTTAAAGTCTCCGAGGACAATAACCTCGGCTGTGGGGTACCGTTCCAGCACAGTGTCGGTTGCTTCTTGGACGCGTTCAAAGAAGCGAGTTGTCTCAGTGTCGCCGCGATGAGACCTGTAGAGGCACGCGTATATACGGGTGGACCCACCGTAGTCTACGCGCACCCAGAGAGTAGACAGGTCTCTGTCTTCCAGGTTATTCAGACGTCGACAACAAATGCCCTCCCGGACGAACATGCACACCCCGGCCTTTGGAACGAACAAATGTTCGAGATTGTAGCCGGGATAGTGAAGATACGATGTATCGCATGTATGTTGTATAGAAGGATATTCAATATTAATTTACAAGCTATCCCCCGGGGGTTTTATCCACGTTTCCAGGATAAAAAGTAGCTTATGTCCTTATCCATAGGCTATCTGTATGCCAAATTTCACCATGATGGGTTGTGTAGTTAAGGCGTGAAAGTTTATCAAATAATATTAGTAAGGATTGAGTATTTTTTTTTATACCACTAAGGTGGCAAACAAGCATACGGCCCGCCTGATGGTAAGCGGTTACCATGGCCTATGGACACTTGCAACACCAGGGGTATCACTCGCGCGTTGCCGACCCTAATTTTTTACTATTTCAATAATTCAACACTAACTCATCTTATGAAACCAACCAATAATATTTTTCAATTGTACAAAACTACAAAGAATTTCAGTTCAACAAATCATTCTAATACATCATGTGAAAAGTGCTGAGTGGGCGCTTATTGAGTTAACGTACCTAGACTCTTTTACTGCGACTGCAACTGCAGTGCCTCTATGCCTCTAATGCACAGTTCACTCATCACGTTCCGATAATTTCCAGTCTCCATTCACCGCTAAAGACGTGACGTGCGGTTTTATAACTAGACTACTTTAAATGTACCTCTACTCGGTTGGAAATTTTTGCTTCGTCGTTTATTATGTGAAAAGTACGTAAGTGACATCCTGTTTCATCAAGGTAATCGTGCTACATCCTCGCCCACGTTATAACTCATTCTAGAGTTCTTTACATATCGAACAAATGCAAATTTTTATAAAAAATCGGCAATAATAACGGTATTTAAAAAAAGAATTGACAAAAAAATTCCCTATCTCATCTCAATTCTCACTTCTCACTAATCCTAACTTCCTAACGCGAAAGTGAGTTTGTTTATTTGTTTGTTAAGCCTTCACGCCTCAACTACTCAACGGATCATCATGACATTTGGCTTGCAGATAGCCTACAGTATGGAGAAAGAAAATAAAAGAAAGAAAAAGGATTTATTCAGGACAACACACAACATATGAGAATATAGGAGAAGGATATAGGCTACTTTTTATCCCGGGAATGCTGGTGAAACCGCGGGTGAAAGCAAGTGTATAATAAATGCTAAAGTTTGGATGTTCGTTACACAATCACGCTTCAACAACTGAACGGAATTGGATGAAATTTGGCACGCTGATAGAATATATTCTGAATTAACATATGGAGGTGCCAGGTGGATGACACCTCCATTTAAAAGGGAAGATCTTCCGCCAGGCTGGGTCATCGTGCCTGGGGACCGCGGTCCAACTGTACATGTCGGACAGTTGTATATATGCAGATCGCCGAGAAATCTTTGCAAGCGCGATGCAGGATGCAGTGGGCATGTATGCGCGATGTATGCACGATGCAGGATAATGTGTCGGCACGCCATCTATCTATCAGCGTGTGAACTCCGTTATGTAGTGGTTCGCTACAAACACATAGGGTATTTTTTCCCGGGAAAGTAATATATCCTTCGCGTACGCGGGTGTAACCGCGGGGTGCAACTAGCTTAAAGCTAAAACTGCTAATTTAGCCATTAAATGGCTCATTGAGGCGAGGAGTAGGGTTGGTAACGCGTGACTGCCCCGTGTGTTACAAGTCCATATGGGTACGGTAACTGCTTACCATCAGGCGGGCCGCTTTATCGAATTCGTCGTATAAATTCAAATTCAAAAAGCATTTATTCAATTTAGGCCCTGATAAGGCACTTTATGAACGTTAAGAAATGGCTCTACACCGGTTCCAAATACAACTTGAACTGAGAAGGCCGGCAAGAAACTCAACAAGTCTATTTTTTTTTAAATATGTACTTATAAGTATTACAATTACAAAATATATAATAGGTCTTTACCTATGAAATTGCCGTTCTGCAGTACTGGCCATTTCAAATCAAAATAATTTTTGTTTGGCTAAGAATTCTAATTTCAAATTAATTTTATTTTAAAAACATGGAATTCTTTTTCCAAAAGTAGTCATTTGTTTATTGATTAGTGTTACATTTTCATCACATTTCAATCTTTTTCGTCATCATGGATACGTTAAAAATTCGAGTAATTATGGAATATGAGTACCGTCGTGGCAGCAACGCGGCACAAGCAGCACGCAACATCAACGATGTTTACGGAGCTAACACTACAAACCAACACACCACCTGTTATTGGTTTGCTCGCTTCCGTTCTGGGAATTTCGACCTGAAAAATGAACCTCGCGGTCGTCCGAAGACTTTGGTCGACAATGACGAATTAAAGGCGATTGTGGAAGCTGATGATACACAATCGACGGCTGAATTAGCAGCAGCTTTCGACGTTACCGTCAAAACAATATTGGTCCATTTGCGTCAAATTGGCAAGGTAAAAAAGCTTGACAAATGGGTGCCCCACCAACTCAATGATCGCCAGCGCGAAGTACGCGTCGAAACGTGCCTTGCACTGCTCAACAGACACACAAATGAAGGAATTTTGAACCGCATTGTTCTCTGCGATGAAAAATGGATTCTGTTTGATAACCGCAAGCGCTCAGCAAGTTGGTTGGATCCTGGTTCAGCACCTAAACAATGCCCTAAACGAAAACTTACCCCTAGAAAAGTAATGGTCACTGTTTGGTGGTCTAGCGCCGGTGTGATTCATCACAGCTTCTTACCAAACGGGGTGAGCATTACTGCAGATGTGTACTGTGAAGAACTGAACACAATGATGGAGAAGCTGGCACATCTCCAATCAGCATTGGTCAATCGCTCGTCTCCGCTGCTCCTGCACGATAACGCGCGACCTCATACTGCACAGCAGACGGTCTCCAAGTTGCAAGAATTGGGGTTGGAAGTTCTCCGTCATCCGCCCTACTCACCAGACCTTGCGCCTACAGACTACTACTTTTTCCAGAATTTGGATAACTTCTTGGCGGGAAAAAAATTCAATACCCTAGAGGCAGTACAAAATGCCTTTGAAGAATTTGTTGCCTCCCGTCCAGCTGATTTCTTTAAGAAGGGCATCAATAAACTGCCACTGCGTTGGCAAAGATGCATTGATTGCATGGGTGATTACTTCGATTAAAACAAATAAAAAATACATGAAAAAAATTCGTTTACATTTTTTCATACAAAACGGCAATTTCATAGGTAAAGACCTAATATAACAATAGCCTGCTTAGCGAACAATTCATTCAAATGCATTTTTGTCATCTACAAAATCAGAAACTTTATAGTGCCCTTTCGTGCATAACTTCTGTTTTACTATCTTTTTGAATCTATGTATAGGTAGCTCTTGGATTTCTTTGGGTACTTTACTATAGAAACGTATACATTGCCCCTTGAAAGAGTTAAGGATTTTGCTGAGCCGAGTTAAAGGTACAGCAAGGTTGTTAAAAAAGCCTTAAATAGTGAAGAACACTTATATGTAGTTCTTGCGACGAACTTAGTTATACGCTAAGTGCTAAGGTACCACCGGTGTTTACCACCGATTACGTAACGCGATCACATTTAAGTGGTTCAGTTACACATGTGTCCCACATCGGAAAGTGCACTGCGATTTAAAGTTTCATACAAATAATGACGTTCGATAAGTATTTCTACAGGTATTTAAATATACAGTCTATTCATTTCATTGGATTCTGAATGTACCGTTTTATTAGATATAAATCTATATGCAAGGAAAGCTACAAATAGTACAATTTTTTTTATGTGTTTTTATCACTCGGCATAGTTCTGTAACTGCGAAACAGATTTCCATGAAATTTTATAATACTATATTTAGGTATGTACTTTAGGACATGTCCCGGGTGAAATCACGAGGGAGTTAGCAGACTACTCAACGCACGATATGTGAAATATTGAATTGCTGTCGTTTAATTTCTTTAGCTGCTTAAACTCACTTATAGGTGTATGGCGACAGATTTTAAATATCCTGGGACTCACTTCACACACCTGATCCCAAAATAAGAAAAGCTTGTTCTATAAAAATCAGACAACGCCCAGCCTCAGGACATTCAGACTCCTGTGTGGAAAGCGAACCCACGACATAATAATATATGAAATATGAAATATTTATATTGCATTTCATTTACCCGAACAATACGTGAATACTCTACTATCATATCTTGAATATATATATCTATCTTCAATATATATATATTGTTATCGTAAATTATGAGTGATTTCGTATCACTGTTATGAAAACTCTTTCAAATTAGAATGATTAAAAAATTTAAGATTTTCTTATATACCCTCATAGCTTCTATACGTCATAAACACTTCATCATGGTCAGAGTAATTTCCTCGCCGTTAAAATAAATAGTGCGATCAAAGGAAACCGACACGTTAAAAGCACTCGCTTTCCCAGGAAATAGCTCTAACTAAAAGGACTAAGGTATAAAAAGAGGTTGGAAATTATATTACTAGACTGTGATCAACTTCTTATATTGGCGGCCTTGCTTGAAGAGTTCGGAAATGTAACCCTAATAGTTTTTAACTGGGAATCAAGGAGTTCCGCGCGATAATACTAGAGACAAAAACTCGCACCCCGTGAATTGTGAAAATCACACACTTAAATATTATGGAATCTGTTGAGCGAGGCGTCTTTAGCAGGGGGCGAGTTTTTTAATCCTCTGTGCTGGATGTAGTCTAATGTTTGACAATAATTGCAAAATAGTAATTGACGTAGCCATATGTGGTAAGCACATGAAGCTTAGAAGGATGTGGTATGTACGAGAATAACGGCCCCTTTTGCAAAGTTTTTTTTTTATATTTGCATAAAGCCATCATAAAACAAAAATAAGGTTGGGTGAACAGTATTTAAAAATATTTTAAATTTCAAAACGATAGCATTAGTGCGGACAGACAGACGGAGAGGCACCATAGGATTCCTTTTTTAAGTTTTTGTTTCGGTCCCCAAAAGGCGTACAATCCAAGTTTTAAATATAGTCCTGTCCACGGTACGCGAACGAGCACGAACCAAGCACACGTGGTGCACGGATTCGTGTATCGTAGACGGACTTACGAGCCTTGAATGAGCGTTCGGCTCGCACTAGACTGCGCTCCGCAAATTGACAGTTTTTTGACGAACACCGGGATTCGCATCACGCTCGTGTTGTTGGTTCGTTGTAGGCTCGTTGTACGTCCACACTTGACATCGCGAGCAACGAACGAATAGAGGCTCGGCTCGTGCTCGGTTCGCATAGTTTAGACGCACCATAAGTTATTAAATATTTATTATTTTGACCTCTACGTGGTATAACGTATTTACACGAAGTCTCTCGGGATTTTCAGTAGAATCAAACCATACTGGACCCATAAGATGTACAGTGCAATAACCCATATCACCAAGTAGTTTTTTTTTTTTTTTTACTTACACGTATCTTTTTAGCCTTTGGACCTTTCTTAATAATATGTTCTTACATGAAATTACAATAAGTAATATCAATATATTAACATCGTACAAGTTACTTTGTGCTAAGCGAAAGTTAGATTGTGACTAACAAAAAAATACGCAGATTTTTTCGATGACTTCAAATCTTTTCCTAATTATACAGTCAGATTAGAGTTCCTACATTGCATAGTGCAAACCCATTTTGAAGTCGGTTTTATGTGAAAACATATGTTTTTTAGAAGTACAATTATCAACCTTATTTTAAACAACATAAAGGCAATTGCTAATTTCATAGCCAGTGTGACGACACTAAAACCGGACGCAATAATGCCACTTTACGGTACAGGATTAACAATATGAGGCCTACGGCATAGTGGACCGCCCGCTGGCGCCTTATAGCTTGCGTGATTGCAAATAAACTTTATCCGCTAATTTAGAACCTAATCCCGACTTTATCGCCACTTTCCTGTATGAATTATTATTTTTACCGTTTATATTTATATTACATAAGAGTTTGGAAATTATCTTTATTTACAACAAATATGTACAAATTACAATCTATATATACAAAATTTCCTCAAGCCTGCCGCTGCTTCCGATTAACGGCAAGGTTCCCAGAAGGCTGGAAGCGTTTCCTCTTTGGATAGCTAAGCTGATGCGTTGGCGGAAAAAGCCCGCTTATCTCCGGAGGTCTCGATCAATTTTGATAACAAAGTGCGAGCGAAACGGTGAGCTTCGGACCCCCACGGTTCCATAGTCTTGACCGCAAAAAGAATAAGGGTTTTTTTATGTAAATAGTTTGACAAACAGGCAAAAAAAAGTAATTTCTTAGCATACCAACAATGATTTTCAAAGAACATTTTCGACATTTACTATATTTGTTTACTGTACGCTTCGCTAGGTGGTCATAAGCGTAAGACGGTGAATCTACGTCACGCAGTTACATTTGCTTACAAATACACTCATTACTACATCCTAAGTAAACAAGTGCTGATAATTAATGAAGAGTTTAGGGTTTGTTTTCATTTTCACGTTGTGTGGGAGTTTCATAGAAATCTTATATGATGTATTAACTTGAACGCGTACTTCTAAGATAATAACTACAGCGTTAAATTAAAATCATTTGATATAACATGGCGTCACAATCATAAAGATTAATAAAAAGTTAGTCTGAATGTCATTATGTACAAAATAACACTTTTTTCGGTGCGCGGTCCGGGATTCACATATAGGCTAGGTATAAACAAATAATTATTTGTTTACACAAAAGTGTTATGGGATTATTAATATGATATGTTATTAGACCGGTGTTGTAATCAGTTCCAAGAACGGCTAAAGAGGAAAACATTTTAATTTTAGAGTATCGTATTTTGTCTAAAACCTCACTAAACTAATATTATATCGACAAGGAATCACGTTGTCCCGTACAATCTTTGCCCCCGTTTTTCATCCCTTTAGGGGTAGAATTTCGGAAAATCCTTTCTTATCGGATGCCTACGTCATACATAGAACACTCCCTCCAAGTTTCAGGTCTCTATGATCAGCGGTTTAGGCTGTGCGATGATTGTCAGTCAGTCATTTAGGACAAATCATCTTATAAGTATAAACTAGCAGACCCCCGCGGTTTCACTCGCGAACGTTTTGAATTTATTTGCGCGGAACACTAATTATTTTTCAAAAATAAAAGTAGTTAAGTTACTCTTTATAACATTAAGTATGAAATAGACAGTCAAAAATATTTAGGCACCGATCCCACAGAAAGAGTTCTAGAGTTCCGCGTTCCAAGTTCTGCATTCCGTTTTGACTATTGTGGACACAGCAAGCAGTCTAGAGTTCTAGAGTTCTGCAATATTCGCTACTGATCACACATCATACACTTTTTTTACTTTCAAAGACGCCACATGGCTTACAATCAACGCGTAATGCAGAACTCGGAACTCGGAACTCTAGAACTCTTGTCAGTTGGATCGGCGCCTTAAAAACTCAATCCGATTTCATTAAAAAAAAGTTGAACTCACATAAAAGCTTGGTGCAATGCGTAGATAGAGAATTGTAGGTAGATAGGCGAAGAAGATAGCGATAGTTTGACATAATTACATATATATTTGGATTTTTATCGTATTTAGAAGAAATTATCTGTACAACTTGCACAATATTGACAAAAAATACACTTTATAGTAATCCTTTGATTTACTTACTGTATCAGTTAAAAAAAACTACTGACCGATGAAAGGTTTTGTTTGGTTCATTTCGTTCACTATGGCTTTTACAGGCAATGACACAACAATTCACCATCACTACACACCAAACAATATCTTTGAGAATATATACAAAGCAGCGTTGCCAGATTTTTTTTTCGGTCAAAGTTGTATTTTGTAACTGCTTGAGTAAAAAAAAACGGTATTCGCCGAAAGCGGGACATACTAAAAAAACCCGGCCAAGTGCCAGTCGGACTCACGCACCGAGAGTTCCGTAGAAACTTGTAGGTACCTATGTTAATAGTTCAATAATCACGGGAATCGATTCTCGGAGATTTTTCCCCTTTTTTCGATTATGTTGTAATATAATGGCAATTTTTTTTCTTTTTGTCATGTAACTGCACAACGCTTTTTGGATTTCTTCCTTTACTTGTGCTACATGGAATTGCTTCTTGCCAAATTGTATGATTCTAGGTCAACGGGAAGTACCCTATAGGTTTTGTCCCTTGTGAGCGGCAAAATATGCGGCATATACGACCGTATATTTTGATTGCGTTGACTTAGAAGTTTGTTTTTTGTATATCACAGTGACATTGAGCGCACATTGGCGCGGTTCTCCTTAAACACCACTGTGGTGGTTAAGACGCGTCACGGGAAAACTGTTGCCATTTCTGTGCAGTGGTGTCTTTATAATTTCCCACTTCTACGTCCAACGATGATTTCACCGTCGAGTAATCCTCGAAAAGCGGGACTGAACCTGACACGTGCAGGACATTCGATTATGGGCTGAAAATTGGGACGTCTGGCAACGCAGTCACAAATAACATACAATTAGGGTTTCACAGTTTCACTGCTCCCATCAATAAATATCATATATACCGACACCAACTTTTTTGACCTCAACGACACTGAGGTCAAACAATAAAAACCTATACGCGAGATAGGGACAAAAATACGCTTAGTCCTGCTCACACATATACGTTTTGACATATACGTATCTTAACCGTCTACCTGTAATTCTCCGTCTACGGTGCAATGCAATACAAATTTTAAAATTGGAATATCAAATATAAAAGAATATTTAAATCAAAAGCACTAAGGAGTATTGATTTCAACTTCGATGCAAATCACCCCTAAAATAAATTTCTATCCTTTTTTAAACCCGTTAGGCGATGAGTTCCAATAAAATATGAAACACGACTTCCATCAATTCTGTTAAAGAATGTTTATGCAAAATTTGAAGTAGATCGGACCAAGGAATCACGTTGTCCCATACAAACTTTGCCCCCATTTTTCACCCCCTTAGGGGTAGAATTTCGGAAAATCCCTTCTTATCGGATGCCTACGTCATACAAAGAACACACCCTCCAAGTTTCAGGTCTCTACGATCAGCGGTTTAGGCTGTGCGTTGATTGTCAGTCAGTCATTCAGGACAAAGCATTTTATATGTATAGATAACAGAACCTTCCCTTAAAATTTGTCAAATGTTTTCGATTTCACCCTGTAGATGAGTTTTTCCAGTGGGCACAAATTATCTCATGTATCAAAATCAAAATTGTATTGCAAATTAATATAGTAATTTTATATAAACGGCAGGAATTCCATTTTTAAAAAGTATATAATTATTTACTATAAGTAAATAAGTTATTTTCCCTCACTTTCTGTAAATGACGTTCCGTTTCAAATGATGTTTAGCTACCGAATCCTTTTTATAAGTACTTACTTTTGCCAGTGTTGAGTTATATTATATTACAAGTTATAATAGTATCTTCGCCGAGTGTAGTGCGCTAATTGATTGTGTGGTCTTCGGTGACGATTGAATAAAGTTTACTTAAGTGTTTCACAAAATTACTTTGGAACCAGGAATTTGATTACAAAAATAAAACAATGATAACTTGATAAGTGATGTTTCTGAAAAACCAAATTTGACTTTGATGCAACTTGGTACAGGAGTCCATAATATATTCATGAGCATTGAGCATTGTCCTTTAAAATACTAGGAGTGGCGAAAAATGCTCAAAAAGGAATCTCGGGGCCGTTTTAGACAAAACCAGCAGTAAATTTTTAAAGAAAAAATCTGTCCAGGATAATTTTAACCGGGAAATGAATCCGATGATTTCTAAAAAGTTAAGATCAATTAGTCAATAAAAAAAAAAAGTCAATTAATATTCAAATAATTATCATACTTAACACCAATGCCAGTAATACGCCGCCAATGCATATCCCCCTTCTAAACTTACATAACTCATTAAATTTCTACATTAATGATGGCCATTTCTTTAGTTACTCCAACAAAGCTGTGTTTCACTTCCCCCTACTAGTCACGTATTCGTCACGCACATCCCCGCGGGCTTAATTAACAAGTCACTTTGAAACTTCGACAACTTGTTGAAGTTTGATTACATGCTTGTCGTGATCAATTTACTAAAGATTTATGGAGGCGTCTTGTCTTGGAGTAAATACACTTACTTTACTAATAGAATTATTAATTTATAATAATTAATAAATATCTTTTAAATCTGCCTGGGACATTCTTAAATAAAACAATTTAAAAAAACTTTAACAGAGTTCAAAGTACACTAAAAAGTATTCCTGACCTGATGACAATGGGACCAAACGGGAAGTAAACCTTTCCAAACAAAAAAAAGAATTTTCCAAATCGGTTAATAAATGACGGAGTTATGAGGTAACAAACATAAAAAAAAACATACAATCGAATTGAGAACCTCCTCCTTTTTTTTAAGTCAGTTAAAAATGAATTCATTCTGTTTATATTTGAAACTAACTGTCCCCACAATAATAGTCAATAAATTCATCAAAATCAGTCAATTTGTTCTCGAGATACTTATCATCAAAAAAGTTGTTCCATTCAAAATGTATGGGAAAGATAATTTTCTTTACAATATTTTTTTTTCGTTCGATTTTCTGTTCGTTCTGTTCGTGAATTATAAATGGTGTAACTAATGCAATGCAAATATCATTGCATTAGCTTTTCACCCTTTATAAATTGAATTTTGAAAAGCCTTGCCTTGATACCTACCTATTATCCTAATCCTAACTAATATTATAAATGCGAAAGTAACTCTGTCTGTCTGTCTGTTACGCTTTCCCGCTTAAACCGCTGAACCGATCGCGATGAAATTTGGCATGCATATAGCCTATGGTATGGAGAAGGACATAGGCTACTTTTTATCCCGGGAACGCGGGTGAAACCGCGCGGGTCAGCTAGTTGAAAATAATTAAATTGTAATTAGTATTGTTTTTTTTCCAACAATTTGTTCACAAAATCTAATATTTGTTCAAAAATATGTCTAATAATTTAACACATGTTTTAGCAAATAAATTTATATTATGAATGACGATCATAAAACTCGCATGAATGAAGAGGATACTTAGCATATTCTCAATACCCGCCGTTTTATGACTAACTATAAAATGACAAGTGGGTTCTAGATGCTAGATGTTCATTTTTCGGTCTTTAGACGCAGTCGTAACAATTTAACTGCAATCATTATTATATTTTCTTTATAAAACCAAGTAAACTGTCGGACTGTTGGTAAGTGAGTACCGTAGCCAACTATTTCTCACGTTGCCGACCCTCTACACACCCAAGGGAGCCCACATACGGGCAACTTTTTGTAGCTCATGTGCAGTTCAATGTAGTGTAGTTTTTGTAGCCAAGATTATCGCGGCTACAAATACCTAATATTATGGTGTTTAATCACGCCGGGTACAGGATTCACCCTTTGGCCGTTGATTTGCGCTGATCTCGCGGGAATCGTTGGAAAATTAAGGACTTATAGCTCTACAACATACTCACGATGCGGAGACGTTTGCACTGCACTTACACCGATGTTAATATGTAGTGTAATGTTGTGAAATTGTGTTACTGTATGTTTATCTGTGTTTAGAAAGGTGGTGTTTGGCGATTATTTGTCATGAATTTAAATAAAATTATATTATAAGGCGCGGGATAATAGCGGGTCAAGTTCAAGAACGAAGCGAAAAAGTGAGAAAAGAAAAAAACAAAAGAATATCATAAAGAAAAAACGTGAATATTAAATTCGTTCCAATTAAAAATAAAATTAAACAGCCAGCGCCATCTATTAAAACTGCTTGAATGTCGCGACTAGTCTTTATGAGCAACTTTCCGTAGCTCGTATGCTTTTCACTGCTGAACTCTGAATGTTCTATATTCGGCGACAAAATAATCGCTCGTGTGTGGGCTCGCTTATTGAAAAGGGGTTTGAACATGGTTTGAAGCAGAGTCGTGAGAAGTCGCTGTGCTAGCAGTGGAAAGGACAGTAACCTTTGGTACTGCACCGCTAGTCATCACACACTGCCAGCACAGTGTCAACTCAAGCCTCAAGCAGCTCTGGCGACCTTACATTTAAAATAATTTCAAATGTAGCACGTGCCCAGAAAATGCCTGTTGACTCTTGTTTGTCTTGAAGACACAAGTCAAAAAGGATTTCCTTAATTTTCAAACCAGTGTCTTACCATATTTTTATGGTATTAGATACCTTTTAATTTCAATATAAAATTTAAAGAAGTTCCTGAAAAAACCTATCTTGACAGACGGACAGACGACAAAATGGTATAAGAATTCCGATTTTTATGCGGTACGGAACACTAAAGAATATTTGAAAGTCATAAAAATACCTAATGCCTATAGCTGACTCTAAAGGTGGATACTGACCGGTGTTAGCGCACGTTCGCACGAACGATTTTAACTCGCGTTATTTTCAACGTTATGAATAGAACGTATGACTTCTCCTATACGTGTTCACACGCTGACGTTTTTTTACGTCTGAATTTTCGTACATTCTAGTAAAAAACGTCGTGCTCAACGTTTTTTTTATCTCCCGTGCGAACGAAGGCTTACGGAGCATTCGCAGCGACCATGCTAAAATCTGTGTGACACGCTCGTTGTTAGCGCCTTGTTTCCCCGCTCGCTGTGTAACACGTTACGTTACGCCCCTTAACGCCGGTCAGTACCCACCTTTACATATCTCTGTTCTTTACCACCTTTAATTAAAACTGATATAAAATATCACAAACGTTTCAATTTCGTACGTGCGTTCCGTGCTTACACTCATTACAATGGGATAATGAATTCCAGGAGGGATTTCATTATATGATCCGAAGAATTTCGCGGTGTTTTTTATTACCCTAGTCTTCTGGTGTAAAATAATATTATTAAATAACGCCGCGTCTCATCGTGGCCGCCCGTTGCGCTGATGAAATTATACCAGACTTTGTGAGGACAGTAATTTAGTGGGCTAATGAAAAATATATTTATTCTTTTGCCCTCTTTACTCTAACAATAGACAAGTTAATTTGTCTCGAGAATAACTTGATAAGAGGAATTAAGTAAGTTAACTGAGATGAGATATAAGTAGTTTACGCAAGAAAACATAGTTGTAAGTTATTCTTTGTTAACAGCTTTCTTCTTAGTTTTAAGTTTGGCAACCAAATCCAAATTAAGACTTATTTCTGCCAGTGTCGAGTTATATTATAATAAGGCGCGTCGTGAATCTTCGTTCGCACAGAAAAGAAAGTATGGCGCCCGAAGATTAACGAAAGAATGCTTAAAACTTACAATCAACCTTCGATCACTACTATAAGGTTCATAATACACTGCAGCTGTTAGTTCCGTCTCACTCGCAAGTCACGCCCCTCCGCACGGCGCGCGCTAACATGGCGGCAGCTGCCGACCAATAGTGGATCCCGCACTTTGAAAATATATCTTTTGCGCAGGTACATCGGTAAGCCATATTAATTGGGTATGTTTATGAAGTTAGGGCTTTTAGAGTTAGAGCGTGTAGAGTTATAAGCTTGGCTCTACATGAGATCTGATAACTTTTTGACAGTGCGAGCCATATGGTTTCGTCTTGGCAACATTTTACATGAAAATAGCTGCGATCTTATTTCATAATTACTTGTAATTTTTATTCGATTATGCTTTCGATAAAAACAAAACGATGTAACAATCAAGATCTATTCGGTTCAATAAGAGAACATTTGATTTTCAAAAGGTGAACTGTAAAGCTATGTCCACATATTCATGATGACACAATGGTCTAGTGACCTAATTCTCAATCATAGACGTATTTGATCCCATGTTGACATAAAGTCAGTTTGAGATTATTCCCGACATGGCTTTGATATGGAATTAACACGCTCAAGTAATTGGGTTTCATTATGAATACCAATTTATTTATAATAGGCCGAATTTATTAAGCAAGGTTTAAAAAGACTTTAAAAGTCACTCGATATTATAAAAAAATATTTTGATCTGATTTTCAATGGTTTTCAGTCAGTAAATAAGCATACGGGCATAAGAAAGTTTATTTTTATATCAAGTCGACTTGCAAGCATCCTGATGGTAAGTGGTCGCATCCGCCAATAGACATTTGCAATTCAAGATCGATAACACATTGTCCATTATGTTACCGACTTTGAAGATTGTGCCGATATTGATGAAATATTACACGCAGGTAGATCATAATCTGGAACCACATTACATTTTTATAACGGGAATAATTATGTCCCTTGGGAACGAGGTAAAAAAAGGCCAATCTAGTAGATTTATAAATTGGTAAGAAGTCCTTGAGTTCTACTTTTCATTGATATAATTGTTACAAAGTGAGCCTAAAGGAAATCGACAACGACGAAAAAATAAAATTATGAACAGAATTAAATAATAATTTATAACAATTTTTGTAACTTGCTAGTGCAACGGTACATGCCCAACTCTATTTAAATAAATTGATTTCAAAACTGACGAACCTTTTTATTCTGCGCTGTAAACATCCACATTAATACGCATTTTTCATTAATTAGAAGTAAACTAGAAGCAAATATGAAAGTCTTGAATTTCTAATACGCGCAAGCGAAAAATAAATAAGATATTAGTATATTTATTTTTCTGAATTCCCTTATAAGCTTTTCTAGATCTATCAGTTTTACGTAAAAGTAAGTAGATAAGGTTCAATTTCGTCTCGATTTTAAACTTATTAATAAAACAGAGAAAGTCACCTGCCATTTTATTTGCCATGTCTCATGTGGAGCGAGCTTTACAGCGCAGATTTTCAAAATAAGAACGAAGGCATGGGCGACGCCGAGCGTTCAGTCCGAATACAGCTTGCGTCCAATACGTACGGCATTCCCGCTACCAACACTCCACAAGTATACGACAAACTTGGCTGGAAACAACGGCTGGCTAAAAAAGAAAACAATTTGAAAATAAATAGAATTCGTCTATTGTATTTCGAACTGGCCTTTAAGAACATTATTTTTATAAAATAGAATAAGGTCGATTTGAATTTTTTAAAGTGCGAACTAATTTTGACAACTTTTTAGTTAATTTAACATTATTTTTAGTTGAAATAAACTGGGTAGTTGCAAATAAAACTAAATATAAAGTATCTGTGTTAGTTATACAAGTGTTACGCTGGCGTCAACAAGTTGCTTCATAGAAGGTGAGTTTTTTATTGTTACTATTAGTGTCGTATTAGTGATAACATTAAATCGAATAAATATTATTTTCATCAAACAATTGATAATTCTGGATCTGATTCTAGACCTAATGAAGATAGACAAAACACATTTTTTAAAAAGCTATCTATTAAAATTACCAAACTTTAACACTTTTATTTTTGTTTTCCTAATCACCACTTCGTAAGCACCGTACTGTTTGAGTCTAGTACTACTTCAAGTTTTATTACCATTTTACCAATAAATCGCGTCCATAAATAATTTAAGGACGCCGCAACTTGTTGGTTCCAAAAGGAGAATTGTAATTATTTTAGCTTCCGACATTTATGACTAAGAACATTTATATTAAATATTTAATATGACAGTAGCAGTTTCCCAGGGTTTTACCCGCGTTTCCAAGACAAGAGGTAACCTTCGTCTTTCTCCATACCATAGAGTATCTGCGTGCCAAATTTCACCGCGATCGGCTAAGAGGCTTTTTTTTACTGTTTATGGGCCCTGTGTTTGACCGCAATCTCACCATGGTAAGTGATGATGCGGCCGAAGGTGGTGAGCACACAAAGCCTAGAAGGAACTGGCTCTCAAGTGCAGCTATCGGAACACACCGAAAGGTGCTTGGCGAGGTTTAGTCGTGAAGATGTAACAAGCAGACAGACTAATTACTTTCGCATTATTTCTTATTCTGCACTTACGGACAAGTTTTGTTGTTGATTAGGTAGTCGTAGCATTAGCACAGAGTTAATAATATACTACGTACAAGCATTAGTAAAATTGGGTTTTAATCATCAGATTTTACCACTTCACGTTTTTTTTCAACTATGCCCATGTCCTTTTCCATACCAAAGGCTATCTGCATGCCAAATTTCATCATGATTGGTTCAGATGATTAGAAGTGAAAGCATAAAGCCGGCTATTCACTATGGGATATAATATACTTCATACAATTTATCGAAAATATATTTATAGTTTGGGATGTAATATATGTATATTTTAGCATAATGTATGACGAGCGATAAAATATTATATCTCAAGATGTAATTTGTATTATATTATATCCCATAGTGAAAAGCTGGCTTAACAAACAATCTCACATTCGCATTAATAATATTAGTTAGGATAATATATAGTATGGATAGTTAGGATTACTGAATTTTAGTACAATTCAATTATTATAGAGTACAAGCTGTTTCCCGCGGTTTCACCTGGGTTCCCGGGTTAAAAAGTAGCCCATGTTCTTCTCCATAGCATAAGCTATCTGCATGCCAAAGAAGGTTGGCAACTTTGGACCCAAAAATTAACAAGGCACCGTTCACGTACAAGTTTATATAAATTATAATGAAAAGTTTACAAGATCTTTATATAAACAATATTGAGGCGCTAAAAGCTGGGAATCAAAAGTTGTGAAAATTAAGACATCGTGCACTTACAAAACGCAACGAGCATGACGTGCCGTCAAATAAAATCTTTCACTCCCAAGTAGAGTTGAAAACTAACGACAATTTATTTATTTTTACTTATCTATAGAAGGTACTATCGATTATGTGAGAAATTGCGATGTTACAATACTATTACAATAATAATTTAACATAGTTTTTAGACTAAAACTTTTTAACCGGCTTCAAAAAAAGGAGGAGGTTCTCAATTCGAATGTATTTTTTATTTTATGTTTGTTACCTCATAACTCCGTCATGTATTAAGCGATTTTGAAAAAAATTATTTGAAAGGGTACCCTTCCCGTTTGGTCCCATTGTCATCAGATCAGGATTTGATTACTTCTTAGTGTACTTTGAAGTCGGTTTAAGTTTTTTGTAAAACAGTCCAATTATTAGCATATTACCTTCTACCGATTCACGCAAAACAAATTATTCACAGTTGCATATGCTTGCTGGCTACGTTAACTAATAAATAAATAATAATACTACTTATACTACATGGTTTAATTAAATCTCGAGGATGTAACAACGAAGAATAATTATTGATACTATTGATCAAGGTCCGGTAGTATCGATATTTTCACGATTGGTTTAACACTAGTGTCAAATGTCAATTCATTAAGTCCATCGTTCGTATTCAACGGCTAACATATTTTTTTATAGGATAATGGACGACCCGGCTCTACCTGTTTGTACCGACTATTCAGCATACCAACTTAGATGCATTTGATTTACCTATGGATAATGTTATATTTTGTACCTCATATCTTTTTTCTGCCAGCTTTTACAACATACTTTCCATTTGCTGTTTAGTTACTTTTAAACGCTCTACAATGATTAATAAGTTTCAGTATGAACCCCCAGTAGGGGTACCCCCTATCAATGGGGCCCGAGTAACATGTTATCTTGCCTTTGTTCTTTCATCGTGATCTGTTAAGGTGTGAAAGCGTAAAATACAAACAAATTACTTACTTTCGCATTTATAATTAGTAAGGATTGTGGTGTAAATAATGAAGTATAATGTACGCAAAAACAAATAAACCTATATTAAGTAGTTAATAATAATAAAAATAACCTATAAGATAATAATCCATTAAAAGAAGCATAAAGATTTTATTGATTTAAGAACTTCGTGAAGAAGTGTTAGTGAAGCC
Organism: Polyploca ridens; assembly: GCA_951394255.1. NCBI lineage: Eukaryota > Metazoa > Arthropoda > Insecta > Lepidoptera > Drepanidae > Polyploca > Polyploca ridens. The sequence goes on along the minus strand of OX596256.1, from coordinate 13,260,801 downwards.
AACCAAAGCAGTTACAAAATTCAAAAGTCGTGGTAACTTTTATTTTGCTACTTAGACCAAAAGGCAAGTCTAAAAATAATACTTAAGAAATTGTACTGCTTCTGGAAAATTTAAACTATGTGTTCAATTTATATTTTTTTTAAAGATATATTCAAGTTCTGTATAGGTCGGTTAACTAAAGATGTACACAGTACTCACACATGTGGACTTACAAGATACAGTATATTTTGTTACTTGTTATGTTTTATTGCTTCTAATCATTTATTATTGGTAATTTTTTTTTAAATAAAAAATTAAATAAATTAAACGACATATAAACTGTGCTTAATTTATTATTGTGAACAAACAACCTACTATGTCGTGCTCAGGCAGGTACTCGTCACTCAACGCATCTCACACACACTCACACACACACACACACCCCCACACACCCACATGATGCGACGACCGTTTACTTTATTAGTTTGTAGTTTCTTTTATAGTTTCCTACCCACCAATAATTTTGTTAAATAATTTTAAGTTACAAAGTAGATATTCATTATTGGCAAATGTATTAGTAATATAAGTTTCTATTTTTTTTATAATTTTTTGTTAAATGCTGTGTAATATCATGTTAAATAAATAAATAAAATAATCAGTCAGTCAATTCTAATGAACAGAAACAAAAGCAAAACGATAACTGTCTCCTTCATACTCATAAGCTAATCCGTGCGCGAGAAAGACGGATAGACTTCACAATGCACATGCAATGCGACGTCACGCCGCGCGCTTATTTACAGACACTACACAAGCGCAACGTGTAAATTGAACGTGCCAGCTTTTGTTAAACGGCCTATACTAACTGCCAAATACCCTAACCTGCCAATAAAGACTTAAAATTAAACTTTAGTATCCTCTCTAAAGGATAATTTCACAATTCGCACTAATGAAAATATAAAAAATATTTTAAAGTAATAAGTGGGTACTTAGAAATAAAGAGGAGAAGAATTTAATAAAGCATGGCTAAGTTATTAACGCAAAACAAAAGAGCAACGCCCTAATTGGATGTATATAAAGTATTTTTGGGAACTAGACTTATAGAATTTTCGATAGCACATAATGTTTCAGTGATATTTTCAACAATTGAAACCTACTTGTACAGTTCAAAGGAAATATTATTTCAATAATAATTTCAACGAATGAAACCTACGAGTACAACCTACAAGGAAAAAGAAAATAAAAGAAATATTCAAAAGAAAATACAATATCCGTTTTCGGAAAATCTTTGGTTCCACATTCATAATAATAGATTTAATTTCCGGTGTTCGGGTTTTCTGACTAATAAATTTGACTCCATCAAAGATTGAAGTAAATAATCATTTTGAGGCCAGATTGACCCTCGTCATTACTCTTTTAAGGGTGTATCTGACATCAAACGACAACCATTTTAAAACAACGTGTTCAAGGGTGAATCTGACTCGCACACTTAAGGTCTGCTATCTCTAATACCTACAAGAAGTTGCAAACAAACGGACGCAGCATTATATGTGATTTGCTTTATCCGGATCCGGATTCCAAAAAAGGCCCATTTCGCTGAATGATTATAATTTCTCTGAAGTAGGTAACTGGCCTTCATACCCTCGCAATTTCTACGGTTCATTGTTATCAACACTTCAATAGTTCTCGATGTTCATTTCAAACAATGTTCAGTGAAGTGTTTCACATTTCATTCTGAATCAACCCATGACATTGATTGATGTAATCCACTCATTCTCCGATTTCGTTATCGACACCAGATATGAAAACCAGGTCATTGTTTGTTGTGACTATTGATGTCCAATGATTTCAATAAAGGGCGATGTTCAGAATGAACTCCATACGTTCGTTGAACTATCTAATATTTTTATAAGTGGTGTCTGCTGACCCTTCATGTTACCAGTTATCGTATATGTAATTACACAGTACAGGTACAGTAGTCTTATCAGTTTTTGATTTGGAGGTCAGGGAAAGAGGTTTGAATAGTATTATTTTCAATATTTTACTTCTTAAATTATTGTGAGCTAATCTGAAATCTACTAGGTATCTAAATGATATACTAACTTTTATTCAATAGAAAGTAGCGGTTTACGCAAGTTTTACGCAGCATTAGTTACAAAATATCTACGCCAATGTTCAATTTACCCTCGATACTCATCAGGTAATTCATTCCAATTGTTGGAATATCATGGGAATCGTTAAGAAAAGTTCCGAAAGCCCCACAGCGTGATTTCTTTTTCACAAGCTAACTAATTTTGCCGTCTGGCAATATTTGGATAGTAGCTATAAAGTGGGGGGATGGAATGGGCTAATGCCTCTTCTAATTCTAACTGATAAGCATATCTTCATGCCAGTTTATGATACTATCCATGTTGAATAAACATACCCTTAATTTCATTTGGTGGGAGGTCAACCCGGATTTGCGTGGTAACCATAAAATATAAGCGTCATTGCTCATCGCCTAACGGTTTGGGCGGTGCCACCTGCTTAGTATTTCCCTATTACGTACCTATACATATATATGTATAGTATGGGACGTATATAAAACTTAATGCCGATAGGAAACCTCTTACCTCTGAGAAGATCGTAATATTAAGTAGAAGAGGGAACCTATATTAAGAGTGTGTATAAAGCAAAATAACAATCTTAGAATTGAAATTTACCCAAGTAAATAGTATTTAAATGAAAAAATATTTTTATATGGGTATTTTCATTATATACGCGAGGGTTCTATCTGAGCAAAAACATAATGGAATGAAATTTCCTCGATAGAAAAAAATCACAAAGCTACCTCTAATAATAATGAATTTTCGGTTTTATTCGTTAATGGTGTATCTAATTAAGATAAAAATTCGATAAATAATAGCAGTAACATATGACCTAGGGCTGCTACTAACGATTTTTAAAATATTCTATACTTTACGAGTTATTTAGATAAAAAGCGCTTAGTTCATTTTTGTTCCGCGAAACACGCTATCTCCATCTCATCTCCACGCGAAGATTAGACATAAGTTTGTTTCATCCGACATTGCCATATTTTTCTGGCTTGGACTCTTAAGCTGGCCTTTTAAGAGGAAAGGATGGCTGCAAGAAATTTGATAAATAGGTTTTTAACACACCTATTGCTGTCGCGCTGTGCCCTAGCTATCCCGCCCGAGGGCGATAGAGACAGCTATAGCTTGGACCGATTATACCTATTTAAATTAGACGAAATTGCTATATCGTAATCCCCGGTTTCCTCCTCCAAAACTGGATCGATTTAAAAAAAAAACAAGAATCATAATAAGAAGGGCTTTAGCTATGTCTGTCGGTTTTCCTTTTTTTTAATTATATTCGTCAAATTTGTTCGCTGGACGTCTGATAAGAGCGTTCAAAATGGAAGGTTTCTGGGATTTTAGAAGGCACCTAATTCTTATAAAAATTAATTTATGGAGAAAAACACAACCGAGGGACATACAGTGGTACCTACAGATTGCATGGTAAAATAATCATTGCTCTAATGTCATTATCCAGAGAGGAAACTGAGGATTACGTTTGTATGGAAAAAACGCCACCAGCGTTTCATCTTAAGCGTTATAGTGGTGTAACTTTCAGAGGAGATTTACTCATGATATTAATGCCGGCTTTTCACTATAGGAAATAATATAATATAAATTACATCTTGAGATATAATATTTTATCGCTCGTCATACATTTTTGTATATTACATCCCAAACTATAAAAATTGTTTCGACAAAATATATGACTAGCGATAAAATATTATATCTCAAGATGTAATTTATATTATATTATATCCCATAGTGAAAAGCCGGCTAAAGCGTTGTTATAGAGTCCCGTAGACGAATTTAATTTGGTAACCAATGTCATCTTCTCGAAACCTAAGTTAACGGACCCAAATTCTTGTTAAAGAAGTTTTTCTTTTGGAACACGAACGATATTATAAGAGATCTGCGCTCGATCAAATTGTGAGAAAAAAACACTACACTGAAAAAAAATGGACTACAAGTGACTACAAAATTTTACTTAACAGTAACACAACATTTGACGATCAATAACCTAAACAGAGTGACTTGCGAACTAAACTTACCAGTAACAAAACTAGTTTTTGTTCGTTACTAAATTATTTGATTAAATGTAACTAAAGTTAGTTTCCCGACAACTAAAGTCAGTTTCCCGACAACAAAACGTCAACTTACATAACTAGTTACAACAAATATGTACAAAATACAATCTATATATAGAAAATTTCCTCAAGCCTGCCGCTGCTTCCGATTAACGGCAGGGTTCCCAGAAGGCTGGCAGCGTTTCCTCTTTAGATAGCCAATAGTTTTTCCCATAACTAGTTTTGTAGATCTTTTTTTTCAGTGTATTTCGGAGTTGCCTAATGCTATTCATCATGACAAATCCAAGTGAGGTTTATGCAAATAACACAAAAATATTCACCTATAATGTAATGTCTTAGATAAAAATAAATAGCCTACGGAGTCTCTTTTAGTGGTAAACAACAGTGTTGAACGTAGGCTCTAATTTAACATTCCGTAACGTCGCAGATAGTGGAGTAATCCCGTAATACTGGTGATCTCACGATAAGATATCAACTTGTTTAGGATTTAGCGATATTTAGTGGCAATGGCTCTCTTGGAAAACATCGTCTTGTAACCTCTTACGTTGTAACTACGCATGTTATGTTATTTAAAATTATATTCTGCTTTGTTTTTGTATAAATAAGTATCAGATCACCATATTTTCTTGGTGATGTAAATATTTCAAGGCGATGATAGCTCAGTGGTATTGACGTCGGATACCGAGATGAAGGTCCCGGGTTCGAATCCTACACTGAGCTTGAGCTTTCGGTGAAGGAAAACATCGTGAGGAAACCATAGCACGGTGGTAGGGTACTTTGTAGTACCCGCCTGGCTGGCTACCACCCTCAAGTTGAAAATCTGTCGCCAAGCACCTTTCGGTGTGTTCCGATAGCTGCACTTGAGAGCCAGTTCCTTCTAGGCTTTGTGTGCTTACCACCTTCGGCCGCATCGTGACTTACCATGGTGAGATTGCGGTATAAACACTAAAAAAAAAAAAAATAGTGAGACATCCGACAGCTTCAAAGCGTACGTTACGAACTGCGCCAGATGATGAGTTTTGATGAGTTGCATCGTCGCGTTTGTTACGCATTTATTTTCCATGTTGAAGCTGTTATTACTACGTATAGAGAAGACACCACACATCACAACTATGTTCCGTTCAAGTGCGTTCAAGTGCGTTCAAGTGAGGCGAACGATGAACGAAACGCGTAAGCGCCGTGAAAATTACGGTGTTTTCGAGAAAAATACTCCTTTAGGTTCTGATAGCGCTACGAGTGTCTACTGTCTGCTCAGACGACTAATTATTGTTTCAGCGCTAAAGAGAACTTTAGTTGACTCTAAAAAAAGATATGTGCAATAAAAGTAGGGTCGGCAACGCGCGAGTGATACCCCTGCTGTTGCATGTGTCCATAGGCTACGGTAACCGCTTACCATCAGGCGGGCCGTAAGCTTGTTTGCCACCTTAGTTGTATAAAAATGAAAAAAAAAAACAATTGAAAATATTTCGCTGTCGTATTTTTCGACAAATTATTAAAAATATTCAATTGTAGAATCCTTTTTGATATAAAAAGTAGTTTAGCAACTTCATTACTTTTTTAATAACAGCAGTGATATCAAATACTCAGATTTCATTTGAAAAAAAAAATTGCTTTGAACTATTTGAAAGACTTTTGATCAGATGAGTTATTTTACAATTTACAAAAATAAATGAATCTCTTATAAAGCGATTTAGGTACATGATAAAAGATCAAGCAGATCAAACAGTGTCTCAACCTTTTATTTAATCTTTACATAGAAATATATTTTTACGCATTCAATACAATGATAAAGAATACGCAACCTTTTGACATTTTGGATTTATTATTTAATCAGTTTTTATCTCGCCTGTTCAGCAACGTGCCTATTCGATTCCCTCAATATAAAAATACTTATCCAGATATTTTTTCTACGTCTGATTTTCATGTTTGAATAAGAGACAAGGGTTAAATATTAGTTCAAAGCATGGAGATGAAATAAATCAATGATTATTCTATTTATTTTTCGAGGTAAATATCTCCATATATTTGTTAGTTAAATGAATAATAACATGAAGTATGATTACTTTCCTTTGGATATGTTAGAAAAGATGCATGAATAAATTGTGTGTATCTAGTATTTTCCCTTTAGTTTTATTTTTAAACTTTTAACTGTCTACCTATAACAGTTCAAGAGATACAATGCAATGACAGTCAGGTGGACAGCGGAGGCCCTTTGGGTAGGGAACCCTAAAAAAAGTACGTAATATTTATTTTTGTGAGACACTACAGAAAAATCATTTTTGTGTATCGAGTATGTAATACAATATTCTTATACTTTCTACGCCACAACTCACTTCAAAACTAAGCTAATAAAAAGTCTAACATAATAAAAGACTCCGCAAATCAGTGACCCTAATGATTGCTCCTTTCAGACTAGAATTATACAGGAAATGAGTGAAGAAAAACAAGATTCACGCCAAACAAACATGAAGGGAGAGAAAAACTTATACCTATATTAAGGACGTAGAATTTTACTTCACAACTTTTTCGGGTGAATACCATACAAAAACTTCTGTCCATTTTGACACAGAAACATTACGTGTAAATATTTGAATTTCGAATGAAAACAAAATTTCGGTACGTCGGTATTTACCAGACAGACGAAAAACATTCTATCTAATAAATATTGTGCATAAAAACATATTTTTATATGCGCTTGAACTTTTAAAGAAAAACACGTGAATTTATTTTATCCGATAAATAAAATATAAACAAGTGTTTCCACTTTCAGCTGAACGTTAAAAATAGGCCTAGGTGCTCTTGAAATAAATATGGTTTGTTTTTCTTTCGCCAATGAGAATAAATGGCCACTTTTGAAAAAAGATGTGGTAGGAACGACAAAATAATAATATGATATAACTACGAGCACTTTGCTGGTTTTATGTATGTAACATAGGCTTGTTTTGACCACAGTCTCGCTTAATGATATGAAAGTGATAAGTAAACGAAGTTTAGTAGGGAATTAATTTTAAGGCGATGATAGCTCAGTGGTATTGACGTCGGATACCGAGACGAAGGTCCCGGGTTCGAATCCTACAATGAGCTTGAGCTTTCGGTGAAGGAAAACATCGTGAGGAAACCATAGCACGGTGGTAGGGTACTTTGTTAGTACCCATCTGGCTGGCTACCACCCTCAAGTTGAAAATCTGTCGCCAAGCATCTACCGGTGTGTTCCGACAGCTGCGCTTGAGAGCCAGTTCCTTCTAGGCTTTGTGTGCTTACCACCATCGGCCACATCATCACTTACCATGGTGAGATTGTGGTTAAACACAGGCTTATACACAGTAAAAAAAAATGGCTTTTAAGTGCAGCTGCTGGAATACACAGTTAGGGTTGGTGACAGATTTGTAACTTGCGGTTAGTAATAGACAGTCGGTCACTAAAATTACAAAAAAAGTTGCTTCAACTATTGAACTATTATTACTACATATAGAGAAGCTATCTAAGCAATGGTTATGTTCGACTTCAAAAAAAGGAGATTCGACACGTATGTATGTAATATTATTGGAACTGCAATATATTCACATATGATAATCTATTAGGGCTTCCAAACAAATATACAAAATTTCATAGGATGTTTGTATGTATGTATGGCAGGGCTCTATTTTAGGCCCTTTTCTATTTTTAATTTATATTAATGATCTTCCTTTTTATGTCAAAAATACCTGTGGAATTGTACTGTTTGCTGACGATACCTCACTGATTTTTAGTGTTGATAGACTGAAATCTAATTTTGACGATGTAAACGGTGCATTATCTCGGGTATTAAATTGGTTTACTGTAAATAATCTAGTTTTAAATGCAAAGAAAACTAAATGTATTAAATTTGCGCTACCAAATGTTAAAAAAGTAGGCTGTAATTTAATGATAAATAATGAACCTTTAGGTCTTGTTGAATCATCAGTGTTCTTAGGGATTACTTTAGACTCGAAACTTCAATGGGGCAACCAAATATCATGTCTTTCGGGAAAGCTCAGTTCAACTGCTTATGCAGTTAGAAAGATTAGACAGCTAACAGGCGTAGACACAGCTCGATTAGTTTATTTTAGTTATTTTCATAGTGTTATGTCCTATGGGATTTTACTTTGGGGTAAAGCTGCTGATATAGAAACCATTTTTATTTTGCAAAAAAAAGCAGTGCGAGCTATTTATAATATGAGTTCTCGAGCTTCCCTCAGAGATAAGTTTAAAAATATAGGTATCCTTACAGTAGCATCGCAGTATATTTATGCAAACATATTATTTGTACATCAGAATATTAATCTTTTTGTAAAAAAAGTGACGCGCACTCTTTTAATACTAGAAATAAGCATAAACTTTTGACCTCTTCTTATAGACTCCAAAAAGTGCAAGGTTCATTTTTAGGACTGAGTGTACAATTTTATAATAAGATCCCTAATGAAATTTTAAATTTACCGTCACTAAAGTTTAAGGAACGTATAAAGGCCGCTTTAGTACAGAAGGCTTACTACATTATTAAAGAATATTTAAATGATAAAAATGCGTGGTTGTAGCGCTCGCTCTCGCAGGAAACATCTGATGTAATAAATTTAAGTTTGTTTTTGAAAAGAGTAATTGCTGAGTTTATTGCCGGCTCTTCTCAGCAAAATCAACCTTCCGAACCGTGCATTAGTGCATTAGAGTATTAGAGTTTGACTATTCATAAGTGCCTGTGAAGGCCTATTTGAATGAATAAATTATTTCATTCATTTCATTTCATATGTTTGTCAAAGCATATCTCCGAAGATATTAATCGGATTGTTACCCTTCTTTTTTATTAGTTTACACTTACTTCAACTTAGGAAACAGTGCAAGTTCAATTGAAATCGGTTCAGTAGTTTTCAAGATATGGACAAATATGTGTGATGGCCTGGCTTATTGATACGAGCTACGGGTGTGGTGTAAATGGAAAAACATCTCAAAACCTTGGTTAAATTCTAGTGCATTAAAGAAAAACTAAAAATAACGAAATAAAAAAGTAATTCATATATTTTTGTGTTACTTTAAAGCCGATTGAAAAAAAATAATTACTTTTTTATTGCATCTATCTTTTTATTTGATAGAAATGTTAGCTACATTTATGTTTTACTGTGAATTCTACCAATTTAATGATATATATCCTGGGACATTATTCACCCTTAGCCATTTGATCCAAAACTAAGCAGAGCTTATACTATGGAAATCTGAAATGTATACAGATCCCTACAACTACTTGTAAAGTATACATAAATAAATATTATAATTAATTGAGAACATGAAACATAAATATTAATATTTACATCCAAATCAGAACAAACATTGGTACGTGCGCACAAATATTTGTCCTGTGTGCACAGGCCTCCTTTCACAAATGAAGGTGAAAGGGAATGGGCAATACTCCACCACGCGTGCCCACTGCGGATCGGTGGAGGTAGGCTAGTGGTCAACCTACTGTTGGAATTTTTTAAGCCGCCTAGGAGGCATCCAACTAGCTTAACGACTATCACAATTAAGTGATAACTGGGACCAACGGCTTTACGTGCTTTCCGAAGCACGGAAACGCTCGTTTTGAAATACCACTAGGCGGTCACCCATCCAGGTACCGACCACGACAGGCGTGTGGACAAGTTAGAGCATAATAATATAGCCTCCATGCCAATCAGCCGGTAAAATAACTTTTTTCATCGAGAAAAAAATGTTTCTACCAGAGTCACTTGCAGGTCCAATACAAAAATTTACAGTGATTACGCATCCTAAAATAAGTTTATCTGTAGAAAACCATGGGATGATAGGATATTTTGTAGATGTACTACCTGCCGATGAGTTCAAGCACTTGTACCAGAGAGCTTCGATTCTAGGCTGTGTGTGCTTATCGCGTTGTTTATACCCTTTAAAACATAAGCACTGCCCCCTAATATCAACATGATGACCGGTTACATAAACCTGACAAAATAGCAATAAATCGAAAAAGTTAAACCTACTCTGTCATAATATCAGGCACTTTATTGTTGTAACAAAGATAAGCGGTCGTTTATCTAATCCGCTCGGATTGTGTGCGATTTGACGTCCGGTGCAATTTGTTGGATGGAGTAATGCCCTGATTTATCATATGAACTTACACTTCATATAATAATATCATTTCTAATAATACTAATTAAGCAAATGTATCTCGCTCCTCAAATGTTTTTCCAATACATCCTTGTCCAGTCATAATGCAAACAAATCAATACTTGGACATTGAGCTATTATTACTACGTATAGAGAAGCTATCATAAGCAAAGGTTATGTCCGATTTTTTTGGAGTCAACTAAAGTTTTTTTTAGCGCTGAAACAATAAATTAGAAATACAATAAATAAAATAGATACACTTACTATCAGAACGCTTTTAAGAGTATTTTTCTCACAAGCACCGTGATTTTCACGGCACTTACGCGTTTCGTTCATCGTTCTACAAAAATAAGAGTGACCGGATGGACTCACTTCAACGGAACATAGTTGTGATGTGTATGTGTGGCGTCTTCTCTATACTTAGTAATAATAGCTCAATGTATTTGGATCAGATTTTAGGAGATCGCTAAGCCACAGAGGATTGTATTATAGCTAAGCGCCGTGATCCCACAAGAAACTTGTACATACAGTAGTTATAGTGAATGGAACTGCTAAAAAACTAAATGTTTTTTTTTCTATTGTGGACGTAATTAGCTTAGACTGAAAAGTCAGTGAAGCTTCGGCTAGCAACTAAACTAGTAGACGCGAGTTCAGAATATAAATAAGTGAATGTACCAAAAAAGGTGCTGGGAGCAAGTTTCACTTCGAGGTATTTAACTTAACGTAACTTTAGGCTCTAGGGGGATGGTAACTTCATAGCTACGAGCTTCCTAAGTGCCCTCACTTACGAAGGTCAAAGCTTGTGAAGTTACCACCGGCTTGGGAGTCAGCATTCAACTGAGACAAACCATAACATTCAGCAAGGTAACATTTTTAAGGCACCGATCCCGCAGAGGGAGTTCTGTGTTTCGCGTTCACTGTTATCTATGTGATTGGTAGCGAATATTGCAGAACTCTAGAACTTTAGACTGCTTGCTGTGTACATAATAGATGATAATAGTGAATGCGGAACGCAAAACTCTAGAACTCTCTCTGTGGGATCGGCGCCTAAGATCCAGTGGATTTATTAATATATACATTTACTTATTACTCGAGGATTTTTTCTATATAGCTTGTATTTTGCACATATTTGTTGTAAATAAAGATCATAAACATATTACAGATGATGATGAAAAATAAACGTTATTTTCAAAACAAAAAATTGATTAATTTATTAAATCATGCCAAGAATATTAATAAAATGAACAAGCTCAGCATATTTTAAATAACATTTCAATTTTATTAACGACAGATAACGAACACGGTAATTGAATGAAGTCTGCCTGATTGGAGAAATCAATTTGTATACCTGCAGTTTTATACGTCCAGATAACAAAATTATGTTATTAAATTAAACGAAGAATATTTTTGTATTGCTAATGACATAGAATGTGAATTACTAATAATGTCTGTTTAATACCTAATGTAAACAAGTTTTTGTTAAAAGAATCATTTTTATACAAGCTTTTTTATTATTATGGTACTGTTTGTATGGTGTTGTTTTGTATATACTAATGTATACAAAATTTCAGCTCAATCGGACACTGGGCATGTGGGTCAAAAACTAACAATTCGATTACTGACAACGGACAGGTGAAACTAAATAAAAGCTAGTAAAAAGTTTCTGATTCAAAGCCGAAATCTTAGCTTTTAGTAGTGTCTTCGGATTTATAACGAACTAAAATTAATATTAAATTGATGATAATGATAATTATAATTATTGTGTTGCTTTCATTGTTACAGCAAATGTTTTATTCTCATTAATCTAATTAGGTTTGATAAGTAATAAATATATATTTTTCTCAGAACAATACAAATGTAGACCATAATACTACATGTTACATGTAAATAGCCCATTATTTTTACGATAAAACTCAGTGATAACACAGCACTCAGATAATTAAAGAATTAACTAAATAGGCAATACTAAACACGCAAATATACATTCATTTACAATTTACATCGAACAATAATACTGTTTAATATTATGTTTTTTATGAAGAGGCCAATCTCACCGTCATCAGAGATGATGTGGCCGAAGGTGGCAAGCATACAAAGCCTAGAAAGGCCCCACCAAGGAGGGTACTACAAAGTTAGTTAGTTTTACTACAAAGTACTCTACCACCGTGCTGTGGTTCCTTCAAGATGTTTTTCCTTTACCGAAAGCTCAAGCTCATTGTAGGATTCGAACCCGCGACTTTCGATATTCAACGTCACCTGCCACTGAGCTATCATATTTTTTTTTCAAATAAATAAAAAAATAAAAAAAATATCCTGGGACATTCCTCACACACGGTCATCTGATCCCAAACTAAGCAGAACTTGTACTATGGAAACCAGATAACTGATATAATACATATACTACTTTTTGTTTGTAAATACATACTTAATATACATAATTACACCCAGACTCAGGACATACAGACATGTACATCCACACAAATACATGTCCTGTGTGGGAATCGAACCCACGACCTGCGGCGCGTAAGGTGAACCTTAACCAACTGCGCCAACTGGCCCGTCAAAAAAATGAAATCTCATAGCTAAAAAGTAAGAAAGTATAATGCATATGTCTATAGGTTGTCATACCCATTTACCATGAGATGGATATGCCTGCTTGTCACCCTGCTTATAATAGTTGGCTCGGATAAAATGCACAGGATAAAAAAACCTGTAAAACACGCATCCGAGGTTTTTAGTTAGTTTTTCTGCACGTTTGAGTGCCTGCGTTCTACATTACAACTCAATCCTTTCATATTTGTTTGGATTTTGCATTCGCAATAGTCATTAACCATCTGTGCTGGTGTTTGTTTTCTGGTTTTATTTACATTTTTGGTTGTAGTAGAGCTTAATTTAACGGCGTACTAGTGATATGTCCCGCGTTTGCACTCACGATTCCTTCTTTTACCCTCTGAGAGGTTGAAGAGGTCGAATTTTGAAAATTGCGTGTGCAACATTTCAAATTTCTAGGCACTTTAGTTCAAGTTGTATGTGCATCCGTGAGTTAGTTATTTTCTCCTGTGTTATATATTGACTATGTATAAGATAAATTAAGACATTAACTAATGGAAATCTTAAAAAAAAAGGATTGAGACAAAATATCACCCACATGTATTCGAGGCAATTGAAGACCACAAGTGGTTTGTTGTCATCTTATATTTGAAGTTGGAGTTTTATTGTCCATATTTGACGAACATCTTTTGAGATCTTGACCCAAAATTTGGGATCACTCTGCAGATAAGGTTCAAGAATGCTGGAGATATCTGTTAGTGAATACAAAACTATTCTTAGATTAAAATCATTCGCCGATTTCGTGTTCGGGTTCGTGAATGTTGATGTCCGATATTTTTATTTTTTATTTTTTATTTATGTTCAATTCTTCCCCAAAAAAAGGCGATAATCAGTTTACATTCTCAGATTTACTAATGCTAGAGCTTCGACTAATGACACCATCTATTTATTTGGTAACCACCTACATCCACTCATATATATAAATAAATTATTAGGTATTCATTAGGATTCTCCTCACGCCTGGTCTGCATAATAATTCATGTCATCCTTTTCTTAATTTCCTATCATCTTTTCTAAATGTAGGGCAGGAGCCCCGGTTTTGGCCAGTACGGTTGTGGTATCTTATATATATTATTGAATTAAAGGCGAATTATTTTTACATAAAAAAATCCTTAACGTGGCCACAACTGGGGCTGTTGCCCTATATTTACTGCTGTTTTTTAATCAAATACCTTAGTTTACTTTTGTCTCTCTCTGTCAATCATGTCAAGTTATTAGGTATAAGTCCGTGTTTTGGTCATGTTGTGATTCATCTACTTTTACCCGATCAATTTATGAATGTAACTTTTTCTGAATCCTATATTTGTATCTTAATGTTATTTTCGCGAATTTTGTCGGATCGATTATATTCGGACGTCTGCCTTAACCCGTATCCAGTAGAGTTTTATCTTGTTGCAATCATATGAATCATTGATCTGTTCTGTTGTTCTGTTGTGATTGACATGCAATCAGTGTAGATTAGACAACCAAGCACATTTGGTATTGGCCAATCTATCCCTCGGCATCATGAGTGGGCAGTACAATGTAGTTTCTGTAATTATTGGGGTAAAAACAGATATAAATAGAGAACAAATATACATAGGGATTAAGAGAGGTAGATCGTAGCGTTTATTTGCTCAAAGAGCAGTTCGACTGGTGGAAGTACCTCCACCTACAGAATACCGCAGCCAAATAATTTTATGTTGTGTAGAGTAGAATGTGAGTATGGTAGCTAGAGCTCATTGGGGAGGGGGAGGGTCGGTAATGAGTGAGTGATGCCCCGTGTTTTGCAAGCGTCTATATGGCTACGGTAACCGCTTACCGTACCACAGGTGGGACTTGCGGTTAAAAAATAAACACTTAGATTAAGAAAACGAAATATGTACCTACCTACTTCAAAACAAAAATAAAAATGTTGTTTTACAAAAAACTTAAACCGACTTCAAAGTACACTAAGAAGTAATCAAATCCTGATCTGATGACAATGGGACCAAACGGGAAGTGTACCCTTTCAAATAAAAAAAGAATTTTCCAAATCGGTTCATAAATGACGGAGTTATGAGGTAACAAACATAAAAAAAAATTTAAAAAATACATCCGAATTGAGAACCTCCTCCTTTTTTTGAAGTCGGTTAAAATACAAAACCAAATAGGGTAATGTGTGTGGTGTGTGCATTTTTGACAAATGAATATGACATTTCATTTTGCTGCGCCGTAATTCAATTCCGTCTCAGCACTGATTTATTCAATTAATTAATACATTTTACTTCATCATGAAGCTGAGAAGGGAGCGAAAAGGCTTAAGGCGGCCAAGACTCCCAGTCTATCTCTGGGTACAGCCTAAAACTTTCTCGGCTTTGTGTGCTTATTCATTGTCAGAATGCTATACTATTCACCCCGTTATATAATTGATAGGTACGAATTGCAAAAAAATACCAATCACGAAGTAATGGAGGAACAGTCTCGATTGATATTAAATAAATGTCCTTCCCGAACAATAAATATGGTGTCAACCCCAAAAAGAACTTAGAAAAAGAAATAATTCGATACAAATTCAATTCTCCTACAATTTTGCCCGAATCAGACCGTAGTCAGCCGCTCCGCTCCGGAAATATTTTTCGCTCAATATATTTTGTTAACGTCAATAGATTGTTCGGGAAATATTAGTTTTTACGGGCGCAAAGTTTTTCACATTGAACCTTTCCAATTTTCTCCCATAACTTACTTGCTATTATTGGGGATAGCTATGAATTATTTTTGTAAAGGATAATATTATGATGTTATTGTGTATTGAGTTTTTATATTGGCTGATAGCATTTTCGATGGATCCTTATCTTTTTTGTATTAGTTATGGCTGTTGCTAGAGTCTAATTTCCTATATTAAATTTACTAACATAAAATTTCATTAGGCATAGTTACTACGTACGTCATCAGTCTATTCCAACTGCGCTATTTCTATCCCAGCAAATTACGGTGGACAATGGTAAAAATATTTCAAAGCCAGACAATATAAAGCGGAATAATATCTGGGAACGTTTAAATTAGTTATTGAAGCAGTTCTGTGCTTGACAGATTGGAAAATTGCTACACAATGGCAATTTGTATGTAATTGGTGTGCTACAGGACTATGGGTTATTGTTGGATTTAGACCAATTCTTTGTATGAGTAAGAGATAAAAATAATTCTGCTCCATTCCTTTTTTGTTCTGATTGAGGAATTCAGACACACTCGCTCAGATCAAAATCTACCGGAATTCATGTGTCAAAATGACCTATACTGTGAAACAGGTATCAACTGGATTGGAGAATCATATCAATATCATAAATATAGATCTTTTCCTGTACTGTAAATGTTCACTATTTTGTGCGAGTTGCCAGTTGACGCAGTACAGCATGGTGGTAGTGAACACTTCGAACAGCTTGATGCTGCATTGTAAGATGGAGAAGATACTGTATATAATATCGATCTATCGATATATAATATCGATATCATCACTTTGGTCATTGTATTGACTATAGCAACGACGCCCATGTTTACGCCGCTCGGAGAGGTGGTTAACGTTTGTAAAGTCCGATGGATAGTTACAAGCTAATGCAAAATCCAGTAAATGAGTATTTAAATGAGTGCAGTAGTTTGTTCGACCGCGCATTGTACCACGAGGCCCTGCAAGTCAACACGAAATTAAATGCAATATGCCTACGATATACGTAATGTATGCGTTCATCACGATTTTCAAAGTAAAACTAGTTGATCACTTCAAAGATTCCAGTACATTCATGAAGTCAACAAATCCTTCGAGATCTTTCTAGTCTCGCCTTATACACGAGGCTAGGGAATATGAACTCCAGATTGTAATACGGTTATTATACCATCTGTCTCGTGCACGAGCATAATTCCTCCAATATATTCCGTTTGCAGTGGTTGACCTGATGACCCAGGCTATCCTTACGGTCAATAAATCCCGGACATACAGTGCAAGGGTCAAAGTTCATGTACCGACTACTGTTTAATTTGGGTAACGCTCTTCATTTGATTCGATGCTCTAATTTAGAGTGCGTAAAACGTGTCGGTGCCTCGGTGGCATGTTTGAAATGCAAATGACTTGCCCTGAAATTTTGTTAGGTGTCTCGTAACCTTTGCTTTGAAAATGGGGTATCCAAATTATGTTTTGATTACGTAAATAATACTCATGGCTTCTATTTATAATTTCTTACAGATAAGCTCTATCTGGCAATTATTTTGAAGTTAGAAGAGTTTTTGTATAACATAACATAACATAAATATACTTTATTTGTACACCATATAAAAAGTACACAAAAAGAAGGAATAACAAATACAAGAAGAAGTGATATAAAACAGGCGGTTGTATCTTATCAAAGAAATAGCTTACCCGAGGTGTATCTAGCGATTGAAAAATCGGGCCTAAATTCATTATAATACCGACCTACAATAATGAATTAAAATGGAAATATTTTATCTATTCCCAGAGAATTCCATTTTTAATATTGCAATAGATTTTTTTACTATATAGTGGCTAGTTCCAGAAATGTAAAAATATACCCCACACAATATCTATAGAAATCATTCAAGGAATAATTTAAATGTTGTGTTATAACTATGTATTTAAGAAAATATAAAATTATTGTGAATTTATTTACTTTTCTTGACGTTGGTATAAGATTTTCAAAAATGATTAAATGTGACCTCGCTGAGTTTCTTACCGGTTCTTCCCAGCTAGCTTCAACAGCATCGGCCAGTAAAATTTTAGAATTTTAGTAAATTCTATTTAAGTATTTGATTTTCTCACTATGATTGTAGACTACGTTCTTAGTAGTCTTAAAATAATGTTTTAATAAATGGAGGCAATCAAGCACAGATTAAATTATTTACACTAAAATACGCATTTTGAAACATCTCACTTGAGAATTACTATTCCCCCCCCCCCCCTTTTTATTATTTCCTCCCAGTAGGGAGGGAGAGAGGGTAGAGCCAAAGCTCACGACATCTCACCAGGGGAGGGGGTCGAAAAAACGCCAAAATCGCCTTACGTAATTGACGCCCCCTTAATTTAATTTTAGGTCTTTATATTTACAGGAGATTTACTAATTAAATGGTGTATTTCAAAGCACCTCGATGGAAACGGAGGCCAGGAAATCGGTAGCGCCACCGTCGCAACAAACATCCGGGGCCGTGTTCTCGTTCCACTACCGGTTGTGTTACTAGCTTAGGGTGGACAGATTATTACGGACCTTATACTCGACTAAATTAAGGTGTCAGTTTTAATAATATACGTGGTATATTGTTGAAAGCCGGGTTGGTAGTAAAATACCAAAATAAAAGACAACAGCAATTTTTTTTAAACATGCACTTGTATTTGTATGTCTTATAGGGTAGTTGACTGACTTGTAAAATCAGCTATCAAATTCAGTTTATATGAAGTTTTGTATGAAATACTGAGTTGTAAGTGACGTCATCCAATGAGTGATCCAATAAATGGTTCAATTGGTAAAATTATAATTAGTTTAAAATTTAGAACATATTTGATGTATCCGTGTGCACATGTGTACACATGGTTAGTGTTTAGTCATTTAATTTTCACACTACTGTGAAATAGCCTATTGTATGCATTTTTTTCATTATAATGGGTATATTCTTTTATATTTATTAACCGACGAAAAAACGGAGGAGGTTTACAAGTCGACGCGTATATTTTTTTTTTTTGTTTTTTTTTTTTTATGTATGATCACGCATTACTTTTTACAGAGAAGTCCGATTTTGATAATTCTTTTTTTATTGGATAGGGTATACCTCGAAGGTGGTCCCATATAATTGGATACCAATAACCTACCCTAAGGGTGGGAAAATAGGGGTGATTTATTGTTCACTCACAGATTTTAATGCTTAGTTGTGTATTACATCAAAAGAAATCAAAAATTAAGCATGTATTAATTAGTAGATTATAGCCACAAAAAATTATGAAATAAAAACTTTTTAACAAAAAATTAAATTTTTCGGTGGTTTAATTTTTTGTTAAAAAGTTTTTTTATTATTATCATATTAGGTATACCAAGACTCAAGCCTGCGCTTTCACCGCTAAGAAAACCCCATGGTCTGTGGCTCCACAATTCCAGAACACTTCCTTGAAAATC